>JAIVFI010000042.1:0-457035 GCA_025558095.1 Hyaloraphidium curvatum
GTGCGCCCGAGTACGGGCTCGGGCGCAGGCTCCTCGCCAACGGCTACTCGATCGTCCTTACAAAGGCCGCGTTCTTGCACGCGGACTATCTGTGGCTCGCTTCGTGCGCGTTGCCGCACTCCGTGACCACGATCGTCGGGGAGGAGGGGGGTTGCGAGGACATTGCCGCTGCCTTCCTGGCCTCGGGCACGTCGGGCAAGCCGCCGCTTCTGGTGCATCCGGGGTCCGGCACCGTCCAATGCGGGGAGAGAGTGCCCCACGAGCTGGGCAGTGGGGACTCTGCCGTGGCGCGCGGGGAGGGATGGGCATGCTGGCGCGCGCACGCGATCGAGGACTACGGGTACCACAGCGGGCTGTCTGGGCGGGCCAAGCACGCGCCTGGGAGGTCCCGGTGCCTCGCGGCGTTCGAGGGAATCTTTGGGGACGTGCTCAAGGTTTCGACAGAGGCGGTCACCGGGCACGGGGGGTGGCCGCCGTTTTTGGGGCGCCGTGACGCGGGCGACCTCGCAAATAGTGCTCTCCTGCGGGGATGAGTATGTTCTACTGGGTGATCGTCGAATGGGCTGCCAATAGGAGTAATGGCGTGATTGGGCTAAGATCGCGCCCCTCTGCGTCTCGTCGCCCCCGCGATCCACGCCGCACACGCTGGTTCAATAACAAGTCACGCCTCAGCCCACCCACCGCATGCAAACCCCTCTGCAGGCTATCCACGCAGCACGCTGGCACTCCACCGCGCAGTAGCGGGCCGCCGGGCACCCCGCGCACAACCCGCATCGCAAAAGTCACTGCTGTTGGCCATCTGGCCTCTTTGCAGACTTCACGCAGCGCAGTTCCGGGAAACCGACCGGCGGACAGTCCTTGATTCAAGTCGCTACACCGCCGTCCGCTCTCCCCCCGCGCAATAGCTTGCTCCCTGCCATAAACCTCGCCGTCCCCGCCGCGCATGACGGGCGGCCACCCCCTGTACTCCGCCACGGCCTCGGTCGACACCCTGAGCACGTCCCCAAAGATCCCCTCGAACGCCGCCAGGCACCTCGACCTCCCCGGCAGGTGCTTGGCCCGCGACGAGAGCCCCCGGTCTTGCCCGTAGTCCAGGATGCCGAGCTCCCTCCTCGTGGCAAAGGAGCGCATCTTCCAAAGCCACCACGCCGAGAGATCGAGAGCTGCGCGCCACGGCATCGACCCCCGCGACCCGCGACGGTGGAAGTTCCACGGCTTCGTCTCGGAGGTGAAGTGCAGCACCACCGCTTGGGGAGCGAGCACGTTCCAGGCATGCCGCTCGTGCGCGGTGGTGGGCACGTTGTAGCGTTGCGGAAGCTTCAGCCACGTGCGTCCGGGTTCGGGCGGTTTCCCAAGTCCCTCAGGGTTGAAGAATGCGTTCAGCAGGCCCTGATCCCCGCGGTTGTAGGAGCGCGTGGCTGGCTGGGCGGCGAGCAGGGCACCGTGGGTGCCCGCGTCGGGGCGGAGCAGCATCACGCCGGCGTTGAACAGCTCCGAGTCCGCGACCTCCGGAGCCACCGCGATGGCGTGCCCGGGCGGCCAGTCCCGGCGGAGCGGAAGAATCAAGGAGAGGAGCTCGTCCAGCCGGGCGGGGTCGACCGCGAGCGTGTCCGCGTCGGGGAAGGGCGGACGAGGAGTGATTTCCGCCGAGGGGTGTTCTTGAGGTGATGCATCCCTAGTACGGCGCGTACCGCCCGGGTCCGCATGCAGTCGCGTCGACAATTAATTCTTTCTTTGATGGGTTGCCTGCTCGCCGATTCGAATCGACGGGAAGCATGTCGTTGCTTTGGGGGACAGTTCCGCGGAAAGATCCATCGTCGCCCCCGCCGTCCGACTATTTACCGTCCCGGCTCCATCTCGTTTGCTCGACACTCGCAATGTCCCTCGCCAACACCGTCGCCGTCATTACCGGCTCCGCGAGCGGGATCGGTCTCGCCAGCGCCCGCGAGTTCGCCCGGCTCGGGGCCGACCTGGTGCTCGGGGACTTGGACGCCGCCGCGCTCTCGGCCGCCAAGGACTCTCTGCTGTCCTCGTTTCCGTACCGGAGGGTCCAGGCGGTCGTCTGCGACGTGTCTTCCGACGCGGGCAACGCGGCGCTGGCCGCCGCCGCCGTCGAGCTCGGCGGAAAGGTGTCAATATTGATGCTCAACGCCGGCGTGGGCGTCGCCGGCCGTCTGGAGCTCATCCCCGCCGCCGAATGGGAACGGACTTTTGCCGTCAACGTGCTCGGCACGGTGCGCGGGCTGGCGGCGTTCATGCCGCTCCTCTCCGAGGGCTCGCGTGTGGTTGTCACGGGCAGCTCGGCGTCGTTCACCGCGGGGCAAGACGGGTCGGACGCGCCGTACACGGCAAGCAAGCATGCGCTGCTGGGCCTGGTGAAGAGCTACGCCAACTACCTTGGGAGGAAGGGGGTTTCGGTGCAGCTGCTGGCGCCCAAGCTGACCGACACGGGGTTCCTGACCAAGGGGGCCGTTTGGACGTCGGACGGGCGCAAGAACACCCGTGTCGCAGTTCCCGAGGGCACGGACACCGCGGAGCAGGTAGCCAGGATGATGGTTCGGAACTTGGGGAACGGGAAGCTCGTGATCAGCGCCGACCCGGGGCTGCCCGAGGCGGTGGCCCGGTTCGCGAGGGAGCAGATCGCGGCCGTGGACCCGAAGCTATAACGGACGACAAAGATAGATGCTTTCTCGGAAGGGGGTGCGGTACGTCGAACGGCGCTGGTTGCGTTCCCGCGGAGAGCGGCATCGGTCGCGCACGCGGCCCGGCATCCCCTGGAGAGACCCGAGCCAGACGGAAGAAACGTATCCGTTTCCGAGAGTTTTTGGAGTTGTTCTCTGTAATGGACGTCGGAACTGTGCTGCAGTGGCATAAGGTATGCGTTGCCGCTTCTTCGTTCGAGAGAGAGAGACTCCCATCCCCCAGCCCAGAGCGAGCCAAGCGGCACAATCCAGTCATGGAGATTTCCCACTTGGTCGCCGTTGATCCACGAGCCATGAATTTCGCCGCCAGGACGGGTGGTTGCGGTTGCTGACCGCTTTGCCTTTCCCGGGACCCTCGGGCTGGTGGCCGCTCGGGCGCCTTTCGTTTTGGCGCGCTACGGCACCGGGCCCCTTCCGCGGCCAGCGACCGCAATCGAGCCGGTAAATGCCTGCGATGCCTTTCGCCGCGCGGACACTTCTCGCCCTGGCGGCGGCCGCGGTGCTGGCGGGCTCTGCGGCGGGGCAGCCGCTGCCGCGGACGTTCCTCGCGGCGCCGGCGGACCTGCGGGCCAACGCCGCGCTGCTTGCCGCCGGCGACCCCGCGATTGGGCTTGTCGTCGACCGGCTGGCCTCGTCGCGGGACCTCTCCGACGCCCTGGCGCTGTCGCCCGCCGAGCTGCCCTCCGTCTACAAGGGCCACGGCACGGCGCGGCTGCCGCCCGGCGCCGCCAACGGCACGTACATCTCCTTCGCGCCGTACTGGTGGCCCGACCCGAAGCACGGCGGCGGGCTGCCGCAGACCCGCGTGGACGGCTGCGTCAACCCGCGCTCCACCCGCGAGCCCTCGACGCGCGAGCAGTGGCGGGACTTTGTGCGCTACACCGAGGCGCTCTCGCTCGCCGCGTACTACGCCCTCGCCGCCCCCGCAAGGTTCCCCCAGCCCGCCACGGCCTACGCCGCCCGCGCGGCCGAGATGGCCCGCGCCTTCCTCGTCGACCCCCGCACGCGCATGGACCCCGACCTCGCCTTTGCCCAGCTCTCCCTCTCGGGCGCCCCCCGCGCCGCATTCGACTGGGGCGTCGACGTCGTCTCGGCGCCCGAGCTGGCCGACGCGCTGGGCATCCTCGAGCTGTTCCCGGAGCAGTTCCCGGCCGCGCTCAGGGACGCCTGCACAAACTGGTTCGCCCGCCTCCGGTCGTGGCTCGAGGCCCGCGTCGCGGAGCTCGACCCGACGAGGCCGCCGCCCTCGACGAGGAACAACCTCCGCACCGTGTACGAGGTCTTCGTCTCCTCGGCCCGGCTGTATTCGGGCGACCCGTCCTACACTGCCGCGGCCGCGGCGGCGACCTGCGCCCGCCTCCACGCGGACCAGATCCGTCCCTCGGGCGAGCAGCACCTCGAGACCGCGCGCGCGGACTCGTTCCTCTACTCGGCCGCCAACCTGGACCAGCTCGTGCGCCTGGCGAGGCTGGCGGACCGCGTGCCGGGTTCCGCAGGGGAGTGCTGGTCGCCTTCTCTGACGACCGCGGCGGAGTACCTCCTCCCCTCGCTCCTCCTTGGCGACGGATGCTGGCCGCACGGCACCCGCGCCGCGCGCGACGGCAAGTCCGCCGCGGAGCAGGCCATGTACCTGATGTGGGAGCGCACCGCCAACGCGAGCTACCTCCACGCCTTCGCCAACTCCGCGGGGACGACGCCGCCGCGGTGGAACGAGAGGGACAGGCTGTGGCTGCCCAATGCGGCGGCCGATTCGGACCGGGGCCGCGCAGAGGCCGAGGTGCGGCAGGGCGAATGGTGGCCCGCTTCTTCGCCGCGCCCGGCGTGCCCCGCCGCCCGCCGCCCGCAACGGCAGCGGAGGCAGACGACGGCTTCCTGCGCTGACACCCTGGCGGCGCTGTACCGCGGCACCCCCTGGGAAGACGAGTTCCTCCGCGGGGGCGCGGCGCCCGCCGACGGCGGCTACGGCTCGGGCGTCCAGGCGATCGGGGGCACGGCGACGGACGTGGTCGGGCCCGTGGGAGGGAGCGGGTCGGGGGGATCGAACGGGAGCGGGGCCGCGGGCGGGAACGGGACCTCGGGGTCGGGATCGGGATCGGAGTCGGGGACAGGGACGGGGAGCAAGGAGTCCGGGGCGGCGAGGACGGCGGCGGCGCTCTTGGGGGCCCTGGCGGCCGTGGCGGCGGCGCTGGCGGTGTGATCGATATCATATTTTGCTATTTCGTCGGAGAGTGAATACCCATTGTATTCGGATGCGTGAGAAGGGACATATGATTGGTGCCAGAAGTCTCCGCGCACGAGTCCGAGACCGTCGCATCGTACCCGCCAGCGAGTGACCGGCCCGTGGCGCCGGGCCATGGACGCGCCGAGACGCAAGCGGCGTCGTTTGGAGGGCGAGCAGGCACGGGATCCCGCGCCGGAGCCCGGGACGGACGCGCGATCCGAGGTCGCCGCCCCGACTTCTCCGGAGATGCCGCCCGCGCGCTTCTCGCCGTACCGCCTGGAGCTGTACTTCAAAACACCGGCGGACCTGAAAGCGCGCGTGGTGCCGTTCCTGAATGCGCATCGCGTCGCCGCAGACGCGTGGCCTGTCCCGTGCGAGGATGCGACCGGACAGGTTCCCCGATGGAGGCTCAACGTGCCCAACAAGCACCCCTCGGACGACCTGCTCGGCGCGCTGGAGCTGCTCCTGTCCTCGGTGGTGCCGCCGCCGGACGTGTGCGTGCACTACTCGATGAAGATGCACGGACGGGGCGACGGGGCGGTGCGCGAGCTCCGATCCTTCCTGGAACGCATCGCGGACGTCGCGGATGGGAACAAGCACGCGCCCAAGCCCTCGGTGCTCCTCGTTTCCGGTGGCGGTGACCCCTCCAAGCGGCCCAAATCCTTGGTCGACGCCGCCCGCGCGCTGTCCTCCCTCGCTTCCCTGCGCCCCGACCCCGCCTCCCGCGCCCGCCTCCCCGCCATCTGGGTCGCCTACAATCCACACCTTCCCGACCGCACGGGGGAGCTCGCCCGGCTGCGGACCAAGCTCGCGAGCGGGATGGTGGCGGGGATCGCGTTGCAGATCGGCGCGGACGCGGGGGTACTGAGGCAGGGACTGGACGCGCTCGATCGGCTTGTGGATGAGCTGGGCGTGCCGACGCCCGGGGTGTGGGGATCGGTGCTCGTGCCGAGCAGGGCGATGCTGGCGCGGATGCGGTTCCGCCCCTGGTCGGGGGTGGCGCTGCCCGAAGAATACCTGGGGAGCGTGGAGGGGGCCGAGCTGCTGACGGGAAAGGTGCTGAGGGTGTACGCTGAAAGAGGGGTGATGCCGATCGTGGAGACGGCGGTGGAGGACGGGGAGGGGCTCCGGAGGGCGGAGGCGATTTTCCGAGGCGCGGCCCCCTGATGGCTTCGGTTTCGATGCCGACATCCGGGACGGTGCCGCGAGCCGGCGCTGTTGAGCAACCTCCTGGACTCCTGCTCGCGTATTTCAAAGCTTATGGCAGGGGGATTGGCCCACGCAGCATCCTTTTCGACACGAGGCCTCCGACCGACGGCAGCGGCGACGCGCAATCGCGCACCCATGCCGCCCGGCTTGAGTCCGCATGAAGTAGACGCAGGGGTTCTGCGGGGTTCTTTCCGGAGGCCTGCGAATTACGGTATGGAGCGCCGACCGGCCAACAGTGCTCCCCCAAACACCACCGGTCACTCGCCCCGCCGCCGCCTCCGACGGTCATCCCCTTCCACCGCACGACCCACCGCACGCTGCCATGCCCCGCCTCGCCCTCCTCCTCGCGGTGCTCCTCGCGCTCGCCGTGCAGGCCCTCGCCGCGTGCGTCCCACCCGCTCCGGCGTCGTCCCCCTCCTCACCTACCCTCCGTACCGGCACGCAGCCCCGGCGCCACCCGCGCCATTTTCAAGCGCGCCTGCGGCGAGTGCTCCGCCGCCGAGTTCTGTGCGTCCCGTTTGCCGCCCCGCCGGAAGATGACCCGCTGACAAACACCGCTCCCCCGCGCGGCAGGCGAGGCGACCTACCCCGGCACGCCCGAGGGACGTGTCGCGTGCGTCAGCTTCGTCGGAAGCGAGGCCAAGAAGGAGCTGCAGAAGAGGTACTGATCGGGGTTGGAGACTGGCAGGGAGGCGAAGGTGGCGAACCGGCCGAGAGCCCGATGGATGAGCGGAACGGGCGATGTTTGGAGTACAATGGGAACTCCAGCACGAGGTTCACGGGTCACCATGTCCGGCGGGTGCGAAATGTCCAAGGTCGGATATTCCGCCCGCGAACGGGCTTCCTTTGCCCTTTGGGACCAAGAAGGGGAACCGCCCGGCCATCCGCAAAGGCGCACCGCCGTACCGACCATCGCCGTTTCCAGACTCTGCGCACTGTTGCCGCCCCGCTCGTGCGCCGGACAGCGGCCACCTCTTTTGTGGGGTCAGGCCTTGTCCCCCGATCCCGACGGCAGATCGCGTGACCCCTCGTCCCCCAAACACCGCCCGCGCCGCCCCTTCGTCCCCATCCCCCTAGTCGCACGACCGTCCGCCCGCCGCAATCCGCACGATGCTCCGCCTTGCCCTACTCCTCGTGCTGCTCCTCGCCCTCCTCGCCCAAGCCCTCGCCGCGTGCGTCCCCACCCGCGGCAGCCGCACCGTCCCCCGCTCACCCCCCGCCTCCCCCGCGCCGCAGGCCCGCGGCGACCAAGGCCGTGTTCAAGCGCGCGTGCGGCGACTGCGCCCCCCAGGAATTCTGTTCGTCCCGCGCACCGCCGTCTCTCGATGCGGCGCTGACGGCCCCGTCCCCTCTCCCCCGGCCCCGTGCAGGCGAGGCGGCGTACCCCGGCACCCCCGAGGGCAGCATCGCCTGCGTGGCTTTGTCCGAGGAGGTGGAGCTGGTCAAGCGGTACTGATCCCGGAAGGAAGCCGCGAAAAGGGGTGGCGGTGTGAATTGTGGAGGACCGAGGAAGAGGGCGGAGCGGGGACGAACAGGCAAAGTGTGGACCGCGATTGAAGTAGCGTTTAGTAATGTAACAAGAATGGCCCGGTGCGATGCGATGCGGTGCCGGGACCCGGGACTCCACGTCGCGCTCCTTGGGTCCGCCCCCGAATCTGACCCCAGTGGGTCGAATCCGATCCGGAGCACCCATTGGCACAATCTGCCAGCGCGAACGGCCCTTTGACGCCCGATTTTGGACCGATCGAGCTTCGATGGGCCGTTCGGATGCCTCGGCTCCCCGACCTTGAGCGGGATGACAGGCCACCCGCAAACACGCACCCCGTACTGGTTGAGGTCTGCATCACGCTTGCAACAATATTCGCGTGGCCCCTTTCGCGGGAGCGCGAGCCGCTTATGGGACTCGCGGGGCACGCCCAGACCCCCCCAATAAAAGCCGCACCTGTCCGCGGTCCCCAAACACCACCTTCGCCGCCCTTTACCCCCCTCATCCTCCGCCTCCGCCGCCCTCCGACCGGCCGCTCCCCACCGCATGATGTCCCGCCTCGTGCTCCTTCTCGCCCTGCTCCTCGCGCTCCTCCTCGGGGCCTCGGCCGCGTGCGTCCCCACCGCCGCCCGCCACACGCCGCGCCGGCCGCTCACCCGCCCCTCCAGCCCTCCCGCCACCCGCGCGATCTTCAAGCGCTCCTGCGGCGAATGCGGCGCCGATGAGTACTGTGCGTCCCGCCCCGCCGTCCGCTCCCCGGCCGGCGCTGACCCGTCCCGCCCGCCAGGCGAGGCGACCTACCCCGGCACGCCCGAGGGCAGCATCGCCTGCGTGGCGTACGTGGGAAGCGGCGCCAACAGGGCCCTGCTCAGGAGGTACGACTGAAGACCGGCCGGCGGGGACGGGTGGACGGCCAGTCGGGGAGCCCTGGCCGACCACGTCGGGGATGCGCAGGGGACGAGCAGGTCGATCATGTGCATTGCACCGGCACGACAAACCATCCGCATCCCCCCGCGCACATGCTCCCGACGTCCATCAGAGCGGGCAGTACGACGCCTGCGCCCTGAACACCCCCCACGCCGCAAACACCAGCGTCAGCAGCGTCACGACCATCGTCTTGGCGGTGCCGTAGGTGACGGCGAACCCGAAGAACCGCGCGGGCTGGGCGGCGCCGAGGAACGCACCCAGACAATCCGGGCGAGGTCCCCTGAGTGGGCGCGGTCTCCTCGGCGAGCGCGACGGCTGCGAGCGTCTCCGCGTCCGGCTCGGCGGGGAGCCCGGGCAACGATGGCCGGAGCACGGAGTTGCGCGGGAGCACGGCGAGGAGCTCCTGCGGCGTCATTGTGGCCGCGGTGCTGTCGGTCCGTCGATGCTTTGGGCGAGAAGTCGCGTCGACGGATTCCCGCGGCCAGCCAACGCATGCACCGCACATGAGCAATCGGAACCGAGGATCAAGGGTCTTCGTTACTTGCCGTCATGTTCCACCTGAACTGCTAACTCCTGTCGGACCTTCCTGCCACGCCGTGCACCTCTGGTAGGACAAGAAGAAGCTGAAGAGGGACGAACAGAGAGGGCAAAATGCCGCTGCCCGAACCGGATCGACGCCATCCGCGAGATGCTTTGCGATGATTGGGACGCATCGAGCTAGATGGGGACCGCCTGGGACGCCAATGCCGATGCGGCGGCGGCGGGGATCTGTGGCGGCCCAAACATCGGCCCGCCGAACCGTCCCCCACTCCATATTCCCCGCCATGGCTCCGCCCGTTCCCGACGCGGTCGCCAAGTCGCCGTGGCTTGCGCACGCCGTCGCCTCCCCGGAAGCGCGCGACCGGTTCGCGGTGCAGCACGAGTTCGTCCCCGCGGCACGATCGGCGCTCGACGACCGCACGTGGAACTACCTCCGCGGCGGCTCCGAGACGGAGACGGCGCTGCGGCGGAACCGCGCCGCGCTGGACTCGCTCGCCTTCTCGGCGCGCGTGCTCGTCGACGTCTCGGAGACGGACGCGTCGGCCGACTTTTTCGGGCGGAGGATCAGGCTGCCCGTCGCGCTGGCGCCGGTGGGCGCGCTGCAGAGCTTCCACTCAAAAGGAGGGGCAGCCGCCGCAGAGGGTGCCGGCGCGTTCGGCGTGCCGATGATCCAGTCGAGCGTGTCGGCGCCGTCGCTGGAAAAGGTCGCCGCCGCCGGGCCCGGGCCCAAGGTGTTCCAGCTCTACGTCCGCGGCGGGGACGACTTCATCGATCAGCACGTGGAGCGGGCCATCACGGCCGGCTACGACGCCTTTGCCATCACCGTCGACACGGCCGTCATCTCCCGGCGCGAGCGGGACCTCGAGGCGCGCTGGGTCAAGGCCTGGGCCGACCCCAACACGGCGCCGATGAAGTTCCAGGCCGCGCTCACCTGGGCGCAGATCGAGCGCGTGCGCCGCAAGTACCCCGGCGTGAAGCTGATCCTCAAGGGCATCCAGCGCGCCGACGACGCCGTGCGCGCCGCCGAGATGGGGATCGACGTCGTCTACGTGTCCAACCACGGCGGCAGGCAGCTCGACCACGCGAGGGGGAGCATCGAGGTGCTGCCCGAGGTCGTGCGCGCGGTGCGGGGGAGGGCCAAGGTGTGGGTCGACGGCGGGTTCGCGAGGGGGTCGGACGTGGTCAAGGCGATCGCGCTGGGCGCCGACCTCGTCGTCGTCGGGTGCGTCCGGCCTTGTCCTGTGCTTGCTTGTTCTAACCCTGAAGTACTCCGTGACCACAGCCGGCTGTACCTCTACGCCCTCTCCGCCGACGGCCCCCGCGGCATCACCCGCATGCTCGAGCTCCTCGAGGACGAGGTCCACCAGATCCTCGCGCTGATCGGCGCACCGACGCTCGCGCACCTGGACCCGTCGATGGTGGTCCGCACGGACGGGCCGGTCGTGCAGCCGGGGGTGCTGAGCGCGTTCCCGCTGCTGGAGGGCAAGGAGAAGCTCTAGACGTTGTGGGCTGGGGTAGGACCGGGAGAGCGATCCATCGGGACTCTAGGTGCATCAGGCACGAAACCAGCCCGCTCGCTAGTGTAAATGTGTGTGTAACGCGCGGACGAATGCCGACCGGTGCAAGCCTCCGGCGAGATCCGAGGTCAGGGTCTCCGCCAAGCGAGATCCCGCGAACAGACCAAGCACACCCCGCTCCCGCGCCCGACACCCCCGCCGACGCGTCCCCTCCTTCCCCCTCCCTGCCCCCCGCTCGCCGCGCCCGGGGCGCCCCGCACCGCCCCGCGATGGCGCACACCCGCACGGCGTCCGAGTCGTCGCGCGACGCGCCGCCGCCCGCGCCCGCCGCGCCCGGCCGCCGGCCGAAGCCGCGCACGGGCACCGAGATCCGCGCGGCGCTCGAGGACCACTACCGCGTGGTCAGCTCGGTGATTCTGGCAAAGATGAACCCGCTCACGGGGCTGCTGCCCGCGAGCACGGCGGTGACCATCCACGGCGGTGGGCGGGCCTGATCCCTCCCCGGCACACGGCAACTGATGTGGGAACGCGCGGCAGACTACACGGACGCGTGGGTCCGCGACAACAGTGGGCTGACGTGTCGCCTCGCCCCGCCGGACGCCCCTCTGACCGGCACCGTCCCATCCGTCTGCCCGCAGTCAACTCGATCTTTGCCGTCTTTGCCCTCGCGCTCGCGTACCGCCGGATCGACGACAGCCAGGGGCGGTACTACGAGCTGCAGCACTGCGTGGTCAAGAACATGAGGGGGATGATGGGCTGCATGATGAAGCAGGCGCCGAAGGGTGGGTCTTGGCGGGTTGCGACACCCTTGTGGTTCTGGCTGACTCGCAGCCGGCAGTGGAGAAGTTCAAGCACACCCAGGTGACCCCCCCTTTCCGAGTCCCGCCCCCCTCCCCTCCCACAACTGATCTCCTCCCCGCCCGCCCAGGCACCCATGGACGCCCTCCACGCCAAGTACTCCACCACCACCGGCGACGTCGTCGTCGGCGACGCCGAATGGGGCCACCTCCAGATCGACGCCACCTCGCTGTTCCTGATCGCGCTGGCCCAGATGACCCTCGCCGGGTTGGAGATCGTGTGGACCATGGATGAGGTGGATTTCGTCCAAAACCTGACGTACTACATCGAGAGGGCGTACCGGACGCCGGATTTCGGGCACTGGGAGCGGGGCGACAAGGTGCGGCGCTCGAGCCCCCCTCAGCGGCCATCGTGGCTGATTCGCGTCCCGCAGATCAACCACGGCCGCCCCGAGCTCAACTCGTCGTCGATCGGCATGGCGCTCGCCGCGCTCGAGTCGATCAACGGGGTCAACCTGTTCGGCGCGCGCGGCGGACCGGCGAGCGTGGTCAGGGTCCTCGAGGACGAGGTGGCGAGGAACAGGGTGACGATCGAGGCGGCGCTGCCGAGGGAGAGCGCGAGCAAGGTCGGGATGCTGGGCCGTCGTCTGCCGCACTGCTGTTGACGAGTGCGTTCTCCCGACAGGAAGTCGACGCGGCCGTGCTCGCCGCCATCTCCTTCCCCTCATTCGCCGTGCGCGACCCCGAGCTCGTCGAGCTGACCAAGCGCGAGATCATCACCAAGCTGCAGGGCAACTACGGCCTGAAGCGGTTCCTCCGCGACGGCCACCAGTGCGGTGGGCCTCCTCGCTCCCCGTCCCCTGCCCACGGCCGCTGACTTCCCGCCCCGTGGCAGCCCTCGAGGACATCAGCAGGATCTACTACGACCCGCACGAGCTGCAGATCTTCGAGAAGATCGAGAGCGAGTGGCCGCTGTTCTACACGTACCTGCTGCTGGACGGCATCTTCAACGGGGACGCGGCGCAGGTCGAGGAGTACAGGGAGAGGATCGAGAACATTCTCGGTTGGTCGACCGCGACGCTGATTTACTCACCTGTTCTGATCGGATCCGGTTCGCGGCGGCCAACAGTCGACTCGACGACCGTCTCGGGCTTCGACCCGCACTCCTTCGTCGACCTCAACGTGCACTTCCCCGCCCTCCACGGCACCGCCGGCGCCGACATGCCCCTCAAGTCCCCCCTCCCCCCCGACTCGATCGCCCTTCTCCCCGAGCTCTACTTCGTCCCCAAGCAGCTCATCGAGGCCGAGCGCGCCGAGCCCCGCAGCCAGAAGCGCCTGCCCGGCGAAAACGTCCCCCTGGTGTGGGCGCAGAGCCTGTGGATCACGGCGCAGCTGCTCATGGACGGGCTGATCGAGCCCGCGGACATGGACCCCCTGGGGCGGCGGTTCAACGCCCGCAGGCCGAAGAAGGACACGGTGGTGCAGGTGGTCCTGGTCGCCGAGAGCCCGGCGCTGCAGGCGCGGCTGCGGAACCTGGGGATGGAGACGCAGACCATGGACGAGCTCGGGACGGTCGCGGTGCGGGGGCCCAACGGGCTCAGGGACGCGCTCTCGGTGCTGGGGATGAACCAGAAGCTCGGGCTGACGGGGCGACCGCAGCGTGCCGTGGGCATCCTGTCGACGAGCAAGCTGTGGCGCGTCGAGGGGAGCTTGTACTCGTTCCTGCCCATCTTCCTGGACCGCGACGAGTTCTACGGGGCGTCGGACCCGGACTACATGGTGAGGGCGCGGCCGCGAGCTTGAGGGTCCTATCGCGCTGAAGCTCGCGTTCTGAAAAGGTCGACCTATTCGTCACGCACCTCAACTTCCTCAAGAACCACTGTGGGTGGCGGGTGGGAGCGGCCGTCAACATGCGCTGACGACCCTGCTCTTGCTTCTCATAACCCGCAGGGAACTCGCCTGGCCGCCCGACGATGACCATCCTCATCACCGAGCAGCTCATGCGCCCCTTCCGCCACGTCTCGCGGGTCCAGCCCGGCCGCCGCACCTTCCTCCAGCTCGTCAACGAGGCCAAGGCCGGGCAGGTCGGCGACGTCCGCGTGCGCCTCGGGCGGATGCAGGAGATGGTCCCCACGTCGTGCATCGAGTCGCTCGACTTCCTCACCCGGAGGGTGGGGACGGCCGAGGACTGGAAGCGGATCCTGAGCGGCAAGGCATCGTTCGACGCCAGCGTGCCGATGGACAAGCTGACGCTCGACCGTACGATCCGGACTCGGAAGCAGAGCGGCGGGCTGTCGCGGAGGGATTCGGGTGGGTTCGACCGCGAACAGGCGGTACGGGACTTCCTGACGCCAGGGCCACCGCACTCCGAACCCACAGCGATGTTCAAGTCGTTCAAGCTCCCCATCGAGGAGATCGCCACCACCGACGCGGTCCTGGGCACGACCGCCTTCGAGTTCCCCTCGCCGACCAACCCCCCGTCTGCACTCCCCACCTCGTACATCAGCTCCAAGGCCGACAAGGCCGGCTCCTACTTCGCCGCCGAGCCCGAGCGCGAGGACCCCCCCGCCGACGGCTCCTGGCGGCTTAAGAAGCACGTCGGCGGCACCGTCGAGATCGAGCCCATCAACGAGTCCCTGGCGCTGGACGTGTCCGACCCGAGCAAGGTGCCCGACGCCGTGGCGGCGCTACGCGAGTCGAGCAGCCTGTTCGACCAGGCCGACATCCTCGAGTACCTCAAGGCGGTCAAGGGCGGGGACTTTGACGTGCAGGGCGCGGGCAAGGTGGACGACCTGCTCGAAGAGATCTACCAGAAGGCGTCCAATTTGGCGTGGGTTGCGCGCGCCCCTCATCGCGATCCAGCTGAGCCCCACCCTCCCCCAGCCTGTGGAACGTGGTCCGCCAGACCGCCGCCCTCCTCCGCAAGACCCCCAGCGGCCTCTCGCAGCACCTCCTGGACCTTCTCGTCCGCCGCATCCCCCTCTCGGTCGGCCACGGCCCCGGCGAGTTCCTCATCACCACCACCGGCCGCCCCATGGGGGACATGAACGCGCCCTCGGTCCTGAACCCCAAGGAGATCGCGTCGCTCATGTACGACCACGTCGGGGACTCGCGCGACGGCGCGATGCTGATCGAGGTGGTGATGGCGCTCTCGGACGCCTCCAAGGCCGACCCGCACCTCCTCGCCGGCGTCGCCCGGCTGCGCATCTCCAAGATCCTCGGGGCGCTGGTGGACGAGCTCAGCCGGACGTACAGCGAGGGGTACGAGGCCGCGCACGAGCGGCTGATGGCGCTCAGCCCGACCGAGGTGCGGACGCTCGTGAGGAAGCTGCTCGAGGCGCACGACACGGCGGTGCAGAGGGGCCCGCAGAGGACGGCGACGCCCATCAGCGGCGGGGGGTTGCTCAAGGGGGATGTGGAGGCGGAAAAGGCGCCGGCCAGGGTGGCGAGGCTGCCGAAGGTGCTGGAGCTGCGGGCGCAGTCGGCGGGGGAGAGCGCGGGCAACTTCGCGACCGTGGACGTGCTCGTGGACGGCCAGCCCGTCGCGCTGCCCGACAGCCTCGCCCTCGGCCCCGCCTCGCGCGGCCTCGTGGTCGTGGTCGTCGACACCACCCTCGGCATCGTCACCTTTGCCGCCTCGTTCGACACCCACGCCGCGGACGAGGAGGCCGCGGACCTCGCTGGGTTCGTCGAGGAGCTCAAGGACGGCGAGGCGGTCGCGGTGGCGTGCAAGGACGACAGCTCGGAGCACCTCGCCGAGCCGGCGCTGGCGGCGATCGAGGCCAAGCTGGGGTCCAAGCTCGTCAGGAAGATCGGGTTCAGGGACTCGTGGGCGCTGGTCGCGGTCGCCGGGGACCCCTCCACGACGCGGGAATCGCTCGTCCCCGCGTCCGAGGCCCGCCCCTCGGACCGCGTGGAGCTGCGCGTAGACATGGCCGCCGCGCGGGAGCGGATCAACTTCATGCAGCTCGCAGAGAACGAGGCGTTCGCGACGTCGGCGTCCCTGGCGATGCTGGCGCCGAGCCTGGGGGAGTGGTACCGCCGCCGCGCCGTGGACGGGGCGCTGAACCGCGTGCCGGAGGGGTTCTACAAGAAGGTGGGTGGGGCGCGGGCCATCGGCGGACGCGGATTGCTGACGACGATTCTTGGCGGCGGTGACACCCACAGGTCTGGGACCTCCTCTCCCACTCCAAAGGTCTCTCCCTCTCCCCCGCCCCCAGCGACGGCTCCAAGACCCTGCACAGCCAACCGCTGGTCTCGGAAAAGACCGCCGAGGAGTTCAACTTCGCCATGGCCGTCGAGACGTGGCTGGACGCGGTGGAGGACGCGGCGAGCAGGGAGGTGGTGTGCGAGCTGGTGGACTGCATGGGGGTCAAGGAGCGGGACGGGGTGGTTAACCTCGTCGAGGTCGTGAGGTGGGTCCCCTGCGGCTCGGCGCTGCCCCCCGTGCGCCGTTGCCCTTGTTGACTTGGGACCCACAGGGACGCCATCTCGGCGCACTGGACCGCCTGGGCCTCGTCCTACGTCGCCGACGGCGGCTCGGCCGACATCGCGGAGCACACGCGGCTGGCGACGCGGATCTTCGAGGACCTGTCGGAGGAGGAGGCGCGGAGGTACCTCACCGCCGCGCTGGGGGACAGGTAGACGCGGGGCGGGTCGCGCAGTCGGGTCGCGGGACGGAAAAAAGAGCCGAGAAAGAGAGACGCACGGGAGAGGATCTAAATGTGTACCATCGATAAGCTTGGTATCCTACAATTCCAGCCGCCCCCCAAACGCCTCCGCCCCGAAGCTCCCCACCCTCGACCCGCTTCGCGCCACCCCCCGCAATCACAGCCACTGCTTGTACATGCACTTTGGCACGATCCGCCCGCACCGCGCGTAGTACTTCCCCTTGTTCGGCCCCTCCTCCTTGCTCTGCCGGACCGGACCGCATCAGCCGGCCGCCCGCGGACGAGCAACCGCACCGCAGGGGAACCCACCATCCCGACGTACACCAGCAGCCCGCAGTCGCACTTTGGTTTGGTGTCCAGGAACTCCTCCGCCGTCATGGTCTTTGGCTTCTTGCTCCCTTTCTGCTCGCCCGGGGTGCCGGCCTCGCTCGGGGCGCGTTTGGCGCGGCGGGGCTCGCGGTCCTCGGAGGACGTCTCGGCCGAGCGCCACAGGCCGGGGAGCAGGCGGCGGACCTCGGCGACGAAGGGCTCGACGTCGGGGGCGAGGATGAGGTACGAGCCGGAGCGGTCGGGGTTGTTCCTGCGGCATCGGGGCGCGGGGTCGTCAGCCGGGCGCACGTCGGTGAAGCGGGCGGACGGAACGCACCTGCGGTTGAACTCCTGCGCGATACTGACGATGCGCCCGTGCAGCTCCGTGCCCCACTTTGTCCTGCTGAGCACGCGGGAGAGGGTGGCGGGGTCGTCCTTGAAGTGCTCCCTGAAGTTGGCGTTCAGCCGCTCGAAGGGCGAGTTGGGGTCGCGCTTCTTCTTGCTCGGGCCCTTGGGGCGCGGGAGCTGCCCGGGCAGGTCGTCCCCGGGGGCATCCGAGAACGGCGAAGGCGGGTCGTCGTCGAGCATCGAGAGGTCGATGGTCTGTGCCGCGGGTCGGGAGCGGGGTGCCGAGGCGGGGTCGAGCGAGATCGAGTCCGGGGAGTCGGCGGCGTCGGCACTTTCGGCCTTGACTTCCGAGACGGCGGGGGGCGCGGGGGCGGGCAGGCTGCGCACGGCGCGCTTGACCTCCCTTCCGATCTCGCCGGCGAGCTCCGCGCGGATCTCCGCCTTCAACTGTGAAGCCAGCTCGGCGGCCAGCTCGGCCTTGAGCTCGGCGCGCAGCTCGGCCTTGAGCTCCGCGCGCATCTGCGCGGTGGCTGCTGCGCGTGCCTCTGCGTGCAGCTCGCCGCGCACCTCCATCAGCAGCTTGGCGAGGTCGTGCTCGAGGGCCGCGCGCACGGCGCCCCGCAGGTCCTCGTCCGCGAAGGCGGGCATCGGGGGAGCGGGGGCCGGTGCCGCCACCGCCTTGGGCGCCACGGCGGCCGCGGCATCCATCGCCACCAGCCGCACGTGCGGCTCGAGCAGATCGCGCACGGTGCTGTACAGGTGCGCCTCGAAGTACTTTCTGGTGAATGCGCCGAGGAAGCCGACGATGTCGCCGCCGTCGCCGCCCGCCGGCCCCGCCGCCACCGCCGCCTTGAGCGCGCGCCGCAGCTCCGTGCGCGCCACGTGGCGCAGCCGCTCCTCCGTGCGCGACGCGCCCTTTGCCGGCGAGCCGCCCTCGCCCGCCGGCTTGCCCGCACCCTCGCCGCCGCCCTCCGCGCCCCCCGCCGCCGCGCCGCCCGCCGGCTCGTTGTGCAGCGTCTTGTCCGTCGGCGTGGCCTCGGGCGGCGCGGCCTCCATGGCGTCGGTCTGCATCGCGGCAGAGTCAGAAAGGAATGCGTGGCCTTGCGGCGCCGGCCAAGCCGCCGGGGCCCGGAATCGGGGTCCCTGGCCGGTCCAGAGGTAAACCGGCCCACGCGCCCACGGCGTTGCGTGAGCACCGGGGCAAAGGTCACGATCGATGGCAGGCCCAGCTGGTCGTCGGCAGCGCGGGGTCTCGAACAGTTGAGAGGCACGGGGACCCCGGCATCGCCATGCCGGCGCTCCGAGCCCCATCCCTACGCCCTCCGAAAATCCGCAAACATGTAGATCAATTCCCGCAAACCGTTCCGATCCGTTCTCGGGGACCTCGTTTCATCGTCGGGCGGTGGATTCGGGCTTAACTCGCGCGATTCTCGCCAGCGCACGCGGCCGATCCATCTTTGCCTCTTTTCCGCGCCTCGGAAGCCCTCCACAACCCTGGACATGGTCGGAAAAATCCCCGATCCGACTCCAATCGCATTGTTTGCATTGGTGTCGTCGATGCCGGCCGTGATCAGGCCCGACGTTGGCCCTCCGCGGCGGCGATCCGCCCCAGCCGATTACCCAGTCGAGACACGAAGCCGGCCGCCCCTCGGACCGTGAAACTGCGCACTTTCGCCACCGGAACGGTAAGCTCGGCTCGACCAAGGCTTCCTGAGGCTCTACGATGCCGGTGCGCGCGAGCCGTCCCCCGCGGAGGCCGTGGCGCTGCTGCGCGACCCGGGCGCGCGGCACATCGACGGCTGGGAGGGCGATCTGCACCGCTTCGCGGGGCGGTTCCTGGTGGGCAGGATCGCGGAGCCCGCACAGGGGTTCGGGGCCAGGATGACGATCGAGACCGTGTGCCCGGACGTGCAGTAGGGAGACGACTGTAGGGGCTGGCGCGTTTCCCGGTCTTCGGAGTATTTTGCGTCGCACACGCCGATCGGCGGGTTGATGAGCGCCGCCGCACCCCGCGGGTGCCTCACGTCCTCGTTCGCAAGCGGCAGAACATCTCGATCGCGTCCTTCTTCAGCCCTAGGCACGCCTCCAACTGGCCCAGCCCACCGGTTCGCCGTGTCCCTCGCAAAACCAGGCGACGAACGCGCCGGAGACCGGGAATCCAGCGGGCTGTCCATGTAGGCTGGGCGCCAGTCGTACATGTAGGAAGAGCGCCGAGCCCGTGGAAGTATCGTCCCGACGCGTCACGAGGAACCGGCGAGCACCGTCTCGCGATTGCACTGGCCCATCAGTCCCGCTTGTCGTGCACGCCCACCATCGACCTCACCCTTGCGGGGGCCTTGAACGCGCGCAACGCGGCGGCGCTCATCGGCCCGTCCCGCGTCCAGTCGGCCTCGGCGCGGAACGCCTCCTCCTGCCGTGCCATGTAATCCCGTATCCCCTCTGCGGGCTCCGCGATCCTGCCCACAAGGAATCGCCCCGCGAAGCGCTCCAGATCGCCCTCCCAACCGTCGATGTGCCGCGCGCCCGGGTCGCCCAGCAGCGCCGCGGCCTCCGCGGGGGACGGCTCCCGCGGGCCGGCGTCGTAGAGCCGCAGGCACGCGCGCTCCAGCGGGGACAGCCCGAACGCGGCCGCGGTGTCCCAGATGACGGCGTAGAGCTGCTGCGTGGGGCCGAACCGGTCCAGCGCGACCGGCAGGAAGACGGGCGCGCGCGAGGGGATCCCGACAAGCGCGAAAAGCGTGGGCACCGTGGGCGGCCGGCGGCCCTCCGCGTCGTCGGCTTCGGCGTTCTCGCCTTCTGCGGCGCCGACGGCCGCTGCCTCCGCTGCCGCACTGTCGGGGAGCCGCGGGAGCATGGTGGTGTTGTCCTTTTCCGACGCTACGAGGTCTACGGCGTGGCTCGTGACGAGCCACGACTGCCTTTCCCCGTCTTGTCACCACCACTGAATGGTGCTAGGTAGAGGACTGTGATGCCTTTCAAAGGGCGCTTTTGGAGGTCCACCGAAGAAGATGAAGATGCATTTGGAACTTTTGACTAAGCAAAGAAAAACTTGATCGCAGCGTCGAAGAGATGAACGACAGCCCGACGGTCATGGCTGCGCCTCCCATCGCGAAGGCAACCTCGAGCACGCTGGCCGTCGCGAGCATGAAACGAAGCCCGGTGACGACCAAGCCGGCGCCGATGCCGAGCTCGAAAGCCACCTTGGGGGGCCTCTGGTTCGGACGCCGGATTGCGGGAACGTTTCCTGCGCATTGCAGGCGGCGGTTAGCTGTGACCGCTGTAGAGCGTTTGCTTTCTCCTACCTCATTCGGCGGAGCCGAGGCTCAATACGAAAATGTAGAATCTGTCCCCCACGCAGGCCTGTTCGAGAGTGGTGTAGGGTTCCGGATGGTTGCCGAAAGCTTGACGTGCTTCTTCGTAAGTCGCCGGACGGTTTTGGGTCCAGAAAAGGGCACAGGCAGGCTCCGACGCCTGCGGGATCTGGAGCAGCGGGGCGGCGGCCCTGAAGACGTCGCGGCCGGTCGAGGACGCCCGGAGCCGTACGGGGACGTATGAAACGTCGCCGACGGAGGAATGCACGCCGGGAAAGACCGCCACGTTGAGGTTGAGCTCGGCCATGGTAGGTGAGCGATGACGGTGCGTGCGGCTGAGCAGAGAACAACAAGCTTCGGTCACAGCAAGCGCAGCAACGGGAGCGGAACGGAAGCGGACGTGACAGTCCAGGGCGTGGCGCGCCGAAGCACATCTTGCTTTCCAAGATTGGCACGGGATCTGATGTATACATCGCAAAGCTGGTTGGAGTCGGACTGTCGAGTTCACGCGACCGTCTACACTCGGCGGCCGCCGGAAATCGGCACAATGCTGGTTGGTTCTACTCTCCTCGGTCGATGCAATGCAGATCGCGCCGGTGATGAAGAACTCAGCGGTGAAGCAGACGACGAAGAGGCGGCGTGAGGCGCTGGCACAAGCCATGCGGGAACGCCGGACGCTGCAATCTCCCTCGACGGACCGGAGGAGAGTTCGATTGCAATCACCGGCGCCGTAGAGCATCCACGCTGTCTCCATCAACTATCGGATTGGTTTATGTTGGCCTCGAGAAGCAAGACGCCGGCCGATCGGGGAGTCGGGAAGGCGGTGCGGGGATTCCGCACGGTTGCAGGGCCCTGGCCGAACAACAAAGGGGCTATTGTGGCGGGCACTGGGCGTCGGAGGCCCGCCATGGAGCCGTCGCCGGTGCATTCGCTCTTCACGACGTGCGACGACGTGCCGCCGGTGCCGCTGCGGGTGGAACGCCCTGCGGGCGCTGCCAAGGAGAAGCGGCGCCGCGCGCTGCCGCCGCTGCACGGCACGCTCGCGTTCGCTGCGCCGGGCGGCTTCGAGGTCGGGCGACCGGGCGGGCGGCGGGTGCTCTTCAACCACTTTTTGGACGGCGCGGCGAAGGTGGCGCGGCTCGAGTTCCTCGGCGACACCGCGGTGTTCTCGCTGGAGAAGGGCGGTTCCGCGCTCGAAAGGGCGATCGCCGACGGCGCTTCGTGGCCGGCCGAGCAGCACTTCACTTTCGGCACGGTGGACGTGAGCGAGAGCGCGTCGCGGGCGAGCATCGCCGTCGACCGCCCGATGCCAACCGCGGACGGACCGGCCACCAGGGGACCGGCCACCAGGGGACCACCCGAGCGATCCTACACGGCGCCCCCATCCGCCCCTCCGCCGCGGACCGTGTCAGTCGGCGCCGCCGACCCGAGCCCGCCGCCCGCCGCCAACGGCAAGCTGGTGATCCAGACGCGCCCGCTGGCCGGCCTGCCCCGCTCGACCTCGACGCCCACCCTGACGACCCCCGCCGCCTCGCGCTCGCTCGCCTCGTACTTCTGGGGCGCGCCCTCGGCACCGAGCTCCCCGCCGCCCGCGGCGCAGAAGCAGGAGCCCTCGCCCTCGGTCGCCGGGCGCCACCCCTCGGCCTTCCACTGCTCCCACGCGGCCTTGGCGGCCCCGCTGCAGCCCTTCCTCCGCTCGTCGCCCGTCAGCCTGCTGCTGTTCGGCACCGGCGGCTTCGCCCAGGCGTGGGACGCCGAGCGCGCCTTTGCCGCCATCCCGCTCGACCCCAACCCCCCCGACGCGCGGTACCACGCGCTGCCGTGCCCCGAACCGCAGCTCGACGCGCGCGCGCGGACGCTGTACCACGTCACGTTGCTGCTCCCGTCGGGCACCTCGTGGACCCCCCTGGGTGCCCGCTCCCGCGCGCGGATCACGCGGCTGGACCTCGCCGACGACATGGCCCCGGCCGTCGTTGCGGAATTCGACCACCCGGCGAGCTACCCGTGGTGCTTTGCGCTCACCCCCAACTACATCGTGCTCTTCTCGGGCCCCTCGACGTGCCGCCTCGACACTCCTACGGCCCCGCGGCGCTCGTTCTCCTTCTCGCGCGCCTCGGCCCCGCCGCCCGAGGGCTTCAAACCCCCTCCCGTGCTGCAATTCGCCTTCTCCCCCGCTCCAAATACGTACACCGTCGTCTCCCGGCACACGGGCCAGCTCCTCGGCCGCTTCCCCTCCCCCCTCCCTTACGGCGGCCTGGTCCGCGAGGTCGTCCGCGCCGGCGAGCGCGCCGGCCTGCTCACCCTCGACCTCCTGGTGCACGACGACCTCTCTGCCCAGGAGTGCCTCTCCCTCTCCTCGCTCAGGGGCCAGGACGGGTACGCCCGGCCCTCGCCCACCCGCGTGCTCCGCACCACCATCCACCCCGCCCTCGGCACAGTGCTCGAGACCCCGCTGACCGCCGTCCCGCTGTCGCACTTCCTCTCCCGCGGCGGCGGGACCTACGCCGTGCTGCACCCGCCGTGGCTCTCCCCCGGCCCGCACGCGTGGGAGGCGTCCTCCCTTGTCGCCCTGGACCCGGAATACGAGCCCCGCGCGCGGCTCCGCCCGCGCAGGGAGAGCACGGGGGAGCGGTGCGTGCCCGCGGGCAGGCCCGTGTGGATCCCCCACGCCGCGCGGCCGTGCGTCGCGCAGCCGGTGCTGCTTGTCCCCCCCCGCGCCGAGGCGGAGGACGCGGCGCCGCCCCGCCCGCGCGCCGCGGCGGTGCTGCTCCTGGACCCCGACACGCTGGACGAGCTCGCGAGGGTGGTGCTCCCCGAGCTGCCGTCGTGGTGGTGGGCGGGGTGCTGGGTGCCCGGCGGGGAGGACGGGGAGAGGTCGCCCGCCGGGGAGAGCGGGGAGTGGGGGGGGTTGGTCAAGGCGCACAGCCCGAGGGAGGAGATGGCGAGGGCGTTCGAGGAGGAGGAGAGGAGGAGGGGGTCGAGGGGGTTCGATGGGGAGGAAGATGAGGGGGAGGATGGGAAAGGGGAGGGTGGTGGGGAGGGGGACGGGAAGGGCGTCGAGGGCGCGGGGACGGTGGGTGCGGCCCCGGCGCCCGCCGAGCCGCACCCCGCGCAGGACCCGCCCGCGGACGCCACGCCGGGGTCCGGGGATTCCAGCTCCGCCGCGGACCACGACGCCCCCGAGGCACCCGACGCCGGCACCCCCCCTCCCGCAAGCAACTGGACCTCGGAGCAGCCCTCGGGCGCCACCAC
Source organism: Hyaloraphidium curvatum (assembly GCA_025558095.1). Lineage (NCBI taxonomy): Eukaryota > Fungi > Monoblepharomycota > Hyaloraphidiomycetes > Hyaloraphidiales > Hyaloraphidiaceae > Hyaloraphidium > Hyaloraphidium curvatum. Next base: position 23,290 of record JAIVFI010000042.1, read on the forward strand.
GCCCCCTTCCCGGTCGAGCTCGCCGGACGGCAACTGGACGTCGGAGGGGAGCACCCCCGTGACGGCGATCAACGCGCAGCCGACCGCGCAGAGGGACGAGCTGAGCGAGGGGTTCAGGACGCCGGATTCGGAGGCGGCGGAGAACGCGGCGGGGACGGGGGACAACGGGGCGGAGACGGTGGAGGAGGAGAGCCCGGTTACGGGCGGTAGCGTGCCGCAGCCGCCCGGGGCGGTGTAGGCACGCCGCGCCTCGGACGAGTCCAGCACCGGTTTCGACTCCATGTCTTAAGCACGCCCGGAACACGACCCGGCGAACAAAGCCGCACATCAGTACCCCACGCGCACCTCGCATCCCTCCGGCAGCACCACCCAGGGCATCTTGCTCCCCGTCCACACGTGTCTGTTGACCTCGAACCACTGCCCGTCGTCGAACGTCCCGCCCATTACAGCGATCCCCGGGTACCGTTGCGCGCGCATGGCGACGGGGGACCCGCATTCGGTGCAGAAGGTTGTTTCGAGCCAGCGGCCCGATGCGGCGGTGTGGCGGTGGGTTTTGGAGGGGCCGGTTAGAGTGACGGCGTCGGGGGGGAAGAAGACGGCGACGGAGAAGGCCGAGCCGGTTCTGGGCGGAGCACAAGCTGCTCAGTGGGAAAGTCGCATGGATCGGGAGCGGGAGTCGGGTACCGTTTCTGGCAGTCGGCGCAGTGGCAGACGGACGTGCGGGTCGGGTCCCCTTCGGTCTCGTAGCGCACGGCGCCGCAGAGGCACCCGCCGCGATGGAACTCCTCGCCGTCGGATTCGGAGCCCGAGGCATCGCGTGCGGGTGAGGCCATGGGAGCGCCGGGAGAGGGTGGCGGGGGGCGGCCACTGTTGACGATTGTTGAGGAGGGACGACATCCAAGGATCCCGGGAACGAATGAATCTTGAGCAATGCGTTCATTTCGGGTAGATCGCAATACCCGCCGTGGCTGGGGATGACCGCGGAGGAGATGTTCGAGGAGTACGTGTGGACGTGTGGAAGGTGGGCGTGCATCGGACCCGCACGAGAGGGCGACGCCGGTAGAGGGTGGAAGGTGCGCATCAATGAGATTTCTCCTGAACGGATCGCCCGCAACATTGGCTCCAAGAATCCAAGTAAACTGTTTTCCCTCCCGGGTCCCTCCCTCAGACGGTTGGGCACGCCGATTCGACCGTCAGGAACACGCCCGCACCGCGCCGGATGCTCCAGATCCCGAACCCGACGGTGAACCCCGTGATGCACAGCGTCCTCACGGCCCCGAACGACACCGGGAACCCCAGGAACCGCACCCTCCTCTCGCCGATCCCCGCGAACGAGCCCAGCACGTCCGCGTGCCGCGCGAGGGCCGCCGACAGCGCCGCCATGCGCGCATCGCCGCGGGCCGCGCGCGCGGCGGCGGCGGCCGCGAGCTCCCGGGCCTCGCGCCGGGCCTGGAGGTAGAGGTCCGCGGCCGCCGTGACATGCGTGTTCCCGGTTGCGACGATGACGAGCTCCACGATGAGGTGGAACATCAGCATTAGCAGGCCAAGGAGGAAGCACAGAGGGATGCAGGACCCCGTCGCCTTGCGGGCGGGACGGTTAGAAGGGTAACAAACCAAAGCAAGGAGAACCGACAATGAAGACGGCGATGTACACAATCCAGCTTACTATGGTCGATGAGTACCACATTTGGGCCGAGCCGAGCTGCCTAAGAACGCGTTCATCAAAGGCCGCACCGATCCATGGGTGAAGTGCCTGGTAAGGTTCGGCATCCGGGAGTGAGTCCAAAGTCGCGCGCACGTCGTCCACGGACGCCTCGAGGGCGTCCCGGTAACGTCGAATAAACGCTGCGAGGTGCAGCCTGAGGGCCCGGTGCGTCAGACGGGCATTCAAATTCAACGCAGAGCTACTGGGACTGAAGACACTCAAACCCCCCAAGATCTGATAGTCACATTGAAAGATAACTGCGGCAAGATCCAATCAGACGCAACGATGTCAACGTTAGACAACGGGGCGACATCCACTTACGGGCCAGCGAGGCCATGGCACAAGTCCACGGCGTTCCCCAAGTTGCATCTCCAAAGGTGAACAGCAGCGTCCAGAGTCCGGAGAAGTAGGTGATGAAGAGGTAAATGAATCGAGGTATAGTTTGCAATCCATTTCAGCCCCAGGGCGCATCGCGGTCGGGTTTGAGCCGCGATGGGCTCGAGCGCGGCGTTCCCCACCCTCTTCTCGCCGGCCGCGCTGGGCGGCGACGGCGCTGCGCTGGAGCTCCGCCACCGCGTGGTGCTCGCGCCGCTGACCCGCTGCCGCGCGTCCGACGCCACGCAGACGCCCGACCCGCGGCTGTTCGCCGCGTACTACGCGCAGCGCGCGACGCCGGGCGGCCTGCTCATCTCCGAGGCGACCAACGTGTCGTGGCGCGCAAAGGGCGACTACGGCTCGCCAGGCATCTTCGAGCCCGCGCACGTGGCCGCGTGGCGCACAGTTACCGCCGCCGTCGCTGCCCGCGCCCCCGGATGCGTCTTTTTCTGCCAGCTTTGGCACACCGGGCGGCAGGCGCACTCGCGCCTCACGCGCGGCGCACGGCCCGTCGCACCATCGGCAATCGCCCGTCCGGGCTCACTCACGCTGCCCTCGGGAGAGACCGTGCCCTTCGAGGTGCCGCACGAGCTCCGCGACGATGAGATCCCGGGCATCGTCGCCGAGTACCTCCACGCCGCGCGCTGCGCCCTCGACGCGGGCTTCGACGGCGTCGAAATCCACGCTGCAAACTCGTACCTTCTCGACCAGTTCCTCCAGGACGGCTCTAACCGCCGGCCGCCCCCATACGGTGGCCCCGCCGCGAACCGCAGCCGCCTGCTCGCCGACATCCTCGATGCCATGCTCGCCTCCGACATCCCCTCCGCCCGGATTGCCGTCCGCCTTTCGCCCTACGGCACCTGGGCCGGCGTCTCCACCTCGGACCCGGAAACCATCTGGCCGCTCGCGGTGTACGAATGCGGCCGCCGCAACCTCGCCTACGTGCACTGCACCGAGCCCCCAAACCGCCGTCACACCGCGCACCTGGACCTCTCGGGCCCGTCGCTCGCACCCTGCGTAGCCGCCCTGCGCCGTGCAAACTCCGAGACGGAGTCGCAGGGCAAGCAGGGCTTCCGGCCGACCCTGTTCATGGCCTGCGGTCGGTACCTCGCGGCATCCGCGGACCTCGCCCTGCGCCCCGAGGACGAGGGAGGCGCGGGGTACGACCTCGTCGCGTTCGGCCGCCTCTTCATTTCGAACCCGGACCTCGTCGATCGGTTCCGCCGGAACCTGGAGCTGACCCGGTACGACACAAAGACGTTCTACACGCAGGGCGCCGAGGGGTACCTGGACTATCCTGCCTACGGGGATCCCGACGGGCCGTTCGGGAGGTGGGGCAGGTTCCGCGGGTATTTGGCGAGCCACGAGTGGGAGCCCGAGGTGGCTGCGGAGGCGGGCGACGAGGAGGAGGGCTAGACCGCCTTGGAGCTCCTTGGACGCCGAACCCCTAAGAAATAGAGATGAAGGACATTGCGCAGCGGTCCATCGCGCTCGAACTTTTGGAAGCGGGGCGCCTTCATGTGAGGACTCCGAGGCGTGACCGTGACGCCTGTCCCCGACTTCGTCGTCGCGTTTGGAATCCAGCATGAGCATGATGAACGAACGTCGCCCCGATAGAACGGACTTCGGATTCTGCACCTGGTCGACGATGGCAGCCAGATCGTTGGAATTCGCCGCTTCCACCCCCGTGGTCGCCGAGGCCGGCCGAGAATGAGGCGGAGCGACAGGCAAAAGTCAAGGAGACCGTCGAAGCCTGCGGAATGGACGTATTCTACCTCCTGCCAGCTGAGATCGAGGCACGCGGAGAGGAGAGCCGGGCCAGGGCGGATCACTTCCAGATCGAGGAGCATGCGCAAGACGTGCGGGTTCCTCCATTCCTCGAGAGCCTGGTCGCGGACCCAGCGCGCGATCTCCAGCTTCACAGCCGACTTGCGAAAAGTCGTTGAGCATCCGGAGAAAAAAGCGCGGCGACGCAAACGAGTCGTTCAGACAAGAGGCCTCGAAGAAGGGAAGCAAGTGGCCTCCGTCGGATCATGTCCGTAGCGCTGCAGTTCCCCATACGACGTGATGCATTCCGCCCTCAAGAGGAGAGGCTCATCCCCACTGATAGGTACAACGAACGTGGTGGGCGCCGACTAGTTGGTGAGCACTTTGCTGGCGGCCCCCTTCTCCCCGCGCTCCTTGTCCAACCTCTCCTGGATCCTCTTCCTCCACTCCTTCGGCCCCTCCTGGTGCACGCTCGTCCCCTGCGCGTCCACCGCCACGATCACCGGCATGTCCGTGACCCCGAACTCGTAGACCGCCTCCATCCCCAGGTCCTCGAACGCGACCACCCTGGCCGACCTGATCGCCTTGGAGACGAGGTACGCGGCCCCGCCAACGGCGGCGAGGTACGCCCTGCCCCCCTCCTTGATCGCCGCGATCGCCTCGGGCCCGCGCTCGGCCTTGCCCACCATCGCCAGCAGCCCCTGCCCGAGCATCGTCCGTGTGAACTTGTCCATCCGCGTCGCCGTGGTCGGCCCGGCAGGCCCGACCACCTCGTCTCCCACGGGGTCCACCGGGCCGACGTAGTAGATGACCCTGTTGGCGAACGACACGGGGAGCTGCTCGCCGCGGGCGAGCATGTCCTGGATCCGCTTGTGCGCCGCGTCGCGACCCGTGAGCATCCTCCCGTTGAGCAGCAGCGTCTGCCCCGGCTTCCACGACTGGACCTGCTCGGCAGTCAGCGTGTCCAGGTCCACCCGCATGGACTTGAGCGGGTCGGCGTGCCACGCCACGTCGGGCCAGAGGTCCAGGCTCGGGGGATCGAGGTAGGCCGGGCCCGAGCCGTCCAGGACGAGCTTGGCGTGCCGAGTGGCGGCGCAGTTGGGGATCATGGCCACGGGTTTGCTCGCCGCATGGGTGGGGTACAGGGAGAGCTTGACGTCGAGCACGGTGGTGAGACCGCCGAGGCCCTGCGCGCCGATGCCGAGGCCGTTGATCCGGTCGAACAGCTCCAGGCGAAGCTCCTCGCCGCGGTTGCTCGGGCCGCGCTCGCGGAGCTCGTGGATGTCGATCGGGTCCATCAGCGATTCCTTGGCCATCATGGCCGCCTTTTCAGCGGTGCCGCCGACGCCGATGCCCAGCATCCCCGGTGGGCACCACCCGGCTCCCATCTTGGGGACCTGCTCCAGGACCCAGTCGACGAGCGAATCCGACGGGTTGAGCATGGCGAACTTGGTCTTGTTCTCGCTGCCGAAGCCCTTGGCCGCGATCTCGATGGTCAGCTTGTCGCCCGGGACGAGGTCGACGTGAACGACGGCGGGCGTGTTGTCCCGCGTGTTCTTGCGCTCGAACAGGAGCGGGCTGGCGACGACCGAGGCACGCAACCGGTTCGCGGGGTCCGAGTAGCCCAACCGCACGCCCTCGTTGACGGCGTCGTGGACCGTTCCCGTCGAGCCGAATCCTTCGAGGCGGCAGTTCATTCCGACCTTGACGAAGGCATTCACGATGCCCGTATCCTGACAGATGGGACGCTTGCCCATGGCACACATCCGCGAGTTGGTCAGAATCTGTGCCATGGCGTCCTTGGCGGCCGGGCTCTCTTCCCGGTGATAGGCCTCGGACATGGCCTTGACAAAGTCCTCCGGGTGGTAGTACGAGATCATCTGCAGCGCCGCTCGAACGGACTCGACGATGTCCGCGCGGCGGATCCGCGTCGGCTCCGTCGGCGGCTCGTCCGGTTGCGCCGAGGGCGGCGGCGCACGGATGGGCACAGCGAGCTCGCCGTCGGGGTCGGCCGCAGTTGCGAACGCCCGCCGCAGCGGCTCACGCTGGGACGGCAGGAGGGAGCGCAAGCCGCGCTGCAGGGAGGCAGAGCGGGGCAACATGGCGGCCGAGGAACTGGGTCGTGTTTGGAGAAACGGCCGTTTGCCACCGCCGGCCGAACTCGACGCCACCAGCGGTTCGCACACAGCGCTCCCACTGATTGACTGATTGACATGTCGAAGACGCCATGTCGGCAGCTTTCGATGCCGACCTCTTCGAAGCCCGGGATCGAGCGGGTAGCGGAGCAGCCAACGTAGTGAAGGCCGAGAGCCCCAAGACGGTTGCTTTGTCGACTTTGCATCGTTCGCTGGCATTGCGTTCTTCCAATAGCAGAATCAATGAGATGGTCGACGACTATTGGCAACGCCATGAGCGCCGGGTTCGTGGCAACGCTGGTCTCCCGGCGGCCGTCTCCCATCCGACTCTCCGGCCGCCAACCACCGCTGCCGGAACTTCGCCGCGCCTCTGAAGCAGCACCAGTACCACAACCACAACCATGTCCGCCGTCTCCTCCTCCGCCCTGCACAGCCGCGTGGACCGCGAGGCCCTTCCCGGGCTGCAGGCCATGCTCGCGATGGTCGGCCCCAAGGGCTTCAACGGCATCGCGGATCTCCAAGAGCGCCGCAAGGCGATCGGGCAGGTTTTCTCCGCGATTGGGGTGGACGAGAGCAAGGTCAAGGTGGACGTGCACCGCGCTCCGGGCTTCGAGAAGGGAGACCCCGAAGTCGAGGTGCGCGTGCTGAGGCCCACGCGGCTGCCCGCGGAGGGGAACGCGGGGATTCTGTTCTTCCACGGTGCGTTGCTACGTGGAGGGTCTGCGTTCTGCCTCCTGATGACAATCACCAGGGGGAGGCATGGTGCTCGGCACCGCCAAGGAAACCGACGGAGGCGCCGCCGCTCTTGCGGACTCTGTTGGGGCCGTCGTCTTCAACGTCGAATAGTGAGCTCCGAACAGCATTGATTCCGGACCTCACCTGACGCCGAACCCGCCCAGCCGCCTCGCGCCCGAGCACCCCGCCCCCGCGCTGGTCAACGACTGCTTCGCCGGCCTCAAGTGGGCCTCGGCCAACGCCTCCAAGTTCGGCGTTGACAACAAGCGCCTGGCCGTGTACGGCGGCTCGGCCGGCGGCGGTCTGGCGGCGGGCACAGCGCTCATGGCGCGCGACCAGAAGCTCGACCCCCCGCTGGCGTTCCAGTGCCTCGTCTACCCGATGATCGACGACCGCCACGTATCGCCGGCGTCGCAGCAGATCGTCGACATCGGGATCTGGGACAGGGAGGGCAACATCGAAGGTTTGCATGGCCTGATCAACCCGTTCCTGTCCCTCGTTGCTCACTCTTTGCCTCCCCCGGCATCCGACTCTTTCCCTCGTCACCTACCCGATCCCTAACCTTTTCGTCCAGCTTGGAACTGGTACCTCGGTCGCGACGCATCTGTCGACCCCCTCATCCAGAAGGTCTCGATCTACGCTGCCCCCGCCAGGGCCTCGGTCGAAGACCTCAAAGGCCTCCCCCCCGCGTACATCGACGTCGGCGACCTTGACGCCTTCAGGGACGAGGACATCGAGTACGCCATGAAGTTGCACGCAGCAGAGATCCCGACGGAGCTGCACGTCTGGCCCGGGGCATACCACGCGTGGGAGGTGTTTGCGCCCAACAGCAAGTCGGGGTCGACGACCATCAGGCTGCGGGCGGATGCGCTGCAGAGGGCGCTCGGCATTTCGGCTTGAGTGCCCGCTCCATGATTCGGTTTCGGTCGTAGTCTGCACCGGCATCAATAGCAGATGAATGTTCCCGTTCCCGATTAAGGACTTCTCTGTAACTGTACCAGGCCGGAGGGCGTGGCCGGACTGTTCGCCGAAGACGAGGAGCCCGTCTGCGGGTCCGACGTCTCCCATGCACGGTCGCCGGACTCATCCCCACTCTAGCCCATCCCGGATCGGATCTAAAGCATCGTTCACTCTTTTCTAGTCTCAAGTTGGCCCTCGCCAACGCTGCTCCCGGTGTTCGCCACGAACCCCGCCCGCACCGAGCCTCCGCAGGACGGGACCGGACCTCACCGGGCTTCATTTCCTCGCTTCGACCACCGTGTTCCCACCGCACCTCGCTATCATACACGTCCACAATATAGGGGTCAATTCGCCCGGGGAATACTTGTGATATGGTACTCGTGAGGTGTCCTCGGCACCGGTCGTGCCGGCACGCCGTCCGCCGCCCGTTTCCGGGCCGCGGAAGGCACCGCCGCTCATCGCCCGATCCCCAGGTCGACGCAGGCGACCCTGCCGGGCGGGCTGCCGGGGTATCCGTACTCGCCTGGGGTTTTCGCGGGTCAGGCGGTGGCCCGAGCACCGGTGCGCCCGGAGCGACTCACAGTACTCCGATGCGGCGCACTCGTAGCACGTGCGCTTGAAAACGGCGTGCGGTTGGCGTTCCAATGGGACGGGACTGCCGGGGGGAGGCGAGTCAGGCGCCGCGGGGGACGGCGAGGAAGGGTGCTCACGAGGCGAGGGCCGGGGCCGCGGGCAGCAGGAGGAGCGCGAGGAGCGCGAGCAGGAGGAACAGAGCGCGCGGCGCCATCGTGGAGCGGGATCCCGTGCGGGCGCGGGCGGTGGTAGAGGTGGGGACTTGAAAAGGAGAACTCCTCCCGAAAAGGTGGCGCGGGCTGGTTGCTTGAGGAGTGCCCTTCCGCAGCAAGCGGGCGGCAATCGGCGGCGGCCTCCCTCGCCCTCTCCGGCAATGGGGATTGTCGTGGGACCTTCGTCCAAAAAAAATGAAACGGAGATGGCTGGCGTGGAATCGCGGAATTTCAGCAGCGTGGAGGTCAGGCCGTAAGGCCAGAACGGCGCCTGGGTCGGGGCTTGGCTTTGCGCCACCCCCAGCATTGCGCACCGGTGAACTGCAAAAAGGCACTGGCACTTCATTCACAAGCTCAGTATTCTGTCGCAAGATGTGCCCGGTTCATTTGCCTGGGATTTGGGTGGGCGGTCGACGCGTCCCCGTCGACACCCGAGCACCGCCTCCTGCGGCCGCTGACCAATATTCCCGAACTACCGAGGGCATCTGAAAGTCTTCTCTCGCACACGCTGTCAACCTCATCGTGATGGCTTAGCTGCATAGGTGTGGGCATCAGCTAGTTTCGGGAGCGCGATGCCCTGATGCTGTCCGCCAACGAACCGCCACGTCATCATCGCACGAGAGGACGGAAACCCCGCGTACCGCCGAAGATCCGCTCCACGAGCACGTTCTCATACGAAATGGCTGCCGATTCTTCCGTTCCCGTCTCCCCCACCTCTCTGACCACGCCCACCGGCGGCTCTCCCGGGCAGGCGTGCCCTCCCGTTCTCGCTACCCTCTCCGCCCTAGAAACCGAAGCCTGGCACCGCACCTCGCTCAACGACGAAACATGGCTCCGCACCGTCTACCTCTACCCCGATCCCGCCGGCCACGCCGGAGAGCCCGTCGGGGCAGCGGTTTTCCCCCGCCGCGGGATCTTGCCCTTCTCCGACGCCCTACAGGCGCTCGAGACGCGTCCCCGGGGGCCGGACGACGCAGATAGGACGCGGCATCACGAATTTTTGGGGTGGAAGGTGGTGTGCTCGCCGGGGAAAGAGGGGGCGGTGCTCGCCTACTCGGTCGAGTGGGAATGGAAGGATGCGGGAGGAAATCCGGTGGGAGGGAAGGGGAAGGCCGACTGCTCGACCGTGTTTGTGGACAGGGGAGGGGCTGGGCCGCACCACGAGTGGAGATGCGTCCTGCACCAGAGGACGGACAGGGAGTGATCGTCGACTTTGCGGAACAGCGTCTCCTGGCAATCTTGTGCTAGCTAAGGCAATTTCACTTGGATTTGCGGTCGAAATAGAGATCGGTAGCAATGCTTTGATGGGCTGCGACGAATGGCTTGGGCCCGCAGCTGTGCGTGGCGGAGTGAGTCGGGCCTTAGCCATCGTCGGACATTCACGACATATAAGGCGCAGAGCAATGGATCCCGGCTCCATTCCTTCCGAAGCCGACGTTCCAATTCATTCCTCTGCGTCCGTACCCGCGGCGCCCGCGATGCCTATCTCCCGGTCCAACCCCGTTACGGCGCCACCCAGCCCGCAGCGCGCGCCATCCTGCCCGGAATCCGGCCCCGATGGGCGCGATGCCGGCAGAGCACCATCTCTTGATGTCGATGCGCTCGTCACGGGGCTCGGAGCCGTGCAGGTCGCCGACGACGCTCCCGAGCCCGCGCACGACGACCGCGCCGCTCAGGAGCGCACTCCTCCGACGACCCCGCTCAAGAAATCGACATCAAGCTATAGTGTATTGACCAGATCCAAGAGCAAGCTGCTGTCCGGCACTCTGTCTTCGGTCAGCACTACTGCCTCGTCGGACATTGGCGTCATGGATTACGGCGAGAACTTGACCGAGGAGTCGTGGAAGGCCGCTGCGGCCGAAGCCACGAAGGCTGCTGCGACCGATGTCGCACGAAACGTCGACATCGAGATCAGGAGCTGGGCCAGGCGGGAGCTCGCGGTCCGCATAGGGACGCGCGCCCTTCGGATCAAGTTCGATTCAGACAGGCGCCTTGGAACGTCCGAGGGCCAGAAGGTGGAGCCGCTCGTCGAGACCGTGATCGAGAGCAACGAGGACACGGATCATACCCTCGCTTATGCCTGGCTGGCCTGGGGTATTCTGAACGTGCTCACGGATCGCCGGCCAATCTCGCTCCTCGACAAGCTGCGCGAGCGGTGCACCTACAGGCGCCAAATCTTCGAGCTCGTCGGAGGGGAGATCGAGTCGCGAGTGGAGGTTTGGAGCTCCGAGGCGGTCCAGAGTGCCGCCGAGAAGCTGGAGCTCACGATCAAGGACCTTTGGGACACGCACAAGCCGTACGAGGAGCGCGTCCTCGGGGTTCTGACCTATTGCTACGCCCACCTGTACGAGCACTGTTTTATGTGCTGCCGTCACCTGCCGAAGCTCCACGAAGCCGACCTCGATCGCCCAGAGACAATTCTTCCGACGACGTGCGGGGCGACGCGCTGCGCCAAGAAGGCGAGCGAGGACCTGCGCAACGTCGACCTCGGCAGCTACCTGAAGCATGACCACGTGCTGAACCTGCTCTCCTTTGTGATCGAGTCGGTGCACCGGACGATGGAGCACCCTCTCGGCGACCGTCTCCTGCCATTCGTGCCCAAGCGGTTCGAGAAGTCCATCGAGGCGGATGCCGCAGCCGACAAGGCGGCCGCCAGCAGGGCTGCAGACGCAGTCGTGGGAAGCGATGCTGCGCCGCCAGCGGCCGCGACCAGCGGGTCTACTTCGGAAGGGCCATCGCCGACACCAACGATCCCGCCCATAGGGCCCATGATCAACCCTTTGGCGGCGCTGATCAAAAGCCAGTTGGCGGGCGGTTATGGTCTCATGTCGCGGCTGCGCCCCGTTGCCAACCAAGACTCGGATTCGGAGGCTCGGTACGACCGCGATGCCCTTCGCAAGGACCTGGACCGCCTCCGCGCCCTGGATGCGGACGGGCTGCGAGCGCTCGGCAGCGATAGGGCGCCGGCAGCGGAGAAACGACCCCTGCACATGCTTGCATGGTGGATGTTGTGCATGACCGCCCCCCGCGTGCGGCCGGTGGACATTGCAAAGGTTCTGGAAGACGGACGCGCGCACAAGCTCGACTACTCGGAGCTCGAAAGGGAAGATATGGACCGGCTGGTCGTGGCGCTGGAGCTTCGCCACCCTGCCGACAAGGAGCGCGACTTTGCCGAGGCCGCGGCGAGGCACGGGAAAGTGCAGTGTGTTCACGGCTCGGACGTGGAGCGATTCTGGTCTATCCTGCTCAACGGGTTCCGGGTCCTCTCGGACACCAAGATAATGGCAAACGCGGCGTTCTTCGGCTCGGGTCTGTACATGGGGACCAGCTTCGCGACGAGCAAGCCGTACTCGACTCGGAAAACCAAGGCGCACCTGCCGACGGGCAAGCCTGGGCTGGGCAAGTTCTGGGCTATGGCGGTGCTCGACGTGGCGGACCACTCCACCAGCTCGATGGAAGATGCCGATGCGGCGCTGTACCGCCCGCCGGATGCCCCGGATGTGGTCGTCGCGCGGCGGACGGAGGGGGTCTTGCTGTTCCGGTACCTCCTCATCTTCAAGGGCGACGAGTAGCTTCGGAAGCTTAGCGTTTCAAACGTACTACGAATCTCTGTGGTAGATCAATATCCGTCCAGAGCGCTTTGCCTAGAGTCCCTTTTCCGTGCTAGCCCCTCGACAGGTTCGACGGAGTTTCCTGGCGGCGGCCGCTCCCTCGCCACCATCCTCCACCCAACCTCCACCAACCCCACCTTCACCTGCGTCCCCCCCAAACGCGTCGAAAATGACATACGACGTCCGCGACAAGATCGTCCTCGTCACCGGCTCCGTAGGTCTCCCTCCATTCCCCCTCCTCCGCGCTCTGACGCCGTGTCTCCCACCACCTCTTTCCCCGACAGGCCCAGGGCATCGGCAAAGCCACCGCCCTCCTCTTCGCCTCCCGCGGCTCCCGCGTGGTCATGGTAGACCGCAACGCCCCGCTGCTCGCTTCCGCGGCCGCCGACGTCGCGCGGGCGAACCCGGGCGCACGGGTCGCCTCCTACGCGTACGATTTGGCCGACCTCGCAAACGTCAAGGCGATGATCGACCGCACCATCTCCGAGCAAGGCGGGCTGGACGTCTTGCTGAACGTGGCTGCGATCACCATCGGCGACGCCGAGTACGTCGTGGAGCTCGACAACGCCGGCGCCGCGTTCCAGAAGTGGAAGCTGATGCACGACGTCAACACCACCTCCCTTGCCTATGCCTGCCAGCTGGCGGTGGGCTACTGGAAGGCCAAGGGACGGAAGGGCGCCATCGTGAACGTGGGCAGCACGGCGGGGATATACCCCAACACGAGCATGCCCATCTACTCGGCCGACAAGGCGTTCGTGATCCATTTCTCGAGGTGCATGGCGAACTTGGCGCCGCAAATCAGGGTGAACGCGGGTGGGTTCCCGTCCGCGGTCCGGTTGGCTTCTGGGCGGGCGTTCGTCGCTGACCGACCTTCCCGCGGGCCAGTCTGCCCGGGACCCACGATGACGGAGGGTTTCGCGTTGCAGATGGACATGCCGGAGGCCGGGATCGGGAAGCAGCTCAGGGCGGACACACTAGACGGGAACCGTGGGTCTCATCTACGGTGCCCATCCGGCGCGCGGGGCTGACTGATCTCGGCCCTGTTTCGCCGGCGCAGGATCCCAGCCGCCGAGCCGGTTGGCCGAGGGGATCATGGTCGCCGTCGAGAACGAGAACATCTTCGGTCTGTCGCCCCCATCGCCGTCTTGCAGTGGAAACTGATGCGGTCACCTCCCCCGGCGCCAGGACAGTGTCTCCGGGTGACCCCGCAGCGCGGCATCGACATCTACAACTACCGCGCGGGCAAGGCGATGGCCATCGACGCGCTGACGTCCAGCGCCAAGATCTAGACGTAGTCGGCATGTTGCGTCCCCTGGAGCTAGTACACGGAAGCGCCGCCGGACGGTTTGGAGCCCCTGGCGGCCCACAGGGCGGCGAGTTTGTCGCAACGGCCCTTGAAGCGAGCGCGCATGTCGTCCCAGGTCTTGCTGCCCCGGGGAGTGGCGTCAGGGTAGCGCGCGGCGACGCCGTCCAGGGTGGCCAGGGTTGCCGCCTCGCACTGCAACCGAACTCAAGTCAGCGTCCGATTCCACCCCGAGTCCAGGTCGACGCAACCTACTTCCTTGCACCGCTCGAGCGAGAACCCGCCCTCGGCCGCCTTGAGCAGCGGGCCCGGACCGCAGCTTCCCCCATCGGCGTCCTTGGCGCAGAGCATCGCTCGCGTGAGCTCGGCCCCCGCCGCCGCATCGGCCACCGTCACCCGAGGGGCCGTGTTGCTACGGGAGGGGAGTTCCTCGTCCCCGCAGGCCGCGACAACTTTGTCCCAGTACTTCTCGACCGCGGAGGCGCAGGAGTCTCGGCACGCACCCGCCCGCACGCCTTCGAGATATATGCGCTTCGAAAGGGCAGGGGCAGGCACTTTAGCCGGGGGTGCGCACGCGGCTGCGACCGCTTCGGTAGCGTCTGCAGCGGGCGCGCAGGAATCCGGGAGGCCCGGCGGCGGCGCGAGCGTGAACGGCACGCGGGCGGCGAGCGCGGCGGGCGCCAGAAGAAGGAGAACGAGCAGAATGGGTGGCCGCGCCATCGCTGCAGAGAGAGGAAGTGGGAGGCGAGTCAGAAGAGAGGACCCCGACTCGAAGGGCAATGGGCGACGCGTAAACAACAATCACTTGCTAGCCGCGCCCCATGGCCCCGGCAGAGGACTCAGGAGCCGAAAAAGTGGCTAATTACATCGACCAGCTGCTGCGGGATGTGCTGGCTGCGCCGCTGGAGCGGTCGAACCTCGCCCGGCTCTCGGTTGCCCTCGGCCTCGCCGAGACCGCGCTCACCGGGAAGGACCCGAGCTGGCCCGCCGACGTCACCCAAAATGCCGGCCAACTCACCGATTCTTTCAATGCATTCGTCGATGGCCTGGCCCCGGCCGTCACCGGCCTCGCCGGCGCCCGGGATCGCGTCCGCCACGTCGCCGACGCCCTGTGGTCGCGCCTGTCCCCCTCCCCCGGCGAAGCCCTCCACGCGCAGCACCTCTCCTCCCTCTGCACCACGCTCCTCACCGGCCCCAAGGCCAAGGCGCGCCTCGACTGCGCCGGCATCGGCACCGCCGCCTTCCTTGCCTGCCGCCGCCTCGCGGCCGAGCACGGCCTTCCGGAACTGGCCCAGGTCTCGCTCTGCGTGACGGAAGACCACTGCTTCCTCTCGCTGGACGGCACCGCCGCCCGCGAATCCTCGTGCGAGGTCGCCACGGACTCGAAACCCAAGCGCGGCCTGGCCGTCGCCGAGGACGCGTGGGCGGGATGGCTCTACCAGGGCGGCAGGGCACGCGTATGCACCCCCGCCGAGGCCGCCTGCGCGGCGGTGGTGAGCACCAACCCCTCCCTGGGCAAAAACAAGGGCGTCTCGTGGGAGCTCCGCCGCCTGCAGATCCGCCTGCTCCGCACCGTCCGCGAACACGCGCCCGACGCGCTGTACCCCGGTGCCGCCGCTGTGCTCGCCTCTCTGGAAGCCGACAACGCCAACTGGCGCCTTGGTCGTGCCCTCGACGAGGGCGACCCCGCCGCCATCTCCGCCGCCGCCGACCCCGGCCCGGACTCCCCCTTCGCCCGCCTCCTCACCCTCTCCGAATACCCCGCGCTGTGCTACCCGCTCGTCTTTGCCGCCAAGCAGTTCGCCTGGCGCGCCGAGCTCCTCCTCGACGCCCCCTCCCTTCCCCACCTTTCGACGGAAGCCCTAGACTCTTGCCTCGCCGCCGCACGGCACCTCGCAGTACGGCTGGCCTCTTACCCCATGCAGCCGTACATGGACGCACTTCTGCTCCGCGCGGCCGCGTCGGCGTGCGAGGAGGTGGGCTGGGCGGCGGAGGAGCTGGCGCGAAGGGAGCCGACGCGGGACAGGGCGGCGGCTCTCCTGGAACTACTCGACGGGGCGTGCGGGTATGCCGGGTCGAGGGTGCCGCCGGTGGAGTGGACCGCACCGCTGCTGCGCGCGTTTCTGCTCTTTCCCGCGGAGATCAGGGAGGAGGCGGCAAAGGGGGACGAGTGGAAGACCTCGTCCGCCCGGACGGCGGCGGGGTTGCTTGCCAAGGGGGAGGGAAAGAGGGCGAGGGAGGTGCTGGAGGCGGGTGGGGAGGCCGGGGACGGGGAGGGGAGGGGGAAGAGGGCGAGGAGGGGGTGATGGGGCGTTGACGGTGGGCAAGTGCAATACGGTTCGGGAACGTGACCTCGACTTCGAGCGATCGCTACTCCGGGCCCAACCGCTCGAGCTCTGCCTCGGCCTCGGCCAGCTCCCGCGCCAACGCCACCGCTCTTGCTTGCGCCGCGGCCCTCTGCTCCGCCACCGATTGCCCTCCGCCCTGTGCACTCGCTCCCGGCGGCCCCGGTGCCGCGCCGCCCGCCCCGGCGGAGAAGACCTCGATCACGCGCGAGACGGAGTCCCAGTTGCTCACAACCGCGCGCCTCCTTTCCCCCTCCACCTCGACTTCGATCTCGCCGCGCACCTCCGCCGCCGGTTCGTACCCCGCCATCCCCGACGATTCGTGCATCATACCCCCGCGAAGCCGAAGCACGAGGTGCAGCACGCTCCCATCCGTGACGCCGTAATCGCAGACCCGGATGCCGTCCTCGAACTGCATCCCTGCGAAGACGAGCCTCTGCTGGTCCGGTGGGATGCCCTCGGCGTCCTGGATGCGGATCTGCACCGGGGCATGGCCGGGTCAGCGGTCGGTTGTTCCGCAGCGGGCCGTTCCGGGCAGCGGACCTTGAGCGTGTACACGAGGTCGTCCTCCCGGATCGCGATCGGGATCGTCTTGCCCGTCAGTGTCTTGATTTCGACTCCGATCCGCTTGCCCGTGCCCTCCCTCACCTCCCCCGGGGGGATGTCGGGCGTGTGTATGGTCATCCGCAGCGGATGTTCGCCGCCGCGCTGCAGGGCTTTGGCGACCTGCAGGGTGCGCTTGTCGAGCTCGGCCGGGCGCCGAGCCTCGAACTGGTTGCAGTAGATGGCCACGAGGTGCTTTGTCCCCCCCGGCGTGGAAACAACCTGCCCGGCTTCTCAGCCCGCGTCGCACGCGACAACGCCCGGGGGACCAACCTTGAAGTAATCGTTGTCGCAGAGACAGTTCACCACCATTCTTCCCAAATCTCCCCGGGGGTACTCGCAGTAGTCCCGGAGAGGCTTCTGCGGGTGGAGCACCATGAAATCGCACTCGAGGAACGAGTTGCTACCGTCGATGTAGCCGTCAAAGTCGGGGTTTGCTTCCATCCAGGCCACGACTGCCCTGGTCCGGAGGTCGTCGAGCGAAACGGCCCTGTCGACCTCGATGTGCGTTTCCAAGCCTTTCTCGCGCTGCGGGCCCGAGTTGCGCGCTCCTGCGTGGCCGAGCACCTCCGCAGCGCGTACGAGGATAGCGACCATGATCCTGGAGCCCCGAAGGCGCGTGCGGAAGGAGAGGCAACGAAGTTCGTCAGGCACGAAAGTCAGTCAGTCAGTCAAACGGGTCCCTGACACCCAGCCACCACGGATCTCAATCGCCGTTCCCGCGAATCGGACGGGGTTCCGTTCTTCTGCGGGCTGACAGGGCCTTCCGCACTCCGTGGTCTTACTGCATCGGGCGCCGCTGTGGCCTTGCGAAGCGCGGCGACCACCTGCTTCGACACCCCTCGGACTCGAACTCTCTCGGAGACGCCACCGGCCCCATCTTCCCTTTCCGGAATTGCGATGGTCTTCGAGAGCGCCCAGCGGTGCTTCGAAAAGGGCCGCATGCGCGAGACGGGCGTCGGGAAGGACTACGACCCCGCGAGGGCCTTCCGCTGGTACCAGAAGGCGGCGGCCAAGGGCAGCGCGGACGGGCTGAACGCGCTCGGTCGCTGCCTGCTGATTGGCTTCGGGTGCGCTCAGGACGAGGAGGGCGCGGTCAAGGCATTCTTGCAGGCGGCGCTGTCGGGGCTGCCGGAGGCACTGCACCACCTCGGGGTCTGCCTCATGCACGGCATTGGCCTCGAGCCGGACGCCGAGAACGCGTTCGAGTGCTTCAAGCTCGCTGGCAGGGGCACCCCGGGAAAGCCTGGCATCGTCGAGGCGGCGGTCGAGGCAGGCCGGTGCCTCCACGAGGGCATCGGCGTGTCGCGCGACGATGCAGCCGCGCGCACGTGGTTCGAGGCAGCCGCGGCCGAGGGCAACGAAGAAGCCCGCCGCGAGCTCGAGCGGATGGGGGACGTGGGACGCTTTGGCGGCCTCAACTCCAGGGTCCTCGACGGCGATGCGGTCGCCGTGCTCAACGAGCTGTTGCGGCGCCTGCGTGCCGGCGGGGATTCCTTGTCCGAAAACCCGGCCTCGCTGGGGGGGGCCAGCGGGCAGGCCTTGGGTCAACACACCCCGCCCGTTGTGGTGCACCCCGTGAGCGTCATCGGCTGCAGCGCTGAGGTCGTCGACGACTGGACGGGCCAGGAAGACGAGGGCGAACTCTCTCTGGCGGCGGGCGAAATGATCGAGATCGTGAATGATTTCGGTGATCCACAGGGCACCGGGATGTGGTACGGCAAGGATCCAGATGGCGGCGAAGGCACGTTCCCGGCTTCGCACGTCAGGGTGGTACACGACACCCCGCCGGCCCCACAGCGCACCCCACCGCCGCCCCCGGGGCCCATCCACCGCGCCGAATCCCTGGGGGCGTATTCCCTCTCCCGCCCGGGCTCGGCTATGTCCGACAGCTCGGCTTCTTCGGCCGGGTCCCGCGGGCCGGCGCAAGAGAGGCCCAAGTGCGTCATCTGCCTGGCGGAGGACTCGGAGCCCAACCCCGTGGCGGTCGCCATGGTGCCTTGCGGCCACCAAATCCTGTGTGAGGAATGCCACAGGGACGGCGCACTTCGGGCTGGGATGACGTGCCCTACGTGCAGGCGCAATATCGCGTCGATGATCAGGGTTTATGTGTGACAAAGTTGGGTATTGCCAGACATGACAAAGGGCAGCTATGCAGATTCCAGATGGATCCCAGCTGGTCCAACGGCGGGCTACGTTGTGGCCAGTGGAGCTGGAACGCGCAGCACGCCAGCTAGACTCCTCCCGTACCGCGAAGGCGTCGTGTCGATCCACCCTACACAAGGAACGGCGGTCAGCCGGCCTCGCCGCCGCCGCTGGAGGCCATCAGAAGGCGGGGCGTCGTCCGTGCTCGTACCGTGCCGCAGTCGTCGGCGCCACCGCGCGCCAGCCTTGACACCGCGCCGCAGAACGAAGCTCAACTGAGAAGGCGGATTCCCCGCAGGAGGACCGAAGCCGTCAGTATGCCCGCCGAAAGGGCCGTTGCCGACGGGATTCATGATGCAAGGAAGGCCCCAAATACCGCCGGCCCTCACAACAGACCAAGAACCGCGAGAACCCACAGCATGGAGGCCCTGTTCGACACCTCCGAGGTCCTGGCTCTCTTTCCTGCGCCGGCGCTGCCGCCGCCGCGCCTGTTCCCCGTGCCGGGCGGGAATGCTCCCGCCGACGCGGCGGGTCCGCTGGGCAAGGACGCGCTACTTCGCGGTCTCGGCTCGCCCCTCCTCCACACGCTCGTCGCACTGCAGCTTCGTCTATCACCTGTTTTCGTCGGCTACATCTACCCGGCCAGCATGACATCCTTCGCCATCGCGTGGGCGGTCACCGCCGCGTACATTCCGCGCTCGGGAATCGCTCTCTTCGCCCAGACTCAGTTTGCCGTCGGCGTCACCTTTTACACCTTCTACCTCGCCTGGATCGTATGGGGATCGCTGTCTGGGCTCATGGCTCGCGGCCGTTACCCTCGCGAAGAGCGACTCGGACTTGAGCCGGCATCCCCACGCGGTGCTGGCTCGTTGGGCCGAGCTTGTGAAACAGGAAAAGGGGGCCGACGGCGGCCACTTGGGTTTGCTCCGACACCTCGATGGCGACGACGCCTGCCCCTGCGGCCGAAACAGCTGCGCGGGTCGCATCGCCGGTCGCTCCGGTCTGCTGCGGCTTGTGGATGTTGTCGTCCGCATGGCTCTGGTTGCCTCTGTCGCACTTTTCGGGGGCTACACGCAGATAATCACCCTGCGCTTGTTCACGTGGTTCACGGCGGTTCCGGCAACCTTTGCGTCCCTCTTTGTGCTCGCGTCGCTTGCCATGGTCCTGTTTTCCGGCGTGTCGTTGGTGTCTGCCTCGCTGCCTGCCCTGGAACTTTCGCGGCGCCTCCACGTGCGGGCCGTTTCGGATGCGGTGTCTGCGGTGCTCGCGCGCCATTATGCCGCCCTATGGGGCCCGGAGAGGGATGCCGCGGAAGCCACTCTCCGTGGGTCAGAGCCGTACCAGGAACTCTGCGACCGCCTATCGGCGTACCGCGCAAGCCGTTTTACGGTACTGGGCGTGTCCTGGTACAGTTTCGTTGGACTCGTCGTCAGCCCGGTGCTCGCCATGATCGCCAACATTGTCGCCGGATCGTGCATCCCGGCGGTACACCCCGCAACGCTCTGCTACTTTGGTTACTTTTTCGTCCGCGAGCTCCTGGCGGTGGCCGCCGCCAACGCCCAGGTCTCGGGCACCGCCACAGTGCTCCGCCGCGCGGCACGCGAAGCCAACGCCCTCCTCGCGCGTGCCGCCGCGGAGGGGCTCTCGGACACGCGTGCGGCAAGGAGCCTGGACTACCACATGGGCCTGCTGGAAAAGTACGCCTGCGACCAGTCGGGAGCAAAAGTGCTGTCGGTCGAGGCCGACTGGGGATCTGCCAGGGCCATACTCATTGCCGTTTTCACGGTGCTTGTGGGGCTATGGTCGGTGCTGCGGTCGTCTGGGGTCTACCTGACACCGGAGCTGGCGTGCCCGTTGTGAGTGGAACAAGGTGGGGTATCGGACTAGCAGGGCGCATCATTCGGCTTTGCCGAGCTTTGCCTCTGTATGCCCAACAAGTGATTGCTTTGCCGCAGTGACCCGGTTCCGTTCTTTCCCTCCGCTGCGCTTCCAGTGGGGGGCCGTTGCGTTTGAGTTGGGGCGTTTCTGCGGACGCGCTGACGTTTATGTGTGACAGCGTTGGGTATTGCCAGACATGACACAGGGCGGCTATGTGAACTGCACATGGATCCTATTGTAGCTAAAAGGGTGTCGTCGAACTTGAGGGCGTCCGAGTGGTCGTGGCCTTCCAGCCCGGACCAAAGACGTCCGGCACTGGCACCGTGTACCTTCCCGAGACGGGATCGAACCCCCAGACGACCACGGTTCCGTTGGCCAGCTGCACCATGCCGTGCTTGGGGCTCCCTCCGATCGCTAGGAAGGGCGGCACCAGGCCCGGCGGCGGCCCGCTGGCCTTGCCGGGCATGATGAAGCCGTCCATCTTGCCCCCGCCCGTGAGCGCCAGGCCGAGCCCGTAGGCAGTGGCGACCTGGGCGACGTTGGGATCCGAACCCACAGGCTGGTTCCAGACGTACCGGTTCCACGGCCCGTTGTAGTTGCAGTTGTAGCCGTAGCTCGGCGTGTTTCGAACGCCGTAGATGAGGCAGCCCCCGACTGCAGCGGCAATGACGGACTTGTCGTACCCGACGCCCACGTTGCAGTGGTACGGCGAGCAAAGCCGTCCGTCCTGGAGGAGGTAGTACGTGGTCGCACCATCGGTAGCCAACTGCGCGAGAGGGTAGAAGTAAGCTTCGAGAGGGGGGCCCTGGTCCGGCAGGGCGTTGAAGAAGCGGCCGTCGTCGAAAGCATAGACGGTGTTGTTGCCCCCCGCCCCGATCAGCGCCACCTCCTGGGCGTCGGATCCCACCCCTCCAAACACCCTGACCGACCGGTCGTCGAGCAGCACAACGGTGTGGTTGTCGCCCGCAGCGATGGCAGTCGCCGGGCGGGGCACCGAGATGTCGGAGCGCAGGTTGCCGGAGCGGTCCCAGGCCACCACGGATCCGTCCTCGACGAGGGCGACAAAGTGGTCCAGGCCGCCCGTCATGGTGAGGATCTTGCGGACGGTCGCGGGCGTTGTCGTCGTGGTGGGCGTGATCGTCGAGGACGAGGACGCAGAGACGGTCCAAGTGACGCCTGCGTCCGAGGGCTGCTGGGGCAGATCAGAGGGGCGTGCCAAAAGACGGCGAGGCCATCGTGTCACCCACCAAAGCCGCCCTGCTCGCGGTCCTCGTCCTCGTCCTCGAATTGACGGCGGAGGGGACCGGCACGAGGTGTCCAGTTGTCCTGTTCCAGACGACCAACGAGCCGTCGTCCAGCTGCGCGATGCCGTGATCCTTGCCAGCCCCGATCGCAACCACGAAGCCGTCCGACACGGCCGCGGGCACTACGACGTTCTCGAACCCATACACGGTGCCGTTCTCGGCCAGCGCGAGGCCAAAGTGGTCCCCCGCCGCCAAGTCCACGATGCCCTCGGCCGAGAGTGAGTCGTTGAAGAACCACACGATGTCTTGGTACCAGTAGAGCAGCCGGCCCGTGTTCAGGATCCCCATTCCCGACCGCCAGCCGATGGCCATCTCACGCACGCTGTACGGCACCAGGTCGGTGAGGTAGTTGACGAAGAGGGTGCCGTTGCGCATGAGGTAGTACGAGGCTCCCCACGCGGCGCCGAGCGCGGCCACGTCGGCGCCGCGCAAACCCGGCGGGGGATGCTGACTGTCATCCCGCCAAGCGAGCGACCCGTCTTTCCGCATGATGATGGTCTGGTACACGCCGGCCCCGATCTTGGAGACGTTGGCGGCGCCGTTGAACTCACCCAGGTAGCCGAACGCACGCACGGTGCCGTCGTCCTCCAGCAGCACGGTGTGCTCGAAGCCGGCCGCGATCTCGACGACCGGACGGTATCCGCCGATGGAGCCAAGGAGGTTGCCCGAGGTGTCCCAGGCAACGACGGTGCCGTCGACACGCAGAGCGACAAAATGCGATGCCCCGCCCGTCATCGTCTTGAAGCTGCGCGCGGCGTGGGTGGTGCGTGTCCGCGATGTCGTGCTTATCCGCGACGCCGTCGTGGTCGCCGACAGGCTGGCCGTCCGCTGCTGGGTCATCGAATCAGTGCTCGAGTGCGATACGAACAACCAGGAACGCACCGTAAAGGTCGCGGAAGAAGTGCGGGATGTCGGCGTGACCGTCGACGACGTCCTCGCGATCCGCGCGGTGACCGCCTCCGGCACCACCCCCAGGCTCCCCGTCGACACGTCCCACACCACCACCCTCCCGTCCTCCAGCTGCGCCATCCCGTTCCCGATCGCCGCCCCCACGCTCACCACCCCTTCCTGCAGCACGGCCGGCATCACCGCGTCGCCAAACCCGTACACGGAGCCGTTGGCGGCCAGCGCGAGCGCGAACCGGAACCCGGCGGCCAACTGCACGATCCCCTCCGCCGACGCGCCGTCGTCGGCGTGGACCTCCCAGTACCCCTGCGTGGTGATGTTGTAGATGTCCTCGTACCAGTGCAGCAGCCTTCCTGAGGCGAGCACCGCCAGACCCGACCGCAGGCCGACGGACATGGAGAGGAAGCTGCGACCGGGGCCGAGGGTCGGGTTGGCCTCGTATAGGAGGGTGCCGTTGGCCAGGCGCACGTAGGCGGTGCCCCAGGTGGCATCGAGCTGGGCGAGTTCGCCGGGGGGGAGGTACGAGACCGGGGTCGGTTGGCCGGCAAAGGACCAGGCGATGGTGCCGTTGGCGTAGCCGACGAGGGTCAGGAATGCCCCCGCGCCGATGTGCGTCACCCCCGTCGCGCCGTGGAACGACCGCGCCCCGAAATTGTCCGGCCCGGGCTCGTCGAAGGCCGCGACGGTGCCGTCGTCCTGGAGCAGCACCGCGTGCAGCATCCCCGCCGCGATCTGGACCACCGGCCGGTCGGCCCTGACGTGGCCCCGCACGGCGCCCAGGTGGTCCCAGGCGACCACGGTGCCGTCGTCCCGGAGCGCGAGGTAGTGCCCGTCGCCGCCCGCCATGGTGACGATCGAGGCGCCCGCGGGGGTGCGTCGGGTGCGGGTGGAGGTCAGCGTCCGGGATTGGGACGAGGTGGTCCGGCTCGAGGTCGACGTCGAGGGGGTGCGGCTCGCCGAGGCCGTCGAGCTCGTCGCCGTGCAGCTGGTCGTGGAGGGCGTCTGCAGGGGGCCTCGTGAGCACCGGGGACGGATTCGAACTTGGCCGACGCACCAAAGTCGTGGAGCTCTCCGAGGCGGAGGTGCTGGTCCGGCTCTCCGAGGTCGTCGTGCGCGTGTCGCTTCTCGAGGCCGTCGAGCTGGTCCCGGTCAGGGAGCTGGAGGTCGGCGTGAACGAGGCCGTCGCCGTCAGGGAGCTGGAGCTCGGGGTGAAGGAGGTCGTCGCCGTCGGCGATCTGCTGGTCCGGGTCCGCGACGAGGTGGCGGTGTCGGAGGTCGTCGAGCTCGTCCTGCTCTCTTTTGTGGTTGAGGACGTCCGGCTCGCCGAAGTCGAGGACCTGGTCCGGCTGTCCGAAGTCGTTCCGCTCTTCGAGGTGTTCGACCTGGTGCGGCTCAGCGAGGCCGTCGAGCTCGTCAAGCTCTGCGAGTCCGTCGATGACGTTCTGGTCCCCGAGGTGGTTGAGGACGTCCGGCTGGGCGACCTGGTCGAGCTCGTACGGGTCTCCGAGGCCGTCGAGCTGGTCCTGCTTTCCGAGGCGGTCGACGAAGTCGCCGTCCGGCTCGCGGTCGAGGAGGTGGCGGTGAAGCTGGTGCTCGATAGCGTGGAGGTCGAGGGCGTGAATGTAAGGCTCGACGAGGTGGCAGTCCGACTCGCGGTCGAGGAGGTGGCTGACAAGCTCGTGCTCGACAGGGTGGAGGTCGAGGGCGTGAATGTGAGGCTAGACGAGGTGGCGGTCCGGCTCGCGGTCGAGGAGGTGGCACTCAAGCTGGTGCTCGAAAGAGTCGAGGTGGAAGGTGTGAAGGTGAGGGTCGATGAGGTCGCCGTTTGGGTAATGGTCGTGGTCGTCGTCGGCGGAGGAGGCGGCGGAGGTGGAGGCGGCGGGGGAGGTGGAGGCGGCGGTGGAGGTGGCGCAGGAGGAGAGGTCGTCATGGGCGGAGGCGGCACCGGCCTAGCCGTGGTCAAACGGGCCGTCGTCGCCCTCGCCGTCGTCGGCCGCCTCACCACCGCCTTGGTGGTGACCACCCTCGCACACACGACCCCCGTTCCCGCGAACCCGAACCTGCAAACACAGCTCCTCGCGGTCCCGTCCCCGATGCACACCGCGTTGGCCGAACACCGCGCGCACGGGTCCCCCGGGAGGGCCTGCACGCGCCGGATGAAGCTCTCGCCCCACAGCCCAGGGCTGACGACGGTCCCCCCCGGGCGGGGCTCGAAGGACCAGATGCCGACGATGGAGGCGGCGAGCCCCGTCCCGCGGAAGGCGGGGGCTCCCGACTGCCCCGCCGATCCGTCGCAGGCCACGGCGACCGCGGCGAGACCCGTCCGGAAGGGGCAGGTGGCGAAGCTCGGCGCCGTCCCGCCCAATCTGGAAGCGGGGTACCCCGCCACGGTCACCGCCCCCGCGTAGGGCGCCGGCCAGCGTCCCATCGATCCCGCGGCGACGGGCGCCGCGAGCTTGACCACGCCCCAGTCGTAGGCCGCCGCCGCCGGGTAGCCTCCCACCACGGCATTGCGGAACTCGGGCGGCACGTGCAGCTCCCTCCCCGCCACGCGGCCGTACGGCAGCCTCGCGCCCGCGCGGCCGACGGTGACCGCGACGGACTCGACCCATCCCGCCGGCCGGCCCCGCGCGGGATCCGGCGGGCGGAAGAGGCACGACGCCGCGGTGAGCACGAAGCGCGGGGCGATCAGCGCGCCGGAGCAGCTGAACGACCCGTAGCGGTCGCGGATCTCGAGGCGCGCGAGCGTGCGGAAGGGGAACGCGGCCGCGTCGGCCACGGCGCGGCGGCCGTCGGCGCCGGTCACGCCGCGCCGCACAACCTCGGGGCGGCTGAGATTGCGTCCGATGGAGGAGTTCCGGCCCGACGCCACCGCTGATCCGGCGAGGGAGAGCACGGCGAGCAGCACGAGGCCGGCCACCCCCCGGAGAGCGCCCCCGCCCCGCTGCCGGCGAATCCCGCCCGTCCGCCCGGTTCCCTTCATCTCGGCGCTCCTTTCTCTCGATTCCGTCGGCAGCGGACCTTGCACGCTGGCATCGCGTGGCCGGTCGAGAAATGACCGAGCCCGCCTAAACCGAACTGAGGGCTATGTGGCGGAGCATCCCGGGACAAAGCAGACGGCCAAGTGCTGGCGGTCGACGGGATGCGACTTGTAACCTCGGCAGCGATCCTTTTTTCTTCTCTTCCTCTCGATTAGCTTGGGGCAGGATTGGGCCGGAGGCAGGAGGCGAGTTATCCTCAGGATGCGGCACGGGTACGCCAGAGTCACCTCATCTTGCGAACGGCAACGGCAGGATGTCCCGACGGAGCTGGAGCGGGAGCTACACTACGGGACCAGGATGTGGGGACCATGGTCAGGGTGGGAGTGGGACTTCTATCGTACGCCGATCCGCCCCACGGCCAGTCCGTCCGACCGAAATACAATTGAACCGCGATCTAGGAAGAGATCCGCCCGCAACAGCCATTTGGGGTCGTCCGGCGGGAAATACGTGCGGACCCAGGTCACTGAACAAATGAAGCACGTCGCTACGCGAGCGCAACGTCGGGCGCGGCCATCGCCGCACGTCGCGCTGAAATGCCAAGCTAGCGCCTGATCCTCGATGATGGCCACACCTTGGCCGTAGGCAACATGCCTGGTTTGGCTCGTGTTGACGGGTCGGCGGGAGAACATTCCCTGGTTCGCAGACCTCCTTTCCAGGACCGCCTGAGCCGTGTCCCGCTTGTACCGGGGCCCCATTTCGCGCTGCGACGCGGCCGAGAATTGAGCGGAGGCGCCCCCGCGGCCCCGAACGGCGCGGCGCCGGTCCCGTCGCACTGTGGTTCGATCGGCGGCCGCGGCGTTCGGGCTCACCGCGCTCTGTCGACAGGCTGGCGACGGCCATCACGCTGCTCGTCGCGGCGTTCACGGTGCTCCGCGGCTCGGGCGTGTTTGTCACGCCCGAGACGGCGCGTCCGTACAGCGGTGACCGCAGACCAGGCCATGCGCAATGCACCCTCGGGGTCCGAAGCACACCAAACCCTCACCGCGCCACGATCTGGCCCGTCCGCCCGTGATGAAGCTTCTCCTTTAGGGGCGTTTCCCCGGCCTGCCGAGCAGTACGGCGCCGCCTGCGGGGAGCGGCGGGCGGAAGCGCGGGGTCGAAGGGGCCTGCTCAGCGCTCCCCCCGTTCGCGAGGCAGAAACGGTGGCGGGGACTCCGCTCGCGGGCGGGTGGTGGCGGGGCGCACGCAGTTGCATGAGAACGCGGCTGCCGCTGGGAGCCGGCGGGAGACGCCGGACCGGGGCGGTCCTCGACAGTGCAGCGCCGTGCATGCAGCGGACGATTCTCTTGCCCTCCTGAACGAGACGCTACGTCATAGAACCACTCGCGCGGCGCCCGCAATCGCGGGCCCCATTCCCCATCCCGCCACCCAGCCCGCCCGGCGCGACGTCCCAACCCCGCCCGCCGCAACCCCGCTCCCTTGCCACACCCCATTCGTCACCGCCGCCGGAAGCCACCCCTCCGTAGGCTCGCCCTGCAGATCCCACTCCGATCCCGGGCCCGGGACCGCGGGCTGGTTCCCGGCCCGGGCGAACCCAATTGTCTGACCGCGTCGCCGACCGCCCTGCCGCGGCGCACGCCGACCCGCCCCGCCCGGCGCTTTCCTTCCTTCCCCTACCGACAAATGCAGACCCAGGTCGGCCCGGTGGCCGGCGTGCCGAGGCCAGTGAGTGCCGTTGCGTCGCCGAGCGCCCCCTCCCTCCCCAGCCAAGCTGTGGCAATTCGAGGGTCGCCGCCGCGGTGGGTCCGTGCCGCCCGGAGCAGCACGCGGGCAGCTGGTGCACCGCGCGAGGGCGCAAGAGTCGTGGAAGATGTATCGTGTGCCGGGGCGGGTGTGCCGCTGGCGGGGCGTGCGTTCGTGGGGGCGCGGGGCGGGGCCGAATGTTTGGAGCGGATAACGGGACGTTCGACGCGGGAGTGAGGGGGCGCTTCTCGAAACCGCCCCGACAATGGTGCCGCCGTTTCATTCTCCCCATTCCCACAGCAACGGCGGCGCGATGAAGCAGAAGCAGCGCGGCCGGCCCCGCGAGTACGAGACGCTGGCGCACGTGCGGCCGGGGGTGCGCGTCGCGCGGCACACGCCGACCGGCGAGATCCGCTGCGTGCGGTCGTTCCCCAAGCCGCCGCCCGGCAGCTGCGCGGCCGCCGTCGACGCGGCGCGCAGGGAGGCCGAGGGCGCCGCGCGGCTGCTGCGCGACGACGCCGCAGGCCACCCCGGCGTGCCCGCCTTCAAGGACTTCAAGGAGACCGACCGCGGGTGGCACCTCGTCACAGAACACGTAAACGGGCCGGTGGGCACCGCGGGGGGTCGCCTGCATGAGCATGCTGACGCCTTCCTCTTCCCCCTTCCCTCCTTCCCCTCCCCGGCCCCCTCCCCTGTCCAGGACCTGCCGGCCCTGCTCGCCGCGCACCGCGGCCCCCCGCCCGAGCCCTTCGCCGCGGCGCTGGTCGCCGCCATCCTCCGCTCGCTCGCCTTCCTCCTCGCAAAGGGCCACGCACTGCCCCCGCTGCACCCGCACGCAATCGCCCTCCGCTCCCCGCACGACCCCTCCTCCGCCGTGCTCGTCGGCATCGCCTGCCCCGCCTCACCCGCGCCCTGCGCCCGCCGCGCCTCCACCGGCGGCCCCGACGCCCCGGCACACGACTCGGCATTCCTCCCTCCCGCCAACCTGCCCCCGGCCCGATCAGCGGTGCTCCTCGCCGCCCGCCTGGCGTACTATCTCCTCACCTCCCAGCCCCCGCTGCCGATCGCCCACCCGCCCTTCCCCAAGGGCCCCACCCCCGAGGCCCGCGCCTTTGTCCGCTTCCTCCTTCACCCCGACCCGCCCTCCCTCGGCGAGGCCCTCGCGCACCCGTGGCTCGCGCCCTTCGGCGCCTCCGACGAGGGCACGGCGGTCGAGTTCGACGCGCGCCGCGGGCTCCGCCCCGCATCCGCCGAGCCGGCGCCGGGGTGGGACGACTCGGCGTGCGACCTGTCGGCGGACGCGATGCGGGAGATGCCGGCCGCGCCGTCGCCGACGGTGGGCGCGTGGAGGGGGGACGAGGCGCCGGAGCTGCCGGGGTTGATGGCGTTCCTGCGGGTCAGGCTGCATTCGGCGTCGTGAGGGTCGGGGGGGGGGGCGGGGCGGGGGACCGCGGGCACGGTCTGCGGGCTGCAAGGGGGAGAGCGAGGCGCCCTGGTGGCGCCCGCATGATGTAGAACATGGAAGTCGTGTATCGACGCCGTTCTCTTGTTGATTGACCTGGGTGTGCATGTCACTCGTCTTACCCGCGCACCGTTGCATTTTGCAGCGCGAGACATCGCCAAGCCCGCCCGCCTTCCCTGGCCACCGTCCAATCCCCGCAACAGTACAGGGAAACTGTCCAAGCAGAGAAAAAGAGGCTACCGCAGTACAGAACCCACCGTTGATTGGCTCCGGTGCGAAAGCCGCGACCGGCGTCCCATTCCCCGACGCCCCCGATCCATCGCCAGGCCATCGCCCGGGCCGCGCATCCGAGGCACCCAATCGCAGCCAACGAGGAGAAAATGGACACATCACGGTAGGGACCCCGTCCCCGACGCGGTCCAGCGGGTAGCGCACGACCGAGGGCGACGGGGAGGTTGCGGACGGGTGGGGATGGCGGGAGGAGCACGGGAGGGAGTAGTCCGCGTTCAGGAGGGGATCCATTGCAGCGGGAAGACGGGCGGTGGTGGTGACGGTGCGCGGTCGGCGGGAACCGCAGGGGATGCTGCCCGCTCGGGTCCCGTGAGCGCTTTCGAGGGCCAGCAGGTGCAGACAAGCGACCGTTGCGGGTCCGTGGGCCGAGGGAAGGAAGGTGCGGAGGGCAGCTACGGCGTCGCGGACGTCCCGCCCGTAATCTGCTGTCGCCGGTAGCCCTTACAATATAGGTGGCAACCTTTGCTACATTTCCTTGACATCTCCTTCGGGAGCTCTGTCTATACAAAATTGGAAACGATACAGAGAAGATTAGCATGGCTCCCTGTGCAAGGATGACACGCAGCGACGAGTGGATAGCCCCTCGGGGCAACGATTATGCTGCGCGTGGATACGAATAGACCGCCTCGCTCGAAATGCGATCCTCCGGAACGTCCCTCGCCTCTCGCGTCCCGATGACGGAGAAACGTCAACGCCCACCTCGTAAGCGCCGCCTCTGACTGCGGCACGCCACTCGATGGTAGATGCCTCTCGCTACTCGAACCCGTGGCTGCGCGTCGCTGCTATGGTTGCTGCGCAGATGTGCCGACGCGGTGCCGCCGCACGCAGTAAACCCAGCCGTCCGCCGCTGCACTCGCCGGTTCCGGCACAGAACGTCCGAAACAGAACGTCCGGCCCTGCCGTCGGCTGCAATCGCCCAGGCGCATGCCCTCGATCGCGTCGCGCTCCTGGACCCATGGCCGCCTCCGACGCCTCTCCACCCAAAATCCTCCTGGCCCCGCACTGTGCCTCGCCCACCGGCGCAGGCAGTCTACAATTGCTTGCGCCGCGAGCGCGTCCACGGCGGAGCCCACGAGAGCCAACAGGCGGGAAATCTCCTCCGGAACCGTGGACGCGCCATCTCGTTGTCCTGACGGGAGCAAGACAGCCATTGCGAAGTTGAGGGTGTTTCCAGTCACGTTACTCGAGAGCGCCTCGTTGCCAACAACGATCAATGAGGTCAGCGCTGGCGTACCCAGTCTGATTTGCAACGGCGCGCTTTCGACAACAGAGAATCTACTCAGAAGCATCCTGGCAAACGAGCTTGTGCGACGCCCAGTCCGCAACTACATCATCCAACGCCCTCCGTCACCTACGGCTCCCATGTGCCCTCCACGATCGCCTTCAGCTTCTCGACCTGTTCCAAATTCCACGAGTTGAGTCGCCATCCCAGCGATTCCAGCATGGCGATCAGAGCAAGCATGTCCGAGGCCTCCTCCGCGGTCGGCGGTTCACCCACAACCCATTTGTCCACCCCGGGCAGGAGCATGGCCACTTGCTCCACCCGTACGGTCAGCAGAGGAGTTCCGCCACAGATCCGCCGCACCGTGTCGGCTTCGCGATGGGGGAGAGGCCACAGGCGGAGCTGCCGGATGGTCAGCTGCCGCAAAGTGTCGCCAGGGGTGCGGGCGGCCAGGACATCCGCGTCGAGGCCCCCAACCTCGAGGCTCACGAGCGAGGGGAGCTCCGCAAGGGCCGACCAGGTGTCTCCGTCCGTGTGGTCCGGATCCGTCGGAGGCGGCCATGGGTCCAGGAGCGCGACGCGATCGAGGGCATGCGCCTGGGCGATTGCAGCCGACGGCAGGGCCGGACGTTCTGTTTCGGACGTTCTGTGCCGGAACCGGCGAGTGCAGCGGCGGACGGCTGGGTTTACTGCGTGCGGCGGCACCGCGTCGGCACATCTGCGCAGCAACCATAGCAGCGACGCGCAGCCACGGGTTCGAGTAGCGAGAGGCATCTACCATCGAGTGGCGTGCCGCAGTCAGAGGCGGCGCTTACGAGGTGGGCGTTGACGTTTCTCCGTCATCGGGACGCGAGAGGCGAGGGACGTTCCGGAGGATCGCATTTCGAGCGAGGCGGTCTATTCGTATCCACGCGCAGCATAATCGTTGCCCCGAGGGGCTATCCACTCGTCGCTGCGTGTCATCCTTGCACAGGGAGCCATGCTAATCTTCTCTGTATCGTTTCCAATTTTGTATAGACAGAGCTCCCGAAGGAGATGTCAAGGAAATGTAGCAAAGGTTGCCACCTATATTGTAAGGGCTACCGGCGACAGCAGATTACGGGCGGGACGTCCGCGACGCCGTAGCTGCCCTCCGCACCTTCCTTCCCTCGGCCCACGGACCCGCAACGGTCGCTTGTCTGCACCTGCTGGCCCTCGAAAGCGCTCACGGGACCCGAGCGGGCAGCATCCCCTGCGGTTCCCGCCGACCGCGCACCGTCACCACCACCGCCCGTCTTCCCGCTGCAATGGATCCCCTCCTGAACGCGGACTACTCCCTCCCGTGCTCCTCCCGCCATCCCCACCCGTCCGCAACCTCCCCGTCGCCCTCGGTCGTCCGCTACCCGCTGGACCGCGTCGGGGATGAGGTGGCGCGGGCGACCTCGCTGGTGCGCTACCTCCCCGGCGGCTCCTTCCCGCCCCACACCCACGGCGGCGGCGAGGAGTTCCTCGTCCTCGAGGGCGAGTTCGGCGACGAGCACGGGCTCTACCCGTCGGGAAGCTATGTTCGGAACCCCGTGGGCTCGCGGCACAACCCCCGCGTCGGCCCCTCGGGCTGCCTCATCCTCGTCAAGCTGCGGTGGATGCGCGGGGACGAGCCTTACGTTTCGTGGTCCGCGGACACCCGGGAGCTGAGGACCGAGTCGCCGTACCCGGCGGTGGGGGGCAGCTGGCCGCCCGTGGACCTGCCGCCCGGGACTCCCGAGGAGAAGGGGGCGACGACGGTGTACTACTCCCCGAAGTCGAAGAGCGGGACGGAGAGGGTGAGGATCGTGGAGCTGGGCACGGGGCCGGGGCAGGTGCGGGCGTTCGACGTGCCCAGGAAGGAGATCGACAGCGGTGGGCATTCCTTTCCGTTACCTGCTATCCGCAGCTTGCTGACACGACCTGCTGCTCGGCCCCCATGCCTGATAGGGGGCATCGAGATCCTCGTGCTCGACGGCTCGGTGTCGTTCGACGGCGAGGCGTGGGGACGGTGGGACTGGGTCCGGCGGCCCGCGACGAGCAAGGCGGGGCGGATCGCGCTGGCGTGGGAGGAGGACGCGAAGGTGTTTGTCAAGACGGGGTACCAGGAGGGTTGGACGGCCGAGGTGTGATTGCCGGATGGTTCCTTGAGACAGGCAGGGTCGGTAGTCGGTGCGAGCGGGTTCTTGGACACGGCATGGGTATCTTGATTGTTTGCTCCTCTTGCGCAATTCAGACGCCGTCGATCGCGGTCCAGGGCGGTGCTGGACGGTCGTGCGCAGGCCGCACGCCGAGTGGCCGGTCTTGCGTGTCCCGGCATCCAACCCAGCATCAGGGACCGCGCAAAGGCTCTGCATTCTCTACGATCCTTCCTGCCGAATATCCATCTCCAACTTCTGCTGGCGCTCGTCTCGAAAGGTTATTGAGCCTGATTTGTCTCCACCTCCGGTCGGCCTCAGCCACAGACCGAGCTCCCGCCGTCAGCAAAGCGCGATGGCTCTCCGCGCGGCGGCCGCCGCCGCCTCGGCGCTCCTGGCCTTTGCGGCCCTCGCGCCCGCCGCCTCCGCCGCGGTGCCGCCGTCGTCCGCGCCCTTTGCGCCGCCCTTCCCCGTGTCCGATTTCTCGGCGACCGAATCGCTCTCGCCGACGATGCAGCTCTTCTGGAAGGTCGACGCCGCCGCGGGCACGATCACCGTCGGCGTCGCGTCGCTGCAGGCGCCCGGCTGGGCCGGCGTCGGCTTCTCGGACAACGGCGGCATGACCGGCGCGGACATCGTGACCGGCAGGCTGGCCGCGGCCTCGGGCGCGGCGATCTCGGCCGGGTCGACGCCGGGCTTCGTGGTCGAGGACCGCTACGCGACGACGTTCGCGGAGCCCAAGGTCGACAGCTCGCCGTCGGCCACCGCCCTGTTCGGCTTCCAGAACGCCACCATGACCGCCTTTGTCTTCCGCCGCCCGCTGACGGCCCGCTGCAACGGCGAAAGCACCTCCGTCTCGGCGACCCGCGCGCAATGGGTCATCTTCGCCCACGGGGAGTCGAATGAGTTGGCGTACCACGGCGACAACCGCGGGCAGAAGCACATCTTCCTCCAGCAGCCCGTGCTCACCTTCCCGGACCTGCCCGCGGACGTGCTCAACGTGACCATCGCGACGCCGCCGGTCGTGGTGCCCCGCAACAAGACCACCATGTGGGTTGCCGACGGCGTCGGACTGATGGCGAACACGATCCTGACTTCTTTGCCTGAAGGTACTGCTACTCGCTCCACCAGCTCCCCTCGGACCGCCCCTACCACGTCATCCGCGAGGAGCCCGTCATAACCTCCAAGCGCGCGCACCACATGATCCTCTACTCGTGCACCGCCGCCCAGGTCGAGACCGCCCGCTCGCGGCTCAACGGCTCCGACGTGGCGTGCAACTCGTACGGAGCGCAGAGGGAGCGCAAGTTTGCCAACCCGTGCACGGCTTTCTTCACCGGTTGGGCTCTGGGGGGCAAGGAGGTGGTGCTGCCGGAGGGGGTCGGGAGGCCGATGGGGGGCGACAAGGGGCCGTCATTCGTTCTTCTGGAGATGCATTTGGACAACGTCGCCGGGGAGCCTGGTGGGTGTCGATGCCGGCAACCAATCCGCGTTCCCGGCTCATTCCTCCCCGCTCCCGTTGCCAGACACCACCGACTCCTCCGGCATGCGCCTCAGCTACACCCCCAACCTCCGCGCGCAAGACATGGGCGTCCTCACCCTCGGCGTCTTCACCCAGCAGATCGTCATCCCTCCCCAGACCTCCAACTACACCATCCGCTCCATCTGCCCCTCGGACTGCACCTCCCAGCTCTCCCAGAAGAGCACCATCTTCGGCGCCGTCCTGCACATGCACACCGCCGGGCGCAGTATGCGCACCAGGATCATCCGCAACGGCACGGAGCTCGAGCCGCTGGCCCAAGCGCACTACGACAATGCGTACCAGGGTTACATCCTCTCGGACGGGAGGGAGGAGCTGAGACCAGGGGATACGGTGGTGACCGAGTGCACGTGGAACACCGTTGGGAGGAGCGAGAACGTGACGGGCGGGGAGGAGACGAGCCAGGAGGTGGGTTGCCTCTCGCGCGCGGGATTCCCGCACTTCAGCTGACCCGCCCCCCCCCCCCCCCCCCGCGCTGCAGATGTGCTTCTCCTTCCTCAACGTGTTCCCGGCCCCTTCGATCGACGTGTGCATGACCACCGCGACCGACCCCAAGGTCGCCTTCTGCCCGCCCGCCGACGCGCAGGTGGACCAGGTCAACTTCCGCAACTTCCTGCGGCTGCAGACCATGCCGCAGGGCGTGCAGGAGTGGCCCGTGACGGGGAACCAGTGCGGGCCGGTGATAGTGTCGAGGCCGTCGGCGGCGGCGAGGTGGGGCGCCGGGTTGGTTGGAGCGGTGGGGGCCGCGGTGCTGGCCCTGGCGGTCTTGTGAGCGCGGGAAGGGTGTAAATTGTTGTTTATCGTAGCGATATCAGTGCAATCAGGAACATCTGCGGGCCGCCGAGCACAGGATCTCAACGACGCCCCCGGCCCGCTCACCTCTCAACCGGTGCAGACCCTTCTTCCGGACTGCTTTCGAACTCTTGCGCTCCCCTCCGAAGCGATGAAGCACCTCCCCGATCAGAATTCCATGCCCGCTCCTGCCTCGGAGAGGCCTGCCGAGGACGGGCGGCGCCTGCCCCCGGAGCTCCTCGGTCGCGTCGCGAAGCTCGGCTACTGCGAACCGGGCTTGGTCTCGATGGGCGCTGCCAAAGACAAAGACTCTTGGACCTGCCAGGACCTCGTGACGTTCATGCTCGCCTGCCGGGATTGCTACTACCTCGGCCTGCCGCTCCTGATGAGGCACCTCGACCTCGGGTCGGCCGACGAGAACGACGATGTCGTCGTCTCGCAAGATCAGTGGCGCGCTTGCCTCGGCGACTGCGTCGGAGCGGACAAGTTTGCGCTGGTTCGATCCGTGCATTTCGTTTCCTTCGAGGACGACGGATCCGACTGCGCAGCACAGCTCTCGGTGCTGCGGCGGTGCATTCCGAACGTGGTCGACCTGAAATTTTCTGCTTACTTTACGCCCGAAGTTGCGGAGAGCTTTTGGTCGCTCTTCCAGGATGCGCGAAGTTTGGAGGAGGTCGAGATCACTGCCTTCGGCCCCTTCCACCGGCCGCTCGAGGCGGGTTTCAGGCTTCCGCGACACCTCCGCAGCTTCCGCATTTACTTTGACGAAACGTTACTGGACGACGTTGTTCCCTTTCTTGACGATCTCGGACGGCAGGCCCATTTGCTGGATGATTTCAAGCTCGGTGGACCTTTGTTGCCTGATATGGGGCTTGGGACTGCTTTGATTGCCAAAATGACGTCGGCATCGGTCTATTGCGACGATTTGGACTGGCTTTCATCGTTCCCGGGTTTGGCCATACGCGACCTGCGGATCGAGGAGGCGGAGGAGGTGACCGAGGACGCTTGGTCCGGGCCACCGCTGCACTCCGTCCGGAAGGTCACGATGCGACTTGCCAGGGCGTACGCGATCCAACCTGTGTTGGCTCATTTCCCTTCGCTCACGGAGATCACGATCTACGACGCCGTTCCTTGGTCCGAGGGAAACGCGGAGGATTTCGAGGTCATCGCGGCCAAGATTCGCCAATCGAAGCTCGTGCAACTCCGAGCCCTGAACTGCGACAGAAAGAAATGGGAGGACTCGGATCGGGAGAGCGAAATGTGGCTTTCCCTTCCAAAGATCGAGTGGAAGTGGCGGGGCGAGCGGTGGCGCTAGCCGGGGAGAGCAGATAGAGATTCGTTGGTCGTGCTACGTTGTGTCTGTCGGCGCTCCTCGGTTAGCGTTTGGTCCCCGGGAGGCAGGCTTTTCAAATGGCCAGCTGTCCGACGCTTGGCCTCTCCTCCCTGCTCCTCCTCCGCAGCTTTCTTGCTCACGAGAAAAGAGCAGGCATTAAAAGTTGAAGCTGGCAATGGGACGTTGAAGTCGGATCGGAAGGACGCCGATGCTGAAGGTGAGATTTGGCTCTCTTTTCGGACAGCGTGGCACTAGGTCAACAAAGACAGATAGTAGAGATTCATCAACTTCTGCAACAGGCCTGAAAGCGACCGCCTCACGCCCCGCAGTAGCTCTCCAGCACCACCCTGACCCCCAGCCCCCTCAGCAGCCCGTACACCGTGAACCCGACTGTCAGCGAGGTCACCAGGAACGCCCTCGCGGTGCCGAAGCTCGCCTCGAACCCGAGGAACTTGGCGGGATCGCCTGCCGTGGAAAACGTGCGTATGCGGTCCGCGTGGCACGCAAGCGCCGCGCGGATCGCCATCCGCTGCGGTGAGGGAGAGTGCAGGGCGTCGGATTCGGCGGCTGCGACGAGCAGCGCCTCGGCCCGAATGCGGGCCTGCAGTAGCAGCCCGCGCACGCTCGCGATGCGGGCGTTGGCGGCGGCGAGCGAGGTGATGTACACCATGTGGTAAACGATCCACCAGGCGATGTAGGCGATTTGCCACGCCGGGATGCAGGACCCGACGACGATGTTGGCGATCCCGCCAGCGATGCATCCGGCGAGGGAGAGCGTGATGATGCTGGATATAATGCGCCAGGCGCGGGTCTGTCGGTGCTGCGACCAGTCCGCGGCGAGATGCAAGTACAGCCGCGCGTAGGGTTCGGAGTCAAGCAGGTCTGAGGTCGACTTGCCGGGGTCGCCGTCGCCCTCGGCGGAGAACGTAGGTCCTTCTGCTGCGCCGCCCTTAGCCGCGTCCGCGTCCGCGTCCGTCACCGTTCCGCAAGCAACCAGCAGCCCCCTGTAGCGATCGAGAAGGGCCGTCAACGCCCTGCCCATGGCTCGGCGCTGAAGCCTTCGCGACAGCTCGACCACGGGGGGGTTTGGGTTGCGGAATAGCGCGCCGCATGTCGCGACCCACGCCGTGGCGCTGCCCGCGATCGCCAGGGCCCCCACGAGGGCCGACCACCAGGTGGAGAACCAGACTGCACCGTAGGTCACTATCGGGGTCCAGCACGAGAAGAGTGGGCATATGAGGACGAGAAGAGCGACTCGGATGCCGCTTTCGGCTAGGAAATATGCGGCGGCGCGCCCGGGCAGGGACCCAGCGCACGTTTGCGCGGGGCACGTGCAGTCGTCGTCGCCGGTGACGTGGACGACGAGCGACGGCGGGTGCCGCGGGCCGCATCCGTCCGTTTCCAGCCGGCAGAGGTCAATCCAGCGGGAAACAGCGTGCAGCATGTGGTTCGATGGGTCCGTCACGGCAGCCCAGCCGCGGAAGGTCAAGGCGGCGACTCCTAGAGTGACCAGGCCAAGCGAGGCGGCGAGGGCGGCGGTGCCCACGGCTATTTGGGCCGCCGAGAAGGGCACATCGACGACGGCGGGTAGGGCGGCCATCGACGCGAGCGCGGCCACCGTCGAGACAATCGCCGGAAGCGGATAGAGCGGGCGGCTCCTCGGCCCGAGCGCCGCGAGAGCCACACGGGCGCAGAAACCCAGCAGCGGCGATGCCCGGGCGGCTGCGGCGGCCAGTGACGCGTTGGTCGGTCGCGTTGCCGCACGAAGCGCGCAAGCGCTTTCGGCCGCATCGTCGGGCGGCGCAGGCTCGCCCGGCCACGGTGGCGCGGGAGCAGAAACGGCCGGCAGCACCGCAAGCAGCTCGGCGGCAGTCAGCGCCATTCTGTCCACGGATCCGGGGTGAGCAAGCGGGGACGTTGAGCGATCTTTGCTCCTTCCAAACAGAAGGACGCGGTGCTCCTCACACGTCAAATGGAGGCAGGCCCATTTGCTGGAGGAGTTCAAGATCGGAGCATCTTTGTCGCCCGATCTCGAAATCGGACCGGGCTTGGTGTCCAAAATGGCGTCTGCGTCAGTTTCGTGCGAACATGTGGACTGGATTTCTACAATTCCCGGGTTCGCCGCGCGCGAGCTTCGAATTGAAGACGGCGAGCAGGTGTCCGACGGCACTTGGTCTGAGCTGCCTCTACACTCGGTCCGGAGGATCACAATGTGGCGTGCGCACTCATTCGTGATCCACCCTCTTCTGGTCAAGTTCCCGTCGCTCACGAACATCGTGATAATCTCGCCTATTCCTTGGAGCGCGGGGGCCGCCGGGTATTTCGAGAAGATCGCGACCAAGATCCGCCAGTCGGGGCCTTCCCAAGATCGAGTGGAAGTGGAGCGATGAGCGGTGGCGTTAGCAAGGAGCGCAGATAGAGATTCTTTTCATCGTACTGTGTTGTCTCTCCGTGGTCTTGGCGTGGGTGCAAATGAAACTTTAGCTAGGTCTCTCTCCCGGGGCGGCAGGCTTTTCAGATGGCCATCTGTGCCCGCACCTCGCACCGCCTCCCTGCGTGGCCCCTTCCTCCTCCTATTTCCCACCAAGATCCTACAATCCAGGCTCACGCACGTCAGAGCCTTGTTCTGCGACAGAACTGCATGGGAGGGATCGGATTCTGAACGCATTTTGTGGCTCTCTCTCCCCAAGATTGAGTGGTCGTGGTCTTGAGAACCGCCGTAGCAAGGAGCGCAGATAGAGATCTATCAAATTCAGCAGGCTGCCTTTCTCGCAGTGCATAATACAAAATGCGGTTTCGGTTCGAGAGTCCAGTAACCCCGTGTCCAGGAGCCGCCTACGCCCCGACGAGGAACGAAGCAACGACGGCCAGCACCGCCGCCAGCCATCCCGCCGCAAGCACGCCCGCCGACGACGGCCTCGACGTGGGCGCGACCACCGTGAGCGTCGCCGATGCCGTCGGCGATACCACCCCGCCCGTGACGGTGGGCGTGGCCCTGTACCTCGGCGGGCACGCCGCGCCCAGGTCGCCGGTCCCGTTGGGCAGCCTGTTGGGCCCCGTGTTGAACATGTCGAGCCACCACGTGCGGTCGCACCACGTCGACTCCCCTCCCCCAAACGCCATCCGGTTGGTCGGGATCTCGTCGAGCCAGGCGTCCATGATCCCACTCTCGTTCTTCCCCTGCCCGATCACCAGGCGGAAGTCGCGGTCGTCGCCCCACTCCTCCTTGCGGATCTCGAACCACACGATGGCCCGGGTGAGGTTGTACCTGTCGAACGTGGACTCGTTGTAGAGCTGCCGCCACCAGGACTGCTTGATCTCGATGGCGGTGGGGCCGGTCTTGCCGACGTGCCACGCCGCGGCGGTCTCGGAGAAGAAGAAGGGCTTGTCCCGGCCGACGGCGAGGCGGCGGTAGTGGTTGCAGATGGGGAAGTTGCCGTACTTGTTGACGCCGTCGAGCCAGTTCCAGAGCGTGTTGTCGGGGACGATCTCGTTGATCGTCTGCCGAAAACGTCAGCCGCAACAAAACACCGCCCATCCGCCGCAACCCACGTGGTCCTCGGTGCCGTAGAAGTAGATGCTCATGCCGACGATGTCCACGTAGTCGTCCCCGGGCCAGAAGGGCAGGTACGGGTCGTAGTCTGCGGGCCGCCACTCGCAGTCGGGGACGGCGTTGGGCGCCCACTCCATCTTGACGGCGGCACGTGTGGCGGGCCGCATGGCGTCGACGAACTCGCGCCAGATGCGGACGAAGAGGTCCTGCTGGTCGCCCCACGGGTACCTGGGGAAGCGGAGTTGGGTGAGAACCAGGGTCGGGGCGGCAGGCCTTCGAGGTAGAAACCGACCAGTTGCCGTTCATCTCGTGGCCCCAGCGGATGATAATCGGGAGGCCAAGGTCGACAAGCTCGTCGATAAGCTTGAGGAATCTGAGGATACGGAGAAAGAGTCAGAGCGACGTCGGAAAGGCGACCCGCTAGGCCCGATGCTATCCCGCTCAAGTGGATCGGGCTCAGGCGACCGGTGTCAGTCGCCTGAATGGCAGCCGAGGGCCGCGCATAGTGCCAGGCCTCGGGATCACAGGGCCCCGTTCTCCCGGATCAGGATCCGACACCCACGGCTCCGTGTAGCCACCCGGGTACATCGGGTCGCCCATGGTGCAGTTGAGCACAATGTCGTTGCAGTCGCCTGCCTGGCCCTGCTTGGTGCAGTTCTTGTAGATGTAGGTGCCCGACGAGCAGTTGGACGTGCCCCAGTACTGCAGGCCCTCCCACGGCATGACGGCGATCGAGTAGGCTGCGCCGTAGCCGAGGTTGAGGACCTGCTTTGCGTGCCGCATCATGCGCTCCTCGCAGAAGGAGAAGTTGTACTTCTGGTCGCGGAGCGGCGAGGAGCCGACGTCGAAGAAGTCGCCGAAGATTGTGGCGTTGCGGCCCAGCAGCGCGTTGTACTCGGCGGCGCCGATGCCGTCGTCCCACGCGAGGTGCGCGCCGTGCGCGACGGGCGCGCGCGTCGACTGCGCGGACGGCGCGGCGGGGAGGCGGGTGGCCGTCGGCGCCTGCCGGGCGAGCAGCTCCACGGGGCCGGCCGCCGCGGGGGCGCACGCCGCGAGCAGCGCCGCAGCGCCGAACACCGCGAGGGCTCTGCGCAGCGCGGCCATCGCGAGATTCGGGCGGGAGAGCGGCCTGGGGTGTCTTTGCGCCGGGGTGATCCCCCCCGATTTGGTTGATTGAGGCTTAGCGGCAGTCCCGAAGGCCCTGACGAGGACTCTCGATCGGCCATTCCAGCTGGCTCCACCAACAGCATTAATCCGAAAGGAAAGTGATGATCTCGATGATTCCGGGCTCCTCATCGCGGGCGGTCCACGGATGGATGGGCACGAGGGGTCGATCCCCCGGAGGCGGTCTTCGAGAGAAGATCGGCTTGGAAATGAAACATGAGCTAAAGGCGGAACATTCTGATTCATTCATTTCTCCTTTTGCCTTGAGAGCGCCTCATGTCGTGTCGCCAGGCCGGTCTGCTCAGAGGTCAGGGGGCAACTACAAAAAGTCTAAGGTGGTCGAACGACGCGCTCCCCTCCCGCCCCCCGCCCGCGATTCCGCGCGATGCGGTACTACCAGGTGCCTCTCCTCGCGTGCAACGACTGCTGTACTATTTTTCTGACGCGTTCCCGCCGTCCAGCCGACGTGGCTGTCCCACACCTCGGAGAAGGGCGCGCGGCAGGTGGGCCTCACGGGACCGCGGTCGCGAAGGATTCCGCTCACGCCGTCCGACAGCCGATATTCTCGCTGCATTGGCATCCGGATGGACAGCGGCTGGCGACGGGCGGCACCGGTGGGCCCGTTCCGTCGGCCCGGGGGACGCGTCTGACTTGTTTCTCTACCGCGTCTCCTTCGCTGCCTCGCCAACCCGAACATTAATTGGACCTCCATTCCGGCGCCAGGTCCCACCTCGGTCAAGATATGGGGCGCCCCCGCCCTCCTGGACCCCCCACCCGCCGCCCCCGGCCCCTCTGCTCCCTCCCAGCCCGAACACCGCCTGCTCTCCGCGCTCACGGGCCACGACGCCGCCGTCCTGGTCGTCCGCTGGTCCCCCGACGGCAAGCGTTTGGCTACGGGGGGCGACGACCGCGCCGTGATGCTGTGGGAGCGGGACGACGAGGCGGTCGAGTTCGGCGGGCCGAGGAACGAGGAGGGGTATCGGGTGGTCAAGGTGCTCAGGGGGCACGATTCGGACGTCGTTGATCTGGCGTGGTCGGTGGATGGGGATCTGCTGGCGACGTGCTCATTGGATCGGTCGGTGGTGGTGTGGGACGCGAGGGGGCACGGTGAGCGCGTCCGCAGGCACATGCCCTGAGGACACCCAACATTTTCCCATACCGCCTTTCAGAAATCATTCGGCGGTTTCATGGGCACGAGGGCCACGTCAAGGGCGTGGCCTTTGACCCGCTGGGCACCTACCTCGCGTCCTGCGCGGACGACAAGACCATGCGGATATGGTCCCTCCGCGGGCGGCCGGCAGACTGGGCGGTGGAGCATGTCGTAGAAGTCGGATTTGAGGGCGGCATGGGGACGTGGTTTTCGCGTTTGAGGTTCGTTCGCTTCTGGACCTCCGCACCGCTTTCGAGATCGCTGATTGCGTCGCGCCGTCCAGCTTCTCCCCCGACGGCGCATACCTCGCTGCTCCCACCGGCCACAACAACGGCCTGCCCACCGCCCCCCTCTTCGAGCGCCCCACCCCCGACCGCGCCCCCGCCCCCGCCCTCAGCCTGGTGGGCCACTCCTCCCCGATCGAGGTCTCCTACTTTTCCCCCCGCCTCTTCCGCCGCGGCAGCCCCGACACCTGCGCCGTGCTCGCCACCGCCGGCGAGGACGGCACCCTGGCGCTCTGGGCTGCCGCGCAGCCTCGCGCGATCGCGGCGCTGGAGGGCATCGTCGCCTCCGGGACCGTGTACGGGGTGCACGACGTCGCGTGGCATCCGACCGGCTCGTCCATGTGCGTGTGCACGCACGGCGGGTACGTCGGGGTGCTGTCGTTCGAGGGGAAGGAGATCGGGGACCCCGTGCCGCCGGAGGAGGTGGAGGAGATCCTCAGGAAGCGCGGCAAGGGGGCCAAGCAGGCGGGGATCATCGAGACCCCCGAGTGGCTGCTCGCGGAGGAAAAGTACAAGGCTTTGGAGGCCGAGAAAGAGCGGGAGGAGCGGGAAAAGGCGAGGGCCGCGGGCGTGGCGCCGCCGTCGCCGGTGCAGGACAAGGGCAAGGGGAAGGAGGTGCAGAGCCCGAGCGCGCCGCAACCGCCGCCCCAGGTACAGCGGACGAAGGATGGGAAGAAGCGGATCGCGCCGACGTTCATTCGGAGGTGGGAGCGCCGTGCAGCAGAGCGAAGCCGATCTTCTGATCCCGACGCCTTGGCCCCAGTCTGACCCACGAGGAGCAAACCTCCTCCACCAACCCCTTTGGCCTTCCCCCTCCTCCTCCATCCCGACCTCCTTCTCCGCCCCGGCCAAAGGAACCACCGGTTGCTTACGGCACCTACGTCGCCGCCGACGGCACGCTGAAGGACCTCCGCCTCCCGGTCCCGGACGTCGCCGAGCCGCGGCTGATCGTCGGCACCTTCCTGGAGGGCAAGGGCGTGGAGTGCCGTAACGAGGGCCGCGGGGCGAACGCGACGTGCCTCGTCAGGGTGATCAGGGACGGGCGGACGGCGTGGGACGATACGGTGCCGGGGCACGCGGTCAAGGCGGTTAGCGAGGGGGAGGTGACCGCGGTTTCGACGAGCGACGGGGGATTGCACGTCTGGAGTCGCGCGGGGAGAAGGTGGGTTTCCGTGAATGGCATTGGTGACCTTGTTGCTGACGCCGCAACCCCCAGACTCCTGCCCCCGATCATCATGGAAGCCCCTGCGAGCTTCCTGTGTTTGCGGAAGGACTACCTCATGGCGATCAGCGCGGTCGGTACGCTCGATCTTTGGTAAGCCAAGGCCCCTCTGCGTGCCCTGCTGTCTCTGAATTCCTGCTCCTCCCTAGGGACATGAAGGACGTTAAGCAGGTCTTTCCGACCGCCTCCCTTTCCCCCCTCATGTCGTCCCTCTCCCGGCTGCACGCCGCTGCGGCCGAGCGCAACAAGATCCTAATGCCCGGGATTACCCCCTCCATGCCTACCATCACCACCGCCGTCGTGCAGGACGACGGCACCCCGCTTCTCCTCGCCGGAACATGGGGCGCGTTCCGGTACGACCCCGGCCGAGGCTGGACAAAGGTCGTGGACCCGCGGGATCCCGGACCCGAATCCATCGGCCCCAAGAAGGGGCCGTTCGAAGCTCTGCGCCGTTCCGTGGGCGGGGACAAGGGTCCGCCGCTGCGTGGGCGTAAGCTGCCGCTGGGCTGGCTGGAGGGCAAGCTCGCGTCGTGCCGGGCGCTGTCGAGCTTGGACGAATTCCGGTACTGGCTGCGGCTGTACATGCAGCGCCTCGCGGAGGACGCCGAGGTCGACCGCGCCGCCGAGATCGTGGATGAGCTGGTTGCGCCCGAGGGGGCACCGTACGCGG
The DNA here is from genome assembly GCA_025558095.1 of Hyaloraphidium curvatum. Classification (NCBI taxonomy): domain Eukaryota; kingdom Fungi; phylum Monoblepharomycota; class Hyaloraphidiomycetes; order Hyaloraphidiales; family Hyaloraphidiaceae; genus Hyaloraphidium; species Hyaloraphidium curvatum. The sequence goes on from JAIVFI010000042.1 coordinate 67,392, forward strand.
GCAACTGGACCAAGGCCCAGCGCGCGGCCATGTTTGAGGAGATGATCCCGATCATGATCAAGCAGCGGGCGTTCCAGCGCGTGTTGGAGGGCTTGATTTGAATCTGCTGGATCGCTATCCCGTGCTCGCTCGTTCCGCTAGGCCGCTAGGCCGGGTAGCTCGTGTTGCCTCGGTTGCATGAATCGGACGAATCCCGCTCGTCGTGCCACAGGACCCCTTCGGATCTAGCTCCGCACACTTTTACGATCGTATTTGCCTCGCACGGAGTCTTCAGTGAATCGGAAAAAAGGTGCGCAACGGCAACGGGTGCGCAAAGGCAGCGGTTTTTTTGTCGCCGCCCCGCGCGGTCCCCGGTCCCGCGTCTCCCGTTCTGCCTCCACGCCCCGCTACACGATGCGGTCGCTCTCGCGCCCCCTGGCATTCGCCGCAGCGCTCGCGCTGCTCCTGCTCTCCGTCCCGGCCGACGCCGCCGCGGCCAGGAAAGCGCCGCGATCCTCGGTGTCGCGCCGGCAGGAGAACATCGACCCCACCCTTCCCACGATTGGCAAATGCGAAGGCAACAAAGTTTGCTTGAACGGCTTCACCTGCGATGTCACCTGCGAGGTCACCTTCCCCCTGTCGGACGTCACGACTCCGGTTCCCTACACGGTCGTTTCCCGGTCGACCGGAGAAACTCTCTTCACCGGAGAGTTCAACCGCACGGACGCCGACGGCATGATCGTGCCGGATTTCGTCTTTCCTTTCACCAGCACGTTCAACGGGTGAGTCCCGAGCGCCGCCACCGGACTCGTCGGGCATGGTGTTGCGCTCCTTCCTTGGAGGCATTGCGCGGGATGCCCAGGCCGGCACTGACCCCAACTCCTCTTCATCGCAGGTGGAACGACATGAACGTCACCATCGGAAGTGGGGTCTCCCGCTACGTCGTCCAGGTCACCCCGGCCGGCGTCACGATCATACCCATCATCATCACCCTGATCGTGGCCTTCTGGTCCCGCGAAGTCTTGCCGTCGCTGCTCTTCGGCATCTTCTTGACCGCGACCTTCAGTGGGTTCCTGGAATTGGACTCTGCTTGTGTGGAAAGATCTGATCAGGATCTTTCTCCCCTTGTTCACTATTCCCTTGCGTGATCCTTTCGGTTCTACAGTCAATAGTGGGTTGATTAGCGCGCGTCGGACGGACGACCGACTAACATGTGATCTGCGCGCAGACTACAACCCGATCATCGGCTTCGAGCGTACCCTTGACACCTATATGGCGAACGCTGTTGCTGATCGCTACCACGCACTGCTCATCCTTCTGACTTTCTGGTGCGGAGCTGCCGTCCCCATTCCGCACCGTGATCACTGATCGTTCGCACTCCAGGCTCGGTTCCCTGGTTTGCCTCGTGCAGAAGTCCGGTGGGGCCGCTGGATTGGGTCGGGCCGTGAGCAAGTACGCCAAGAACCGCTGGGGCGCGCAGTGGTATGGCTACGTGAGTTTCGCACTGGCGTCGCGATGCAGGATCGGGGCCTGACGCCTAGCGTCCCCGCAGGCTCTCGGATGGATCATTTTCTTCGACGACTACGCCTCGTGCCTGATCGTTGGTAATCAGATGCGACCCATAACTGACGAGTTCTGGGTGTCTCGCGAGAAGCTGGCCTTCATCACGCACACCACCTCGGCCGCACCCGCCTCGATCGTCCCCATGACCAGCTGGATTGGCTTCGAGCTCTCGCTTCTCACCGACGCCATGCGATCCGTCGGTTCCACGATGGACCCGTGGACGACGCTGCTGGAGACCATCCCGTCTCGCTACTACCCGTTCTTCATGCTCTACCTCATCCCCATCCTCCTGATCTTCAAGCGCGAGTTCGGACCCATGCTCGGCGCCGAGCGCCGCGCGATGCGGCTGCACCAGCTGCAGCCGCCGGACATGATGGTCGAGGACGACTCGCAGGAGTTCAGCGAGTTCTCGGACGAGAAGGGGCCCCAGAAGAAGATCGCGCACTGGGCCCACGCGATGGTGCCCATCGTCGTCTGCATTGTCGTCATCATTATCTCGCTATTCCTGACCGGATACTATATCTGCGTCGACAACGGCATCCCGATCACGGTACGTGCGTCGACCAAGTGCTTGCGTGCTGGTGGGTCTGACTTACGCACATCCAGGCCAGCAACCTTTCCGGCAACGGCGACTCCTACTACGCGCTGACGTACGGCGCCTTCATCGGCGCTCTCTGGGCCACAATCCAGTACAAGATCTTCGGCGTGCTCACCCTCAAGGAGTCTGTCCAGGGCTGGCTGCAGGGTATCCGCAGCATGATCGAGGCGCTCATGGTCCTGATCATGGCCTGGGCCATCTCGAACGCGATCGAGGACCTCGGCACGGCGACCTTCATCGTTAGCGCCGCACAGGGCGGGATCGACTGGCGCGGGCTGCCGGCGCTCATCTTCCTGCTCTGCTGCATCATGTCGTTCTGCACCGGGTCCTCGTGGGGGACGATGGTGAGCCATTTACGGCCAGCAGCTTTTCATGTTTCTGACCCGCTCTCTCTCACAGGCGATCGTGTTCCCCTTGGCGATCCCCCTGGCCGTCGGCATCGCCCCGCCGGAGTACCAGCACGTGTCGCTCGTCGACACGGCCAGTGCCATCCTCTCGGGCTCGATCTTCGGCGACCAGTGCTCCCCGATTTCCGACACGACCATCTTGACGACGATCGCTTCCCGCGTCGCGATCCACCCGCACATCATGACCCAGGTGCGTCGATTTGGCGTACCCCCCGAACAATTCTGACGATTCCCCGCCAGATCATCTACTCCTGCCTCTGCGCCGTTCTTGCGATCGTCATCGGCCTGATTCCTCTGGGCTACCAGGCATACCCTGCCTACGCCGGCTTGCTGCTCGGAATCCCCGTCCTCGTGATCATCTGCTACCTCCTCGGCACCCCCGTCGAGTCCGACAAGCCGGACAAGCTCGCGTTCCTGTACAGCTGGCGCAAGAGCAAGGTCACGGGGGAGACGCCCGCCGCGGAGGGGGCAAACCCGGAGACGTCGGCGCCGCGGATCATGACCACCGAGGTGGGGTCTCCCGCGGCCACGGAGCTCATGAATCTCTGACTCGCCGACGCGCAGGAGGCGTTCGGCGACGTCGACAAATTCCACGTCGACTCGGACATCCCCATGGCCGGCGGCCACTACTCCATCCCCGAGCAGGCGAAGCGCGCCGTTTCGGTGGAGCCGCCCGAGGAACGCGCAGAGGCTGCTGCTGTCGACGAGGAGGTCGGAGAGAAGAAGGATGCCGCGGTCTCGGCCTGATCGCTCCTCCGCTTTGTCACCCGGGGAATGGGAGGCGGCCGTCCCCGATCGATCACCAAGCCGCCCAGAAAAAGCAATGTACAGCGCAACCATGTAGCGTGATATGTAGCCACCATGAATTGGAGCACATTTGCAAGGCAATCGGGGAAGGAAGACGCCTGCTTCGAAGGATGTGAAGGGTGCGGGCGCGCGGCCAACTCCGCTTGGCCCAGCAGGCCGCGAAACTCCCTTCCAAAATGGCGCCCTCCCCGTCGCAGGCGGCCATCTTCTTTGGCGGAGCAGTGGTCGGCGCCCTGCTCGCCTTTGGCTTCCCCGCCGCGCAGCCGCCTCTGCCGCTGCCGCTGCCGCCGCTCCCCGAGGGCGTCCCGCCCGGTCTTCTTCAGTCCTGCGCGTCCAACTACGCGGTCCGCGAGGCCGCGTGGGCCAAACGCGTCGCGCGACGCCAGAAGGAGGTCGCCAACCGCCCGAATCAGCAGCGCAACAACATGTGGCTCCAGATTTCCCAGAAGAACTGCCCGAACGCGCGGTACGACGAAACGTCGTGGGACCGCGTCGTGGCCTTCAACCCGTTCGACCCCGAGTGGTCATGCCCGGACGAGGAGCGCATCGGGCCGTTCGCGCTGGACTCGAACGAGGGCGGAAAATGGATCTGCTTCGTGCCCAAGCCCGGGGAGCCTTGCCTGGTCTACTCGGTCGGGTCCAACTACGACTTTTCGTTCGAAAAGGCCGTCAAGCAGCTCAACGCGGGCTGCGAGGTGCACACCTTCGACCCTACCACGGACGTGGCCCGTTCGAGGGCGCTCGCAGTCGGCGTGGGATCCACCTTCCACCCCTGGGCCTTCGGCCGCGACCGGAGCGTCGCGCAGATCGCCGACGAGCTCGGGCACTCGGGGCGCCGGATCGACATCCTCAAGATCGACTGCGAGCGATGCGAACTCAAGCCGTCGTTCCTCTCGACCTTTTCCAAGTGCCGGAAAGGGCGCGACGGGTCGGACCCGCCCATCGGGCAGATCCTCATGGAAGTGCACCTTCCCGAGCCGCCCGAGGCCCCGTTCCCTGCCGTCAAGGCCCTGTTCGACGCCTTTGACGGTTGCGGCTTCCGGACTTTCCACAAGGAGCCCAACGTTGAGTGGGCGGGGGGTTACAACGCGATCGAGTTCGCGCTGGTGGATCCCAGGGCAGCCAGGGAGTCGTTCTGGAGGGCGGCGTGCCCCGAGGTGCCGCTGGACGCCTTCCTTCAAGCGACGGGGTATCGGTAGCGGGGTTCGTGAAGACTGGGGAGGGCTCTGGCGTCGAGCAATTCCGTTGGAGCTTATATTAGTGAGTTGGGAACGCCGATATACCCGGAAGTGCCACGTAGTCTGCCAGCGGAACACATCGGAAGGCCGGGGAGTGGCACGGTTCCGAAGGTTCCGCACCGAGGGCCTGGTGTTCCTCTCGCCGTCGCGTCGCCCCATCGTCGATGGTGGAAGTTCGGAAATGACGTGCGTCGGTTGAAGATGGTGTTGCTTGGCGTTTTGCCAGGGGTCGGGATGTGCGTCACCCGCGGATTGCGCGATGGTAGTTGGCGCAAGACCCAAACACGTCGCATCTCCACCCCCCGCATAAAAACCCGGCCCCGGAACCCCTGCGGAGCACCCGAATCCCGCCTCGCAAACTCGGAAAAATGGCCGACTACCACACCAGCTGGTGCTTCGTGTGCGACAAGCAGTGCGTCGACTCGGTGAGCCCCCACCGCTCCGTCTCCCAGCGGAAAGGACGCTGACTCCCGCCCAGTCTTCCCTGTACTGCAGCCGCGCCTGCCGCAACCGCGATTTTTCCCGGTCGAACGAGGCCGCGGGCGAGCACCACGTGCCCGTCCTGCGCGCGCGGCGGACCAACTCCTCCTCGTCGGGGTGGTCCGAGCGCGAAGGCAGCCCGCCGCCCGAGGGCTCGCCCCCGCCGGCGCCCGCACACTGGGTCTCAGCAGCCCTCGCTACGGACAGCGACGACGGCGAGCCGGAGCAGCCGCCGCCGGAGGGCAGCCCGCCGCCCAGCCGCCCCGTGTCGGTCCCCCGCGCGCGTTCGCCCGAGGTGGTGTGGGGCACCGCGATCCAGGACTCGGAGCTGGAGCGGCACTTTGCGAGGGCGATGGAGCGGTACCGCGCCGTGCCGGTACCCGCTCGGAGGATGTGGACCACTGCGCCTTCCGCTCCCTGAGTCGGGTGTGACTCACCCCGCGAAGGACGCTGCGGCAAGGAGAGATGGAGGGCACATGGTCGTGGATGGACATCGTGGATGGTTGCCGACATGTTGTCTGGCGTATTGCATTGCTTTTCTGACCGTGTACTAGTGGATGCGAACATGGATCGTGGCTTCTCTATACTGGCTTCCGAGGTCCGACGATCTGCACACCCAATCTCCTCGTCCGCGTGCCAGCCGATCCCAGATTCTCGGTGCGCACATACCACACGAGCGCTTGTCCTTTAGCGGGGATCGTTGCGGCATGAACGGCTCCGGTTATGGAGGCGCCAGCGCAGCCCACCCGTTCGGAACCTCCCCCTCCCCGAACAGGTACCCCAGCGCCTCGTCCACGAACACCTGCGGCGGCACCTGCTCCTCTTGCGCCGCGAGCGCCCGCGGCAGCCTCTCCAAAATGGACTCGAGGTCCCCCGAAAAGTTGACCTCGAGCACGCGCGGCACCGCCCGCCTCGCCCCGTCGGCGCCCTCCCGCCACGCGAGCAGCACGTCGACCCCGTACAGCCCCCTCGACGCCGGCCAGTGCCCGATGAACTCCCTCCCCGCGCCGGCAAACAGCTCCCCCAGCGCCTCCCGCACGTCCGCCAGCACCGCATCCCTGTCCGCCCCCAGAGCCTCCAAACCCCGCCGCAAACCCGCGGCGCCGACCATCCCCGACGGGGGGCCGCCGCGGTACGTGCTGACGGTGAAATTTGCCCCCACGTCGGCCAAATCCGTGCGCGAATAGGGGGAGGGCGCGACCCGGGCGTAGCAATCCATGTGCGCCGCGGCGTCGAGGGGGTGGAAGCGCCGCACGGCGACGTACACACGCAGGTCGAACTTTCGGCCGGCAAGGAGCACGGGGTCCTGTTCGTACAGCTGGGCCACCCTGTCCCCGCCCGGCCCTTCCAGTGCGAACCTGAAAACGCACGGAAGGTCCGCGGCGATGCACGGGTCCGAAGACCGGGTGCCGCCCGCTAGCTTGACGATCCACGCGGGGTGCTGCCCGAGGGAAAGAAGGTGCGCGTGGTGCGCGGCGAGGAGGTGCGATTCCGTCGCGAGGTCGTAGCAGGGCGGGAACCACTCGGGGAACGCTGCGGCGAACGGGTCCTCCGCGGCCGCGGGCGCGGGGCGGAGGGAGCGGATGCGGCGGCATGTTTGGGGGAGGAGGTCCTTCCGCACCAGACAGCCCTCGTAGGGGAACTGGTTCACCAGCAGGCCCGGGGGAAGGTCGGACCACTGCCTGAAGGGCGTCGTGAGCCACAGGGCCGAGAGCGCGCGGTCCGAGGGGGAGGCGACGATGTCGAAGTCGGGGGAGTGCGAATGCCGCGCCAGGATGGGGTAGTCGGTGTAGATGACCACGGGTTTGTCGGGAACGTAGGGGGGTTCAGAGGTGCCCACGCCCTTTGCCGGCTTCGTTGGCGGTGTCCGCGTCCCAAAAGATGCCGTGGCGGCCTGAACGGCCTTGGTGACGGCATCTTCCAGCTCCATCCGAGCCCCAGGGTCCGCCCACATCCCCTCTGGCACCAGCTCCAGCGCGACCGCCGCCCACGACGCCGTCGATTTCTTGCCCCCAAAATGATCCCTCAGCAGCTCCTCTCCCTCGTCCACATCCTCCAACAGCGTGAGCACCGACGCCCCCTCCCTGACCTCGCTCCTCACGTTGGCCCGCGAGGCCGAATGCCGAACCGCCCGCGCCTCGGGCACCTCGATTGCCCACAGCGAGTCCCCCGCGCGTTCGCCGCAGCCCCTTGCCGCGCGCCAGAATGCCCGCTCGTCTGCGATTCCGGGCGGGAACGATTCCGGCCTCAGTTCGGGTTTGGTCGTCGCGAGGAGGTACGGGGCGCGGAGGGCGGTTCCCCGCGGCAGGCGGCGGGATGCGAGCACGCGGGCCGGGGCTTCGGGGGAGGTAGCGAGGCGGACGGCGGCGGAGATGTCCAAGGTCGCGTCTGGGGCGTCCATGGCGGGGAACTGCGGCCGCAAGCGGGTTGCTGTTGACTTGTTTGCTGCTTCGCCACAGCCGCCTTTGACCAGGAAACACGGAAACGGCATCCAAAGACGGTTTTCGATGCCATCCATAGTTTCTCTATCACCGTCCGCCGCCTTGCGCTCGCGCCGGACCGCCGCGGTGAACCGCTTCTGCGGAGCGCTGTAGGAATCCGAAAGAGGAACGTTCCCCGACCGCCTCGCTGCGCTCCCAGCGAATCCCACGACACAGGTCACGTATGAAGCAAGCCAGAGAAGGTGGTGCATCGGCGATGCTCGCTCAACGGTCGGAGGCGGCGCGCCGGTCGCCACAGCGGCGGGCCGGGTGTTTCGCGGCGGTGCCGACCGTAACTGGCCACGGGGTTTAGGTGTCGCGTAAGTAGCCGATGGAATGGGATGGCACTCGCCTGTGATCTGCCGGCGCCGGATATGGCGGGATCCGGGATTCGGGGGCCGAGAAGCCCGATCCCGTCCATTTTGAGGACTTGAGGGTGTCGGCAGTTGGCTTCACCCGGCACCGACGGGAGCACGGACGGGCCGGGCCGCACCCCGGGCATGATGCGTGAGGAGATGGCGAGGCGTTCGCCTCTCCGAGCCCGTTGGGCACGGTGCCGGACCGTGCGGAGGGAGCAGGGACAGCGGCGGAGGCTTCAGCGGATGGCTGGTCGGTGGGGCAAAATCGTCTCTGACGTAAATCCGATTTTGGGAGGGCACCCGACGCCGCCGGACCGCCGATGGGCAGCCATGGCGACGCGGGCGGGCGGGCGGACGCCGCGGGCGCGGCCGACGAGGCGGCGGAGGGCGGCGGGCCGGCGGGCGCGGTGCCGCCGGGCGTCCCTCCGCCGGCTCCGCTGCCCGACGAGCCGGCGCCCGACAAGCTCTACGCGTACGGGATGCTCTCGCTGTCGGCGCACGCGTTCACGCTGCTGCTGCGGCTGTGGATCGACGGGTGGGCGGTCACGAAGGAGTTCGGCACGCTGCTCCTCATGGCGCTGCCCCACGCCGCCCTGGTCGCCGCCGCCAACCGCGGCTCGGCGTTCTTGCGCGCGGCGTTCTGGCCAATCTTTGTCACCGCCACCCCCGTGATCGGCCTCATGGGCGTCGTCGAGGGCGTCCGCGGTTCGGCGGCGACGACGATGCTCGTTTCCGCGGTTTATGGGGCGGTCGAGATGGGCGACGTGGGCCGGCCGTTCGTCCTCATGGCGGGCACCCTGGCGGCGGTCGCCTTTGCCGAGTACCGGAGGACAGCTTGGGGCGCCGCTCCGGGGGCCCTTGGCGGAAGCAGGCCGCCCAACCTGCCCTTTCCAGAGGGCCCCCCATGGCCCCCCACGACCGACACCCCCGCCCTCTTCCTCTCGCACGTCCTCGCCCTCCTCCTGGGCTTCTTCATGATTGCCCACGCGCTCGTGCGCCTCTTTGCCGCGCACCGCCGCGAGTTTGGCCGCGCCGAGACGGAGCGGCAGCGCGCCGAGGCCGCCTCGGCGGCCAAGGACCTCTTCGTCCGCAGCCTGTCGCACGAGATGCGGACCCCGCTCAACAGCATCATCGGCACCTCGACGCACCTCATGTCCACGCCGCTGGACGAGGCGCAGAGGGAGCTGTGCGCCACGCTGCTGGCGAGCTCGAACATGCTGCTGGCCGTGGTGGACGACGTGCTGGACCACGCGCGGATCGACGCCGGCGCGCTCAAGCTGGAGCTCGTCCCGGTGGATCTGCGGTGCGTGGTCAGGGAGGTCGCGGCGATGGTGCGGACCCGGCCGGGGGTGAAGCTGGGGAGCTGGGTCGCGCCGGGGGTGCCGAAGAGGGTGCTGGCCGACCCGACGCGGACGCGGCAGGTGCTGCTGAACTTTGCGGGGAACGCGGCCAAGTTTGCGTCCGAGGGGTTCGTGTCGATCTCGGTCGAGGTGACGGGGGAGGCGTCGCCGCTGCCGAGCGTGTTTGGGGGGGAGGACGAGGCGTGGGACGTCAGGTACCCGCACTCGCCGCCGGGCGAAGGCCCCTTCCTCGTCTTCCGCGTCTCCGATTCCGGTACGTGCTTTTCTGCTCCCCATTTGCCGCATCCGCTTACCGCCCGTACAGGAATCGGCATCCCCGCCGCGCTCTTCCCCGCGCTCTTCCGCGCCCCCTTTTCCCAGGCACACCCCTCCCACGCGCGCACCTACGGCGGCACCGGCCTCGGGCTGACCATCTCTGCGCGCCTGGCGGAGCTCATGGGCGGCTGGGTGGCGTGCCGCTCGAGGGAGGGGACGGGGAGCGAGTTCGCGGCTGGGGTGCCGCTGGTCGTTTGCGAGGAGAGGGAGGAGAAGAGGGGGAGGAAGAGGGGCAGGGGCGGATCGGAGGGGGCGAGGGTGCTGATCGCCGAGGACAACGGTGGGCCGATCCGGACGCGGGTGCGATGACGCGGCGCTGATGACGGTCCGGCAGAAACGAACATGGACATCCTGGCGCGGCATCTGGTGCGGCTGGGGTACCACCGCATCCAGCGGGCGACGGACGGGAGGCAGGCGGTCGAGGCGGTCGAGGCGGCCGACAGGGCGGGGGAGCCGTTCGACGTCGTGCTCATGGGTGGGTCTCTTTCCCGCCCAATCCGTGCCTTTTCGGCCGACGAGCTGATCGTTTCCGTCCCCCCTTTCTAGACGTCTCGATGCCCGTCCTCGACGGCCTCTCCGCCGCGCGCGTCGTGCGCTCCCTCCCCCTCCGCCGCCCCCCGCGCATCCTGGCGTGCACCGCCAACGTGCTCCCCGAGGACGTGCGGGCGTGCACCGAGGCCGGGATGGACGGTTTCGTGGCGAAGCCGGTCAGGGCGAGGGCGCTGGAGAGGGAGATGGAGGCCGCGGTCGGGTTCGGGGACTACGAGGAGGGGGATTGAATGAGGTGGAGGGAAAGAGATTTCGGTCCCGGGCCGAAGGGAGGCTTGGTGCAGTCCCTGCCGTCCGCCCGCGGTGCCCATGTGCCCGGAACCCGCCGTCCTCGAACACGCATGGTGCGACGTCGGATGCCGTCGCGACATGTGCCCCGTTGTCGATCTGTCGATCTGCATGCGGAGATACGAACGGGAGACATCAACATCCGGGTGGACCTTGGACCCGAATCCCCGGGCCTGGGCTGCGTGCCGCGTCGGCCGCCCGCCACCCGAATCCCATCTCCGGCGATGTTCGACAACGGGGCGCAGCCCCCGCCGCTCACGCCGGCGGCGGCGGCGTTCTTTGTCGACGTCGTGCTGCGCGCCGCGCCGTCCAACTCGCCGATCCTCCTGTTCGGGCTGCGGGAGGCGGCGGCCGCGGCGATCGGGGATGCGGACGGGGCCGCCCGCGACCCCCGGTGGGCAGAGGCATTCCGCCGGCCCGTGCTGCTGGCCGCCGTGCGATGGGTCGGCGCGGGGCTCGCCCTGCACAGCGGCCGCGTCGATCCGGACGACGGCTCCTTCGCCGGCGACGGCACCCCGGCGGCCGTCCTGGTCGGCAGCCTGGAATCGTGGCTGCAGCACCTGATCAAAACCGAGCTCGCCCGCTTCTGGCGCGAGGCCGACGCCGCCAAGCGCGGGGCCGGCCGGACCGCGCCCCTGGCACTGCACACGCCTGCGAACTTGGCCCTGCAATGGACGCTCGTCTTCGTCGCTACTTTTGCCCAGATACAGGCAGGACGTACAGTGGCCTCCCTGGCCGTGTTTCGCCAGTTTTTCGACGTCGCAAGACGCATGCGGGTCCCGGGCGAAGACAGCTGCCCGCTCGAAGGCTGCTCCGCCGACGACGCGCCGTTCCTGAACATCTTCGTCTCTGTTTTCTGGGCGTCGGTCACGGCGGCCCTGAACTTCACCGCGGCGAGCGGGATCCCCTCCGTCGTCGACGTGGTGGCCGAGTTCCCCACGGCCCCGCCGCCCGTCGCCGCGCTGCAAACTGCTCCTGCGCTCTCGCAGAGCTCGAGCACGCCCGTCATCCACTTCACCCCTCCCCCGTTCCGTGCATTGGAATATCTCGGCTGGATCGATCCGCCTGATGGCCTCGACCCCGTGCCGGCATCGTCGCGGGCCCTGGTGCTCGACCGCTGCTTGGGCGGCATCAAGGCGGAAAACGGCCTGTTCCTTCTGAATCCTCTGGTGGCCCAGTTGCTCCAGAAAATTTCGGATTACTCGTCCTGGCTCCGGAACGGCGCCGGGCTGCGGCAGCTGGACGTGCTGGCCCTCGTGGCGCGGAGCACGAACTCCGACCCACAGGCCGTTCGATCCAGGGACCTATACATGGCCGAAGCCCTGCGCCGCCGCACGGCCCTCCTCCAAGCCGTCGAGCTGATTGACGGAGCCCTGCCAGCGGACGTCTCGGACGCCGTCGACGGCGCCGACTTTGTCGCGATCGCCACGGCATTCTCCTCCAGCGCGCCCAACGCGCTCGTCCTGGCCCTCGCCGTGCTCACCAAGCTCAAGCAGCTTTCCCTGCTCCTGTGCTGCCCCGATCCGTTCGAGGACCTCGTCGGCGCGCCCGAAGCACCAAAAGAGGCCGGGCCGCGCAAGCGGACGGACCTCCTCCACCGGGCCCCGACCGGCTCCGACACGGAAAGCGACGTCTCCTCCGCCCCCTCCGTGGTCTCTTCCGAATCTGCGGACCTCTTCTCCTGGCTCTCTTCCCCCGCCTTTGCCGTCGCATCCCGCAGTGCGGCCATAATCGCATCCATCATGCGCACCGTCTGCGAGCGCGTGCCCGCGTCGGAGCTGGAGGCAAACTACCTCGCCTCCCACTTCTTGTGCACCGCGGCCGTGCACGGCGCATGGTTTCCCCTCCTCCTCCTGCGCCGCTTCGACGCCCTGGCCCTCAGCCGGTCCCTCGGCTGCCGGCTGCCCGCCGAATCCATGAAGCTCCACGCAGAGCTCCGCAGCGACGCCGCCGCCTGCCTCTCCGCGATGGAACGCTGCGGGCTGCCGCAGTACCAATCCGCGCGGCTGATCCTGCAGTCCGTGCTGGACGGGGAGGACGCGCGGTTCGGGCTGGCCGACATCCGCGTGCTGAGGATGGCGTCGAGGGTGGTCGCGGGATGCCCGCATTCCGGGGACGTGGGGCAGGGGGGGGAATGCTACCTGTGCACGGCGGAAAGGGCCAGGGAGAGGAGGCCGTCGTACCGCCCGCCGGAAGCGCGGATGGATTCGGACGACGAGGGCGGGGCATGCGAACGCGGGGAGGGGGGCAACGCCACGGATCCGCTGGCGGATGCGGCGGTGCTGGGCGCTTCGGCCCGGCGGCGTGTGCGTTTCACCGGATCGGACGACGTGCGGGACACGTGGTCGGCGTCGGAATACCCCGGCCGCAGCCCGACGGCCGGGGAGGAGCCGGACGAGACGGATGAGGGTGTGCTCCCCGCCGGACCGCTTGGGGTGCTCATTAGCCAGCGCAAAAGAGCGGTCGGGAGAGCGGTGGGAGCGGAGGCGGCGGAGATGCCGTGGGGCGATTAGAGGTAGCTTCGGGGCATGGGGTGACGTGGAATGCCCACTGCCCGAATCCCGGCGCGTTGGAACCGAATCCGTCGCATGAGGTGCAAAATCACCCGAATGGCGGATGAAGGGCGTCGAAGCGCCGCTAGGGGATTCCAGTCGCCCAGCTCGGCGGCCGGTTCGGCCGCAGGACGAATACGGGCGGCTTCGGATTCACCCGCTCGGGATGGCGGCTGGGAGCAATCGCAGAGCGGTACGCCATCCAAATACTTTCCCGGGCGTCTGCGGCCTCCGCTGCCTTCGGAAAGATCTTGCCCGCCATGGCCAGCGTTCGGCGGCGCTGCCGGCGCTCGTCTCCCCGTTCCCCGCCGCCCTCGCCGCTGCGCCCCCCGCGCTCTTCTCGGACCTCCCGCCCGCCGACGAGCCGCCCGCGCCCGACCGCTTCGCCCGCCGAGCCCGCCGCGTGGCCGTCGACTCGGCGCTGCTCCGCGCCGGGGGCCCGCCGCGCATCGCCCTGCCCCTGTTCGCCGACGCCGAGCTCACCGCCGCCTTGTCCCACCGGAGCTCGCGACGCGGGCTCGAGACGTGGTTCGGTTCGGTACCGTCGAAGGCGCCGGCACCGGGTATGTCGCCATTTCCGTCGACGCCGCGGGCTCGATCATCGGCACCTTCGAGACTGGCCGCGGCTCGTTCGCCATTGTGCCCGGCGACGGGGGCGTCCACAAGCTGAGGGAGGCGAATCTCGCGGCCAAGCCAAAATGCGGGACCGCGGGCATTCGTTCGATGTCTGGCAGTGCTTCCGCGGTGGCCGTGAACCGAACGTGCAAGTTTGTCGCCTGGGACCCGCGCACGAGGACCTGCCTGCGGTACGCCTCCTGCGCGAGGTGGAAGTCCTCCCCGGGCACCCAACTGAGGCGGGACATCGAATGGGGCGAGAGGACCTCCTGCCCCGCGGTCCGGGGCTGCCCCGCCCGGACCGTGGTGGGCGTGCTGCCGGCCAGGGTGAGGCGCGGGGGCCGGGTGCGGCTGTACGCCACGCTGGCGCGCGTCGCCACGGGGCGCGCCGTGGCCGGTGCGGAGGTGGCCTTCAGGGTCAACGGGGCTCTCGTTGGGCGGTCGAGGACCGACGGGCGTGGGGTGGCTTTTGTGGTCTACGCTGCACCGCGGACGATGAGGATCGGGGGGTCGACGATCGCGGCGCAGTTCGCAGGGAACGGCACGCTCGCCGCGTCGAACGGATCCGGGGTGCTGACTGTCAAGCCCGCGTAAGCGAAGTGTGCGATTCAGCGAAAGAGCAGAGGGAAAATGGCATACGCAACGCTCCCGTCAGCAGGCGGATAGGAGACAGTCTTTTAAACTGAAAATACACCGTACTTCTTACCCGGAGGGAGTTCGCGACCCTACGCTTTCGGCGGGACCAGCCACGAGGCGGTGAAGCCCACCACCTTGTTCCCGGTGGGGTCGGCCGTGGTCAGGGACGCGATGAACCTGCTTGTATCCGACGTCTGGTTCCGGAACGAGGGGTTGTCGCTCTCCAGAACCCCCTTAATGACCTCGGCCACCTCCTCGGGCTTCTGCGCCGCCTTGAACGCGCCCTCGGCACGACCCATGTAGGCCGCGATAAGCGGCGCGTAGGCCGGGGGCAGCGCCGCAAGCTTCTCTTTGCCCGCGGCGGAGGCGACAAACGACGACGCCACGGCGCCAGGCTCGACCACGCTCACGCGGACGCCGAAGGCCGCGGCGATCGGGTGCAGCGACTCCATGGCGCCTTCGAGGGCGAACTTGGCGGCGCAGTAGGCGTCGTTGAAAGGCTGGCCGAGCAATCCGCCGACGCTGGTCACGCTGATGATGCGGCCGCCTCCGGCCTCGCGCATGATCGGCACCGCGGCGCGGGCTGCGGCCCACGCGCCGAAGAAGTTGGCCGCCATGACCCCGCGAAGCTCCTCCTCCGACGTGGTCTCCATCGGCGCGACGTGCCCCGAGCCGGCGTTGTTGACGAGCGCATCGAGCCGGCCGTGGCGCGCCGAAACAGCCTGCACGCATTTCTCGACCGCCGCGGAGTCGGCGACGTCGAGCTTCTCGACGGCGGCGGCGGCCGCTTTCAGCTCGGCCGGGGCCTTGGCGGGGTCGCGGACCGTCGCGACGACCGCCCAGCCGGAGGACGCGAGCAGCCGCGCGAGCGCGAGGCCGATGCCGGACGAGCAGCCTGCCAGCAAATGTCAAATGTCGGCGGCCGTGTGCGGCACGCCGCTCAACGACACGCACCCGTGATGAGGACGACCTTCTTGGCGGCAGACATCGCGTTCAATCGCGGTGCACGGGAGTGATTTCGTGCGATTTGGGCTCCAATTGACGGAATGCGCTCGTCGTGCTAATCTCCCTGCTCGTGGACGCGGAGACGGGGTCGATGGGGGACAGTCGGCGGTGGGACCCGTCAACACGGCACAGCTCAAATAGACCCGGCCAGGGACCAGCTATCCAGCTATGCAACGAGCCACTAACCACCGTCGAGATGGGAAGATGCTGCGATTCATTGCATCATTGGCGGGCCTTTCTCGGCGAAGCTCCAAACTGTTCACGCGTTTGCTCGGCTTCCCGTCCTGCCAAGCGACGTCGGCCTCTGACGCGTGCCGTTGTTCCGCATCCACGAAATCGACCTTGTCTAGGACGCTTTTATGGCTCCTTGTGTCGCCCGTCGGCGCGTCGTTGGCGAGGCCAGCACTCACAAGAGCAGCGCTTGACCGGAACGCGGCGTCTCGAACAAACTCCCCCACCGACGAGCCCTCCTTCTCAGCGTCCGAACATGCCGTCTGCTTTCACCTCCACACGACTCCTTGCCGGGATCATCGGCCGACCTTTTTCGCGTAGGCCTCGAGCTTCTTGGTATACTCCCCCAGCTCGGCCGCAACGCTCTCCAGGTACGCCACCTCGGCGTCCAACGCGTCCACCTGCTTCAGAAACTCCGGCACGGCGTCCAGCGAGGCGTGCAGCGCGTGCGTGCCCTCAAGCGCGGTCCTGACCGCCTGCCCCATGCCGGCGTACTTGTCCCTCGCCAGCAGGCACTGCCGTTGCAGCAGGCGGTAGTCCTCGCCCAGCGCGAGCATCTCGGCGGCGTACAGGCGCGCGGTCTTGGCGGCGGCATCGGAAAGCAGGATCCGCGCGTGTTCCCGCTGTCGCGCCTCGGGATTGCGCAGGAGGTCCGCGGCGGAGGGCGCCGCCGCGCGGCCGGCCGCGGAGGGCGCCGGCGACACCGGCCGCGTGCGCGTCGCCGAGGACACGGAGGACGCGTCCGCGTCGGCCATCGGGTCCAATATCTATAGCGTAGACGCGACTCCTTCGGCGATGGAGGTAGTGGAGGCTGCGTCACTTGCCACCGCCTCCCACCGAGTCCTCCACACTTCCGCCGACGCGATGTCGCAGGACGCTATCGTGATCCGGGAGTACCTTCCCTCCCTCGACTCCCTCGTGGTCTCGCAGAGCCCGGTCCCCGGGGAACCCGACGCGCACGAGTGCCTGGTCGAAGTCGCGTACTCCAACGTTGCATTCGGTACGCGTGCATGGCGCGGAAGGACCCGGCAGCGCGCCTAAATCTTCAACCGCACGGCATTCCACAACGCTCTGTGGCGACCGAACCGTCCAGCCGACATTCTCATGATCCAGGGGCTCTACCAGAACAAATGCGCCCTGCCCTTCATTCCGGGAACAGGTTCTCTTCCCTCACTGCAGCTCCTCATCCTCAACCAACTATCTTACCCGCCTATGTTCCTGCCAGGCTTCTCCGGCGTGGTCCTCAAGTCCGGCCCCCGCGCCCTCTCGGCCGGCTTCCGCCCGGGAGACAGGGTATTTGGCTTCACCATCGCCTCGGTGCTCGGCCTGCAGCGCTCCGTGCAGCACGGAGCGTGGCAACGATTGATGCTCTGCCCGGTCTTTTACGAGGTGGATCCGGCCAAGGCAGGACCGGGGGAGGTACCCATCCCCCAGCTGTTCCATGTGCCCGAGCGGATCCCCCTGATTTCGGCCGCCTGCATACCCTCGGCGCTGGGGACCAACTATGCCGCCCTGGTGGAGCGCGGCCGGCTGCAGAAGGGCGACGTGCTGGTCGTCCTCGCCGCCGCGGGAGGGCTCGGCCTCGTCGCGTGCCAAATGGGCAAGGCGATCGGCGCCACGGTGGTCGCGGTGGCGTCTACGGACGAGAAACTGGAAATCTGCGGGCGGCAGGGCGGCGCAGACCACCTCGTCAACTACTCCCGCGATCCCGAGTGGGCCGGGGCCGTCAACGACCTGACCCGCAAGAGGGGCAAGCGGTGGGAGGGCGCGGACGTAATCTACGACCCCGTGGGGCAGACGGCGCAGGCGATGAAGTGCCTCGCCAGGAACGGGCGGTACCTCGTGATCGGGTTCACGGGGCGAGGGGCCGGGGGCGTCGCGGGGGCGGACAAGGGCTCAATGCCCCCGATACCGAGCGTGCAGACCAACAGGGTGCTGCTGAAGAGCAACGAGATCGTTGGCGTCAACTGGTGGGCCGCACTTTGCTGCGAACGGCTTGGGCTTGAGACTTTGTCTCACATTTTCCCCGTCAACCAGGGGCTCGTACTTCCAGCACGAGCGCGAGCGCGTCCCCGCGCATATCCCCGGTGCCCTCGCCCTCCTCTCCCGGACAGACTTTGTCCCGCCCGTGTACGAGGAGGGAGGCGGCGGCGCCCGGCAGTCCGCCTCGCGGCCGGCGCGGACGCCCTTCAAGGGACTGGGCTCGGTGAAGCCCGCGATGGAGCTGCTGGGGACGGGGAAGACGTGGGGGTTGGTGGCGGTCGAGATCGCGGGTGAGGAGGCGGGGAGGGTGCCGGCGCCGAGGATGTGATGCTTTGAGGGTACCTCGTGATGCCGAGCTACAAGTCTTTCGAGCTGATGTTCGACAAATCGGACCCGCAGGTCTTGAGCGCTGAAGCCGATGGGTCCTGATGCGACCTTTTTGCGGGACATTGGAGGGACTTTCCCGTTGCCCAGACTTCTACCCATTCTCCCAATCGCGTTGCGTCTCCTTTGGCTCTCCTTGCGGCTCTTTACATGGCGGTGGCGTCCAAAGGTGCTGCGCCCGGCGACGCGCCCCCGGAGGACTTCTCGGACGCCGAGTGGCTCGCTCTCTTCCCGGCGCCCGGCAAGGTCCCCGAAGCCCTCTCCGGCCAGCCGGCTCCTCCGGACCGCGCCGCGGAGCTAAGGGAGCTGCGCCCGCTTAGCGCTAAATCCATGGCTTCAATCCTCCGGGCCAAGAGCGCGCCGCTCGCGCTGCTGTTTCGGCTGCACCGGGTGGCGACGCCGTGGGGCCGGTACCTATTCGAGATGATGGCCATGCTATCCCTTTTGAGCGTTGCGACCTGGGTGGTTTTCTGGCTTCTGTACGTGCAAGGAGGTTTCGGGCGCACACAGGCCATCGTAGCGACGGTTACAGCACTTCTGCTGATCATTCGGGCCGGACTGTGGAACTTTCTGCTGGTTGCCTACGTTTCCACCTTTAACCCGGAAGACGGCGGAAGAAGCAGGCCGGGAAGGGACAGGTTGCGGGACGGGAGGAGGAGGACGTTTCCAACTCCTCTGCTCCGCTTAGTCTGTCGCTGGACTCGCATGCTCTCGCGGGCCTCGTCCGCTGGCTGGAGCTAAGTTCTGGATATTCATATGGATCAGCAGTGTCACTAGACGCCCTGGAGAATGGTCGTGCAGCGGACCACGGCCCTTCTGGACTGCTTCTGGCGCACAACGCGTCAGACGCCCTCTGCCCGTGTCCATTGGCGGGCTGCGCTGGATCTGTCGCCCGCCGGGCAGCGATGCTGCGCACCCTAGAAGTCTTTGCCAGGGCAGTGGGCCACTTTGTGTTGATGGCTTCGGTCTGTTGGACCGTGCTCGTTGGCAGCGAGACCTGGCGAACCTGGTGGGCCGCCATGGTGGTCGTCCTTCTAGGTGAGCGCTTGGGCACCGGCTGCTCATGGAAACTGACTTGTCCTGATCCGCAGTAACGCTACTCATTTCTCTCGTGTTTATCATGCAGCTTGGCCGCTTCTCGACGAACGTGGCGCTCCTGGAGCTTTCCCAGCGAATGCAACACCGCGCAGTACGCCCGGCGCTCTCGTCGCTCCTCAACCACCTTCGCCGTGCTGCACTCGAGGGTCCTGTAGCCGATGGTGGCGCCCACAGCGAACCCTGTGCCTCGGAAACCGCAAAGGACGGGGCGATCGCCCCCGGCTCCCCACCAGGACAGCTGTACATCGAACTGCATCAACATTTGGCCGTCGCCTGGCGGTTTCGCATCTCCAATACCAACTTTAGCTCCCCGCTCTTCGTTACAGCTGGAATAGCCATCCTCTGCGCGGTAGCGAACATTGTGAGTCGCTCCCTGCTTTATTCTGAACCTTTATAACGGACGCATTTGGTGCCGGGCCTCGCATTCGACAAGATCGCGGGAAACTGCATCCCTTGGATGTTTCTCTTCGCAGTCGGGTACTACGCCCTCCTCCTCTCCATCGACCTCGTCAACTTTGCCGCCGCCAACAGCTCCGTCCAATGCGTACGAGACCTGTACACGCAAGCGCGCCTCGAGATTCGCTGCATCCTGGCAAACCCGCTCCTAACCGACCCGCATGGCCCGCGAGCGGCCGCGGCGTCGGAGCTGCGTGCACACGATGCCGTTCTGGGCTCTCTCAGAGAGATGGATGCTTACCGCGCGCGACTACTGGGGTTCGTCATCACGTATGGGGTGCTGCGGATGGCGTTCGTCACCGTCTGCACTGTACTGCTGGGGGTGTGGTCGACCCTGAGGGCGCAGGGGACCTACGTCACGCTCGAAATGTCCTGTAGGTGACCGACAATGGAAAGAGATTCGTCTGGCTGCGAAACTACTAGCAGCACTCTATTCTCGGGCGTCCGCTTATTGACAAGCCACGTCCATCGAGATGCCCACCCCGACCCCTCTGAGCAACGTCCAGAGGCCCAAGCACACCGTCACAGCGGTCGCAAAAGTGGTCCTGGCGACGCCGTAATCCACGGGCACACCGGCCAGCTTGGCCTTTTCTACGCCAGCGGCGGCAGCAAACCCGCGCAGCACGCTTGCATGGCCTGCAATCCTCCCGCGCACTTCCGCAGGTATGTCCCAGGAAAGCAACTCTTCTAGCTCCGAGGCGGCTTGGGAATGCAGGGCGGAAATGGCCGACATCTCGCTATTTGAGGCTGCGGCCGTGAGGAGGTGCGAGAACAGAACTCCGAGGATGGCCGCAAGGACGATGATGTAGGCGACAGGAACGCAGGATCCGGCAATCTATCCGACCGAAGCTCCGATCAGGTCATCGGGCTTCAATTGCGGGGAGTGAGCGAACCCACCGCATTCACGACGGCTCCGGCAAGGTAGGTGAAGAAGGACATCATGTATGCCCGCTGGAGCTTCGAGACATCGTACCGCTGCTTCCAGCTCGAGGAGATCAGGATGTCCATAACAACGTAAGGTTGTCGCTCTCCCGGCACCTTATGAACGCACAAATCACCATCTCCCAGCGCCGCAGCCCGAAGCATGGAGACAGTGTCTTCCAACGCAAGCTGCGTAGCACGGTGATTCAGGCGCAGCGAAAGGCCAACCATCGGTCGGACAAAGCTGGCCGAAGCCACGAGTGACATGGCTACAATGGAAAGAACTGCAAAGCGGGTAATGTGCTTGAGCTCAAAGACCTGCTGGTCCAAGAACGAGTGACTCACGGGAGCCGACAACGAAGAATATGGCCCAAGGTGATTGTGCCACTGCAGAGCGCAGTGTCACCAGAGGTGTCCACAAGAATCCTGGCATTGCCTGCGCCATCCAAATGCAGCAGAGAGTGCCGTCCGTTAGTAACTTGCCGGCGGCAAATCTAGCCGGAACCGCGCCAGCGCAGGAGCGAGCCGCGCATGGACAGCACTCGTCGGCCGGGTCGTGTTGAAGGAACTTGGAAATTGCCGTATCCGACTGACCCTCTTCGACAAGCTGCGACCAGCGCACCAACTGCGCCAAGGGAGACGTGTTCAATAATGCTTGCATGTCCTCCTTTGTTGGCTTGTACAATAGCTTCACCCCCGCAAGATAGCGAAGGAAAAGGTTGTGGCAAACGAATGAGAAGATCAAGGCCGCTGTCCCTGCGGCAAGCTGAGGAGTCCGAAAGACATCGTCGCCATCAAGTAGCCATGCCGGAAGGATGGTAGCCAGGACCGTGAACACCGCCGCCGCCAAGATCAAAAACGCCAGAATAGCCAACCCAGGCGCCAGGAATCCACTGGTGCGCACCAGGAATACCAGCAGAGGCCAAGGGCGCGCAGCAGCGACGAACTGAGCGGGCGTCAAGGGCAATGCCGACCTCAGAGAGGATGCTGGGTCGGCGAGTTGGGGCGCAGCAAACGGGCGAGGGGGAGATGCGGGGAAAGGCAGGAGGGCGAGCCAGACGCGCGCCGGGAACAGCGGTGGCGGCGCCCCGTGTTCCTCAGAATGTTCTTCAATGCTAGCGCTATTCAGAGCTTTCCGCGGGAAGTACGGGTCCATTCCTCGACTCGGCGAAGTGGTCAACAGGAGCCCGGGGTCTAGCGTGGCTGGAGCTGCCTTCCGAAAGGAACACCTGTCGCGCGGGCTACCTCCTCTTTTCGAAGCGAAAGACTACAAGCGGGGCCGAATCCTGTATCCGCCGTCCAATCGAATCACCTCCCCGTTGAGATACTTGCTCTCGAGGATCGTACATATCATCGACGCGTACTCTGCAGCCAACAACAGTCAGATGAGCTCGGAGAGCAAGAACATGGGCTGCCAGACCCACCGTCGGGGTCTCCGAACCGTTTGGGCCAGACCATATCTTCCAGCATCCCGTCTTTCACTCGCTGAGGCTGGGTCCGGAACAGCGGGGTGTCGAAGGTCCCCGGCGCGATCGCGTTGGCGCGGATCCCGAAGGCCGCGAGGTCGCGGGCGAGGGGAAGGACCATAGCAATGGTGCCGCCTTTGGCCGCGTCGTACTTTGGGTTCGCGTGAGTTCGTTGTTGCTCTCGAAGTCGTGCGGTAACGAAACGACCTACCGAGATCATTCGGGGCTGGCCGTCGTAGCCCGCTATGGAGGCCGTGAGGACAATTGCTCCACGCTCCCCGTCCTTCCCGTCGGCCGGCGTTGTCTTGGCCATGATAGACGCGACGAGGCGCGAGACGATGAACTGCCGAAGGACGCGTTCAAATGACCAAAGTCGCATCTCGGCCGCAAAGAACTCACGCTGCCTGTCAGGTTGATCCGCAAATCCCTGTCAAAGTTCTGCACGCTGAGGCCGAAGTCCCCGTTTGCCTTCAGCACGGGCCCTGGCGTCCCGAGACCGGCGCAGCAAATCGCCCCGCGGAGGTGCCAGCCCTCTCCGGCAACCGTCTCCAGGCCCTTCCGCAGCATCGTGTCGACATTCTGCTCGTCGGTCACGTCGCAGCGCCCCGGGTAGCACGCCGAGTCCGGCAGGGTCGGCGGCGCGTTGACGTCCAAGATGACGACCCGGGCGCCGCGCCGGAGGAGCAGGGTGACGGTAGCAAGACCGAGGCCCGATGAACCACCGGTCACGACCAAGATGGAGCCCGGGTACTTCATTCTGACAAACGGGAGACAGTTCCTCACTTCTGAGAACCGCTGTTTCGCGCGCCCCGCGCCGCCGGGTAGAGTCCGCAGACGACCAGAGGGAAGAAACCATGATGCAGTCCATCAAGGGAAGCAACCATAAATGTAGTCCATCGTCGATTACTTTCATGTGATGGATTTTGTTGGTCGCGGTGCCCTCCACCCTGAAAGTCTGAGGCTTTTTCGTGCAACCGACTCACTGAAGGGTCGTGAAACAGTCCGCCCCGGCCGCCAGCGACCTCGCGCGCCGCAGCGCTTCCCCATCCCACACACTCCGACAGCTCCTGCGGCGGGTCTCGCTCGCGGAGCTCAAGACGCACGTGGGGCTGCAGGGGTTCCTGCGCGACTCGGTGGCCGACGTGCTCGGCAGGCCCAAGCACGAACTCGTGAAGGAGCTCGCCGGCGTGGGCCACTTCGGCTTCGCGCTGCAGGAGTTTATGCTGGTCGGGTTCTGCGAAGCGGCGCGGTCGATCGGGCTCGAGTTCCTGTGCAACAAGGAGCTGGGCCGTGCCGTGCGCAAGGAGGACCCCGGTGCGGAGCGCAGGTT
Source organism: Hyaloraphidium curvatum (assembly GCA_025558095.1). Taxonomy (NCBI): domain Eukaryota; kingdom Fungi; phylum Monoblepharomycota; class Hyaloraphidiomycetes; order Hyaloraphidiales; family Hyaloraphidiaceae; genus Hyaloraphidium; species Hyaloraphidium curvatum. The sequence continues at coordinate 90,493 of JAIVFI010000042.1, forward strand.
CCACGTCGAAGGGGCCGAGCGCGCGTGGCGCCTGGTGGCGCAGCTCGCTGAGCTTGAGACGCTGAAAGTGCGGATCGGCGTGAGAGAATGTCCCGGACCGGACGACGACGATTGGGAGTTCGAGCAAGATTTGGTCGAGGACGAAATTGTCGCCGGCCCCGTGTGGACCGGCCCGCCTTCTTTTCCCGGCGGCTTTAGCGGCTTCGATGAGGAGGTCTTCGAGACCTACTACACCCCCGTCTTTGCCTGGCCGGAAGATCTCTCGTTTCGGCCCCACAAGCTTAAGAAGGTCGTGATTGAGCTGCAGAGCTTGCCGCGGGGTGGTCTTGCCCATCCCCTCGACCAGGGCCCTGTCTCCGAGTTCTTCCAAGCGCTGAACACCATTGCCCCTGAATCACTCTCCTTCGACATGAACCCTGCGAGTCTGGATCTCAACCGATACCCCCAGCTTTCCCAGGTTCTCGATCGCATGATCGTGCCGAGCAATTCCGTGTGGTACCTCCAGAAGCAGGGCATGCGGCCGAGGCGCCTCATCGTGACGCGGCCCGAGAACGTTTTTGGGAAGCTCGCGGGCTTCGACTGCAAAGCCATTGCCAGGCAAACCGGAGTCAAGGAGCTCGTCTTGGACAGCGCGACGACGGTGGAGCTGATGAGCTGCCTGCCGCCGAACGGCTTGGAGGTCCTGGAGCTCGATTGTCCTCGGCTCGGGAAGCTGAAGCAGGAAAACTGGGACACCATGGTGGCGGCCATTCGGGCCTGTGGTGTTCGAGAGGTCTTTGTTTCGCCATGGCCTGGCTACCTGGGAAAGTGCCCCGAGGAAGCCGTCGCCTGGCTCTGCCTGCGCCTCGATCCGGAGTGGAAAGGCAAGATCGGTTTGCTTGGGGACGAGTGGGTGACGGATGAGATGCTTGCTGCCCTGAAGGAGAAAGATCCGGTTGCGGCGAAGAAGCTGGACCCGGAGGACGGCGAGTGAAGATTGGCTGGTGGATTGGTGGTCATTTGCTTCGGTCAATCTTCTCCAGTTGCAGTTGGCTCGAGTTAGTTGCATTTCTTGTCTGGAAGCGCATTTTGAACTTCTTTGCTGTAGAATCTTGCTCAGTACGGCTCATGTAGGACCGTCGCAACTGCTTTCGAGGCTTTCGAGTCTTTCGAGGTCCCTCTGTTGATGCAACAGGGCACTGTCTTCGACCCGCCCGCCCTGCGCAATCCAAACCGCCGACCGCCACCACCTGCTCGACCAGAAAGTCAAGCATTTGATGCTCATCTGGGATGTGGGACGCGAGTGATGGACCGCTCTTGGCGGCGCGTAAACACGCGACGACGCCGCGGTGACATCAGGGACACGCACACACCGACAGGGACGCGCCGGCGCTGTTTCCTCTTCACGGAGCGCTTTCCTGGATAAATGGATAGGCGCGCCGTGGCGCTGGCGGTGGCGGCTGCCGCGGCAACCAGCGCCGTCGCCTATGCCGTCCGCGCGACCTCTGCGCCATCGCCGCGGGCGACCGAACGCGCCATCGCAGACGCAGGCGGCGCCACGTTGATCCTCCCCGACGATCGTCTGCTGGAGTATTTCGAGCACGGCGACCGGAGCTCCCCGAGAGTGCTGCTCGCGATCCACGGCGCCCAGACCACGGGGAACCTGTTCGCCCTCCTGGACCCCTGGGCGCGCAGAGCGGGGATCCGCATCGTCGCCCCGACGCTGCCCGGATTCGGCCACTCTTCCTTCCCGCACGACGGCTACTCCCCCAAATCCTGGGTCCGCGACGCCGAATTCCTGCTGGGCTCGCTCGGCATCCGCGAGTTCGACCTCCTCGGCACCTCCCTGGGCTCCATCCACGCCGCCACCCTCGCCGCCACCATCCCGGCACCCTTCCACGTGCGCAACATCGCCCTGTACGTCGCGTTCGCCCCCTTCGAACCCGGTGTCCACGATCCGATGCTGGGCTCGGTGCTGAAGATGTTCTCGGAAATGCGCCCGTACGCCACGTTCAAGCGGCTCTTCGAAGGGTGCATCGTGTTGCCGCTCATGAGGACGCTGATGCCGGCCGGGGACGTATCGCGGTCGATAGCGACGCAGTGGGAAGGTCTCGCCTCCATCGCGGACGTCATCTACGCCCCATGGGACTTCGATTATGGACACCTGGCGGAAGGGAGAAAGCTGATCGTCGTCAGCGGCAAGAAGGACAACGTCGCGCCGCCGCACAACCAGAAGCGGCTGGTGGAGACGGTCCCGGGGGCGGTGTTGGTCGAGTACGACGGAGAACACGACACGAGCTTGAAGGAGGTCAATCTGTTTGAGGAGCACATGGATCTGCTTATGTCGTAGCTTATCTCAGATTGCCTGAGGCTCTTTTCGAAGTAGAAGGGTGAAAAGATTCAGCGTCAGTCGTCATCGAGACACCCGCGCCTGCGTGGGCCGGCGTCTCCCACTTCCCAAAGGGCACTGTGCTGCTCGTCACGGCCGCGACGCGCTCTCCACGATGGACGAGGCCACGCTGCCCACGCTGAAAGGCCCGGACGACCGCGCGGACCACCCTCCGGCCGAGGTGTGGTTGGCGCTGCTGCCCGCCCCCACAACGCCCGCGGAACGGCTGTCCGCCGACGAGGCCGAGGCGCTGGCGGAAAGAGACCCGGCCAAAGAGGCCCGCGACGCACGCCCGCTTTCTCGTCGGGACTTTTTGCGCGCCCTCGCCGCCTCGCCCGTGCACCGCGTGCTGTTTGCGCTGGAGCCGTTCGTGCCCTTCTTGAACGGCCGGCTGGTGCTCCGTTTCTTTCTGGGCTTGCCCCTCATGCTGCTGCCGTACCTCTGCATCGGGGAAATGTTCGACTCTGGTGTCTTCCACGCCCGCGGCATCGCGACGGGCCTGGCAGCGCTCACGCTCATCTCTTTGATCCATTCCGTCACCATGGCGGGAGCTGTTCGCGGAAACTGGGTGGTCTGGCAGCAGCTGGACAAGCACTCGTTCGCCGGATATGTGCGGTGGAGCCAGTTGTGCGATGCCGTCGACGTGTCGCGCGATGCCGAGGCGGGAGACGCAGCAGTCGCCCCGTGGATAAGGCACGAGGATGGAGACCTTCTGTGCCCCTGCCCGGCACCTTCCTGTGCTGGTCGGACCATCTCCAAGTCTGCAGTTCTGCAGGTTCTTTCTGCAATCAATCCTGCTCTCTTTGGCACTTTCACCTGGGGTGTTCTCAGCAACTGGACGTTTGTCGTGTTCCTCGCCGGCTCGACATGGTCCAACCCCGGCAAGGTCTTCGTAGTCGTCTGGGGGCTCGTCGCGTTGTTTGCAATGAATGTGACGCTCTTGTTCGAAGTTGTCGCCAGTGACGTTGCTCTGGTCAACCTCGAGGCGAGGGTTCGCAACCGGGCCCTGCGAATTGCGCTCGCCGGACTGGTATCGCGATGTACGGTGTCCTCGGCCGGGACCGATGCCCCATTTTCGTGGCCGCGCATTGAACCCTACATTTCCGTGCACCTTGGTTTGGTACCCGCGTGGCGCTCGACCAGAATCATCGCGGAATCCGCCGTCAGGATGCTTGCGCTACTAGTACTCGCCATGTGCATAATCGGGCTCATCCCACTCATCGGATCGGGGTGCGTGCCGTCCTACATCATTGTCGCCGTCGGGCTCTACATCGTCATGGTGTTGCGCTACCTCACCGACGCCGTGGCCGCCAACGCCGGCGTGGCCTCCGCCGGCGAGCTCTACCGCCGCGCGCGGAGCTCCCTCTCGCTCCTGCTCACCTTGTACCCGGCGGCGCCCGAAGCGGCGCGCATCAGGGCGCACGAGGCCGTGCTGGCGCGGTTCGAGGCCGCCGCCGCCGGGGACCTTGCAAAGATGTTTGGGTTCGTGGTGGACCTGGCGCTCGTGAGGGGCTTCGTCGCCACGGGGCTGACGGTGGGCGTCGGGCTGTTTGGTATCCTCCGGGGTGCGGGCGCAACGGCAACTCTGCAGTCAGTGTGCCCGATCTGACATGAACAGACGATCCTGTCGTCTCGTTCAACATAGCGTCATCCTGCCCGCTCATGCGGACGCTGACACATTCGCCCTCCACGTTGTCAACCCCGAGCGAAACCAATGCCCATGAGATACTGCTTCCTGAAGGTGAAGCTGATTGAAGACGCGCACTCTGGCCAGCGATCAGATCTCTATCACAGGCGCTGAGCCCCCCCAGCGATCATCATCTTCTTCGTTGATCAGCCACACCGTGTCTTGCCCGTGCGTCGCTGAATGGACTTGGATCGGTTGCCCTTCCTGGTGTCCGGATGTATGGACTTCCTTGGCAGTAGATCCTGGCGAATTCTTGCGAGATCGCGTTGGTGAAGTCTTCTGGGCGGCGGTGTTCGCGACGACCTCGAGCGGGCGAGGATCCAAACAAAGGCCCGGAATTGGAACTGATCCCGCACACCTCCGGGTCGATGCTCTCGCCGGAGGAGTTCCGCGGGCTACGTGTCGGCGCGCGACGGCTCGGCAGCTTGGCCCGCGCGGCGCTGCTGGTGTTCGCGGCGGGCCTGGCGGCCGTTGTTGTGACGCGCGGGACGGCGCCCGAGGCGGGCGACAACAACGCCGAGCGGGCGGGGCTCTTGCGGCGGGCAACGAGCGGGGACACCACGGAGTTTCCGGGAACGGCCGCGGAGGGAGCGTGGCCGCAGCGGGGCGGCGCGCAGCTCCCCGTCGCCGCGGGGATTGAACTCGACGCCGTGCCCGACCCGCCGCCGCCCTTCCTCGTCGCGCTGCAGCAGGCCCGCGTGGCCGCACACGCACGCGCCGCCGCCTCGCTGTCGCAGCTGGGCCCGCCTTCCCCCGCGTGCTTCGAGCACGGCGCCCCGGAGCCGCTGTACGACACCGTGATCCTGCTAGCGCAGGGCCGCTCGGGCTCGACCTCCCTCCTGCGCCTGCTCAACTCGCTGCCCTGCACCAACATCCGCGGGGAGAACCCCGCCCTGTTCATCCGCTTGCTCGGTGGACGCTCCTTCCGTCAGGGAACAGAGGAGCTCCAGGCCAACGCGTCGCTCTGGACCGGCGAGCACTGGGACAAGGCCAGCACGGCCTCCAAGCCGGCTTGGTGGAACCGCGTGGAGATGTCGCGCGTGGACGGGGTGCTGAAGCTCCTCATCGAGGATACCCTGGAGCACGTCCCCGGGAAGATCGTCTCTGGCTGGAAGAGCATTATTCTCTTCCTGTCGCAGAACTACGACGAGTCGGTCCATTTCCTCGACGATTGGATCAGACTGTTCCCCCGGACTTTGATCCTCCTGCTGACCCGGAAAGGCGTCGAAAAGTCGGGATGGTGGAGGATCACGCCCGACTCGGCCATGAAGCTCCAGCGGCAAGCTGCGCGCTATGCCGACTTTGTCGCCGCCGTCGAGGCCGGCCGTTACCGCTCTGCAGACTTTCCGGGCGCCAAGGTGGCCGCAGTCCCTCTGGATTACGATAACGTCGTGGCCTGCCGCGGTCTCGAGCCGCTATTCTCGCACCTCGGCCAACGGTTCGATCCCGACTCCTGCCGCAGGATCATGGGCGTCAACGTGGAGGACTACGGTATCACCATGTCAGACTACGACTTTTCAACCGAGCAGGGGCACCTGGGCTGGACCTACGGCTTCCGCGCCGTCAACCCCCTCTCCTCCGCCGCCCCCCACGGCCCTTTCCGGCAAACCACGGAAATCCGCGACCCTCCTCCCGGCATCCCTCCGACGACCCTACCGCTCTCCCTCCTCGTCCCCCCGCCGGACAAGGAGCACCTCGCGGTCCCGCACCGCGACTCCCCCCTCGCCCTCGGCGTGGCTCGGCACTGGCCCTCTCTTTCCCCCAACAAACGAAAGGCCGCCGCCACATGCCGCAAATGGACCTCGCACGTTTCGTCCCGCGCGGCGGCGACGGTCGCGGTCCCCCTCCCCATCGCGCGGTGCGACCCCGCGCTGTACCCGCACAACGGGTACCACGTGCACCTCCTCGTCGACGGCTCCCCTGCGGTCTCGAGGTCGTTTTCGCTGGGCGGGCCGGGGGGAGGCTTCCGGCACGAGCTGGAACTCAAGCCGGGAACGGAGCTGGAGCTGTGCGTGGCGCCGGCGGTCGAGAGGCCGGGGAGGAGGGGGGATCTGGGGCTGTGCGGGCCGCTGGCGGCGACCCTGGCGGTAGTGCGGATCGGATCGGGAGGATGAGAAGGGCGCACTGAATGTAGATGTTGATTGAGCAAATACCCGCGGGAACACACTGCCGCACCGCGAGGGCAGGAACCTGGCAACTAAACTGGGAATCAAAAGAATGGTCTGAGCAAACCGGGTAGCGCCGTCAGCCGTCAGCGCAACGGGCACACAGAGTCCATGGTGAAGAACACGCCGCTCCCCCGCAGCACCGACCACAGCGCCACGAGTACCGTGAGCATGGTCACCAGCATCGCACGGACGACGCCGAAATCCACCGCGAACCCGAGGTACTTTGCCCTCGCCGCGTCGTCGGCGGCGGCAAAGACGCCGAGCAGCGTGGCGTGGTCGCTGATCCGCCGGTGCAGGTCCGCGCGGTCTACGGGGACGACGGTGGCGAGCACGGCGAGCTCCTGGCCCGCCCAGCGGGACAGCGCCGCGGCGGCAGCGGTGCGCAGGTTGGCGCAGGCCGTGGTGACGGTGATGATCAGGAGAAAGCCGGTGACCCAGGCGAGCGTGAAGACCTGCAGCGAGAGGATGCAGTTGCCGACAGCGACCGTGATCACGACGAAAACGACCAGCAGTGCGGCAACTAGGAGGAGGAACCACTTGTCAGCGAGCTCCTTGCGCGGGTTGGCCCACACCGCTTGAAGAAGCGGGTGGAGCACGGCGTAATCTTCGTGCTCTCCGGTGGCGGCGCCGTCCTCCCGGATCCGGCGGAAGAGGTCCGCGAGGGCGATCTGCATCGCACGGTGCTGGACACGGCAGTCCAGAAAGGAGAGGAAGGGGTTGGGAAACAGGGTTTCGCAGCTGGCGTGGGTCAGCAGCGGCCACGACACGATGGAAATAACCGTGACTGCGCCGAACCGAAAAGGCAGCCCCACCAGGTGGACCAGAGCTGGGTCCCAAAGGTGACCAGCGTGGTCCAACAGAAGGAAACGGTGGTCAGCACGAGGAGGCTGTGGCCGGCGACCGAGTCGATCAGGGCGAACCACGAGGCCTTGCGCGCCGTCCCGCCGGCACACGCGGGACCGGGGCAGGAGCAGTACTGGTCCTCTTCCACGTGCGTGAGGAGGCCCAGCCTGCCCGGGGCCGCCCCGCGGCCCTCGTCCCCCTTTTGCGAGGCCGCGAGCTGCAGCCAGCGGGCCAGGGCGCCCAGCCGGTGGGCCGAGAAATCCACGAGGGTCTTCCTGAAGAGTCCGGAACTGCACTCGATCTGCTGCCGGATGTCCGGGAACAGAAAAGGCGCCACGGCGCCTCCGAAGTAGAACATGACCGTCCACCCGAGGCTGGCCGCGATCTGCGCGGTACCAAACGTGCCGTCGTTGAAGAGGAACACGAGGCCGAAGGCGGTGACCGTGCAGCACGCGGCGACACCGTTGATGAGGGGCTGCAGCGTGGTCACCGGTGCCAGGAAATCCTCGACACGGAGCACGTATTGCATCGCGGGCAGCGCGCGCATCGCGGAGATGAGCTCGCCGCGGGAAAGGGGCGCGCTGGGCAGCACCGGCGCGGGCGTCAGGTCGGCGCCGGGCACCAGGCTCCGTGGCCGAGGCGGGGAAGGGAACACAGCGACCAGCTCGGCGTCCGTGAGGCCGAGCGGGAGCGGCGCAGACATTGCGGCGCGACTGGAACGCGGCAATCCGCGTGTTGTGAGGAGCTACTTGGGAGCTACAATATATGCGCTCCTCAGAAACCCCGAAATGGACCCTCGCACGCTGGCCGTAGCCGCGGCCACCGCCTTCAGTCTGGTCGCCTACTTTTCCCTCCGAAGGGCGCCGACCTCTGTCCGGTACCTGAAACACGCCGTGTCCAAGACGGGTGAGCACCCGCGCGTCGTTTCCCCGCGATATCCCACCGAGCACCTGACGATACAGACCGCTACTTCACCACGAGTGGCGGTCGCCGGCTGTGCTACCGCGTGTACGGCACCCCCAGCGGCCGCCCGATTCTGTTCCTCCACGGGATGCCGGGCTCGCGGTACTGCTTCGGGCCGGACGCCGAGCAGGTCTGCAAGTGAGCCTCGCCCGAGTCCGTAGTTGGGATCTCTAGACCTTGAGGGCGACGATGCCACTCCCCAAAGGGACCGCAACCTGTTCGTTGTGTGCCCCGACCGGCCAGGGTACGGGCTCTCGAGTTTGGACCCGGAGGGAACGACCATATCAGTTGTGCGCGACCTCGCGGACCTCATGTTGGCCATCCTGGCGGAGCTGGAGAGGTCGGACCGGAAAACGTTCGAGGTGGTCGGGTACTCGAACGTGTGATTCCGTGGCGCTCGTGGCGACGGAGCACCCCACTGATCAAGCGGTCCTGGATGGCGCAGGGCGGCCCCTTTGCCCTCGCGCTGGCTCGTCAGCGCCCGGAGCTTCTGTCAAGGTGCTGGCTCGCCGCCCCGGGGGGGTTCACTGAGCAACCCGGGATCCTCGACGCTCTGGCGCCTCAACAAAAGCAGGGCCACATGCTCATACGGAACACCATGTGGTTAGTGAGGATTGCGTGGGTGAGTGGGAACATCGGAGCCGAGAAAGGTGCTCTTCTCTGCGGTCGCTGACCCGCACCTCGACTTTCTTCAGCTACTAGCCGCGCCCTTGCTCGTGAACCCAGCCTCGTACTTTGCGGGTTTTGAGTCGGCCCTGTCCCCGGTGGACAAGGCGTACCTCGCGGAACGGCCACAGGTCCGGGAGTTTTGGGTGGACTACCTCGTCGGCGAGACGTTCCGGCAAGGCATATACGGGTGAGTCGATCCGCGGTCAGGCTCCTCAATGTCAAACCTCTCTGTCTACTAGCATGCTCCACGAGGTGCCCCTCGTCATGGGCCGCGTGTCCCCCTCGGGCTTCGGCTTCGACGTCCGCGATGTGGACACGTCGCGGGTCCCCGTGGCAATCTACTCCGCGTCGCACGACACGCTGGTGTCCGCCGCACAGTGCAAGCAGCTGCACGAGCTGGTTGGCGGTTCGATGCTGGTGGAGGTGGAGGGAGGGCACGTGAGCGTGCTGGAGAAGGTCTTCAGGGAGCTTCTGTAGCGGACGAGCCACGTGGCGACTTGCGCGCAAGCTCCCAGTCCACATCCAATGTCGCTGAAGCTAGAGCTCAATCGGTGGTCCTGATGGCAGCTTCTCCGTCCCCCGGTGCCGCAGCGGAACGGATTCGAGTGCGACGACGACGGAACGGCTCCTCGATCGCACGATCGTCGTCCTGCCTCCCTCTTGCTGCCCCGCGCGATGTCCGCCGGATTCTCGTGGCCGCCGCTCGCCCGGCTCCCCAGCTGGCCCGAGTCCAAGTTTGCCATCCTGCGGAGCGAGCGCGACGTGTGGCACGGCCTCGCCGAGGACGCGCGCCGCGTCGGGTTCTCGGACAAGCTGCGCAAGGACCTAAAGGACCTATACCTCGTCCAGCTGGACCCCACCACGTTCTCGAGGGAGGACTTTGACGTGCCGGTGTTGCCGTGGTCGCGCTTGAGGGCGGGGGGGAAGCACGCCAACTCAGCGGGGTTCGCGGAGCCGGCAGGCGAGCGAACGGTGCCGCTGGCGAGGATCCGCCATGTTTCGGTGCCGAAAAACCCGGGCTACTCGTGCCTCTATTTTTACGGGGGAGGGTACACGGTCGGGACGCTCGAAGGGTCTGTAGCGTTCTGCATCAAGCTGTCGAAGGAGATGGGCTGCCCGATCTGGTGCGTTGACTACAGCAAGGCGCCCGAGACCAAGTTTCCCGTGCCGCTATCGGAAGCACTGAGCGCTTGGGACTTTATCTTGTCGCGAGGCGAAAAGCCGGAGCAGATCTGCCTCGCCGGCGACAGCGCTGGTTGGTAGGACCGATTCCACAACGAGACGTCTATTTAACCCGTGCCTACCCTAGGCGGTTCGCTCTCCCTTGCCGTCACCCTCTTCCTTCGCGACCACGGGCGTCCACTGCCCGCCGGGGCCGTCCTCATCTGCCCCTGGCTCGAGCTCACGCACTCCCTTCCCTCCAACATCATCAACCAGCCGCACGACTACCTCACCGTCCCCTTCGGCCCCATGATCCCCTCCTTCGCGTCGCAGGCCTGCTGCGACGACGCGCAGCTCCGCCACCCGTACCTCTCGGCCGTGTACGACAACGGGAAGCTGCCGCCGTCGTTCAAGGTGCTGAACCAGGTCGGGGGGGCGGACACGCTGATGGACGATGGCGTGCTCTGGGCGCTGCAGCAGCGCGGTGGGGGGGCGACGGTGCGGCTCGAAGGGTACGCCGAGGAGGTCCACGGTAGGCCGCGCTTGACGTGCTCCGAGATTGTTCTCAATCGATACGAGCAGACTTCCAGGTGTTTGCCGGCGCCCGCGACTTTCCCCTTGCCGACCTCTCCCTCCGCCGCATGGGCACCTTTGTCCGGGAGATCTTTTCCGGCGCCGCGATCACCCCAGAATCGCTCTGGTTCGCGCCCGACGCGCCACCGGACACCGCGGGGTCGCCCTGGGACGCCGAGGCAGTGTTCGTGGCGGGCTTTGGCAAGGTCGGAAAGGACGCAGCGGAGGCGGCGGAATGGATCGGGAGGAAGAGGGAGGTGCTGGATGCGGACGGGACGGGGGCTCTTCAAAAGTACTTGAAGGGGCCGTGGCCCAAAGTGTGATTACTCGAACATATCCCGGTACATTCTACGGGATGTAACACGTGAAGGTGATTGAGAGGTGCTTCGTGGAGCCATTGCACATATCGGGGAGGCCGACGGTCGTGACATCGCAGGTGTTCTTGCCGGCGCAATTGAGGAACTGCTCCGCGTTACGGTAGGCGAACTGGACCGGGCTTGGCTGGCAGTCCCGCATTGGCCCCACGCGGCACTTCTGGTCCCCCGCTGAGCCCGGATACCGACCAAACTGCGAACCACGGCGAACGAGTAAGCCCAAGCGGGCACAAGTAGCCAAGGCCTGCGAAGAACCCACAAGGACCTGCACGATGGAGATGGCCTGTCCGGCAGGGCATCGAATTGTATCCCTCCGGCTGCCTTCCGCATCGCAGACGTGCAGCTCGGCCGGCGGGGTGGTTGAAACCTGCTCGTACTGCTTGGGGTAGCCCCCAATGACGTTGCTGGTCTGCACGGTGTAGGCGTTTGGGATTCGCACAGCCTCGCAGGTCGCCATCATGCACATCCCAGAGAAGATGTCGCCGCTGGAAGGAATAATCCAAGAGATCGCCTTGTGCGGTACCGCTGATCAGTTTTCGTCCCCATCCGTCGTTGGGGGCACTCACCCTGCACTTCTCCGGGCCCCCGTTGTTGTTGAAGCCCAGGCATAGCTGCTGGCAGTACTCGTAGGTCGCGGCTATGCCAAGGTTATAGCAAACGCCGCAGGAACAAACACCCGTCCTGAACAATGGCACTGCGGTCGCAGATTACGCCCAAATCAACCGACGGAGGCGGCCGATCCTCTCAAAACTCACGCGGAAAGACGTAGGGGAAGTAGTGCACGGCAATTTGCTTGCCGTTTGCGTCGACGGCACCGGGATCCAGCCGGACGAACGCGTCCCTGAACTTCTTGTAGCCGCTCATGTGCACTTCCGGTTTGCTCGGCAGCATGGCGTCGTAGCGCCATTTGGCGTTGCTGACGGTTTCGATGTTGGCGGCGCGGCCGGTGCACAGCATGCTAAAGACACCGTTGCCCTGAGGCACCCAAGTGTACGCCCAGCAGACCGTATCCGCCTCGCAAAGGGCGCGGCATTTCTCTTCGGACATCACGGACCCGTACTGCGGGGAAATGGCGGCCAAGTTAGCCAGCACACCGGAATCCTCGGCCAACCCACGTTGTAGACGCCCTTTTGCCCCTCCCACACCTTTATGTCGTTCGGCGACGTGATCAAGTAGGCCGTCAAGCACCATCCCGGCAAAAGAACCCAGTCGTCGAAACCACTTGGTGGCGAAGGCGGGAACGCCTTGGCGTGGTCGGCCGCCCACGCGTCCACCTGGGACCTCAGCGCCGAGGGCAGGAGCCCGTGGACGGGCACGAATGCGTCCAAGGCGGTGACGGCCCAACGCAGCGGCCCTTCGTCCACCGACCGTGCCCATTCGCCGAACCCGGCGAGGGAGCCCGTGGCGTCGATGGCGCCTGAAACAAGGGACGAGGTTCCGCCGACGGCGGTCCAGCGGCTGTTTTGGAGTGAGCTCGAGAACGAAGAAGAAGAGCTGGACGAGTCGCCTTTGCCGACGCCCACGCTGGCGCCGGCCCTGCCGAGGCTGACGCTGACCTCGGCCGAGATCTCCCTCGACGCCGACTGGGCGGAGCTGGCGGACATTGCCGAGAGGTCGAAGGTGGTCGTGAGCTTGCCGCCGAGCTCGACCTTGGTGGGGAACACGTGGCCCCAGTTCTCCTGGAGTGCCCGGTACCGCCTGAACCTCTCGACGTTGGTGATCTGCTGCGTGACGAGGTCTTGCACCTCGGCGACGAATGCCGGGTTCACGACAAAAGGCGACCTTGCCCCGTTCGGATCGAGCTGGAGTACGAGGCGCTTGACCCTCCAGTTTGCCACCGCCTTCGTGCTCGACCGCGACGAGCTCGAGGACGAGCTTTGCGACTCGGAGTAGCTGACACTGGCGCTGACAAAGCCGTATGAGGCGCTGACGCTAGTGTCGAGGAAGCCGGACTGCGCCATCGACGCCTGCTGCTCGCTGGACGATACGCTGGCGTCCGCTTCCGAGGTGCGGAAGGTGGTGTAGTCGGGGTCGGGGAACGGGCCCGAGGTCCGGGGCACCAGGATCGCTCTGCTCATGCCGATCGATTGCGTCGGATCCCTTCGGGTCGGGTTCAAAATCCATCTGCGGAGAGTCAGACCCCGCGCGCTCGGACGAAGACGGAAGCACTGACGCATTGAAGATCGAGTTCCGCCTGAAGAGCTGCTCCCACTGGGACGCACAGAGGTCCGCGGCCGACTCTGGTCGGTCCGGGCATTCTGGCACGGCCGGCGGCGGGGGCGGCGGAGGAGGCGGCGGGGGTACCGAGGGCGCCGGCGGGCCCGGAGGCGGTGGGGGTGCCGGCGGGGCGTTGGCCGGGTTCACAATTGCTCGCTGCATGGTCGCGCCGTCCACGATATTCGGCCCGGCGGCGTAGGTGATGTAAAAGAAGCGCCCGATCATGTTGTTGCTTATCGGGATGCGGTGCGTGAAGCGGTAGCCCCTAGTGGGGACCCCGGCGCCCTGGCACGCCCCATGGATGGCCGCGCTGTCGGCAGAGGGCATATTCGCGTCCGTCGTGAAGATGGGTCTGGGGTCCACCATGCCCGCGAAAACGGCCTTGGTTCCGTAGGTGACCCTGACGAGCCCTGGTGTGGGTCCATTGGTGCAGGCCCAGCCCCTAACGAAGACCTCCGAGCCCTCTTGTCGCAGGTCGTCGACCATGCCGCGCGGCTGCCTGTTCTCCAGGCTCCGCAGCATCGCGGATCCACGGCCGCTGTATCCGTTGGCCTTGAGCAGCTCCCGCTTGTTCATCCGCACGGCCGAGACCACGGATTCGCGGGGATCCAGGGCGTAGACAAAGACCTCCACTTCGGCCTTGCCAGCGTCGGAGAAGAGCTTCGAGACCGTGTCCACCGGGAGTAGGACCGTAAACCACGCCGAGACTGCCGAATTGCCGCACACTTTGTGGACATCGGCCTCGGCCTTGGCGTCCGGGTTCCTGTTCGCCGTCACGGCGTTCCCGAGGAAGCCCGTCGAGTCCGCCGAACCCTGCACCCAGATCGTCACCGCACTGGACGACCCCGTCAAGCACGCCCATCCGTCCACGCGAGCCGCTCCGTCAGTGACCACGGTCCCCGTGACGGCGCCGAGCAGCTTGGTGGACGACTGCTCGACCAAGATCCTCTGCGCCACGTCCCGCGGGTTCTGCGCCGGCGGCGGGTCCGGCATGCAGCGGTACCAGATGCGGAGGTATGGTTTGCCGCGGTCGCATTCGGGCGGCTCGCCGGGCGAGGCGGCCTGCGCGGGGGTGAGGTTGATGCCGCAGCTGATCTTGCCCTGGCACCTGGACTGCACGGTCGGCAGCGCCGAGTTGTCGTTGCCGCACACGGGCTCCGAGGTCGCGTCCTCCGCGTCCTTGGGGCCGAGGCACCTGGATGCCGACCCGGGGTGCCGCCCCAGCGTCGCGCGGTCGATCGCAAGGCTGGTCCCTGCGCACTCGAGCTTGGTCTTGAAGTTCCCCTTGCGGTTCGGGCACACCGTGACCACCCTCGCCGAATCGGGGTTGGTCCCCACGCTGCGCTTGCACGTGTAGGCCACCTCGAGGTACGCCTTTCGGCCCTTGCAGCTGCGCATGGAGGGCACGAGCTCGCGCACGCCGGCGGTGCAGTCCTCGAGGCCGTGGCACGCGGCGCGCACCCGCGCGAGCACGGTGGCGGTCTCGTCGGCGCCGATGGAGCACTGCAGCATGCGCACCACGGGGAGGCGGCGGAAGGAGGCGAGGGCGGAGAAGTCGGCGGGGGTCTGGTTCTCCTCCTCGTCCGAAGAATCGTCGTCCTCCGAGTCGCCGTCGCCCGAATCATCATCTCCCGAATCATCGTCTCCCGAATCGTCGTCGTCGGCCGCTTCCTCTTCCTCTTCCTCCTCCTCCTCATCCTCCTCGGGCGGGGGCGGCGGCGGCCTGCCCTTGACCCCCTTGGGCGTGGTCTTCCTCCGCACGAGCCGCTTCCTGGCCAGCATCCTCCTCGCCCTGACCGCCCTGATCGCCCTCCTCCTCTCCTCCACCGCCTTCGAATCGCACTTGTCCCCGAACCTGCCCGAGCCGTAGCGCACCGACGCGATCTCCATCACGCCGCTGCCCTCGCACCCGAGGGAGAGGTACCCGTTGTCGGAGCAGGTGATGGAGGTGTACTGCCGCTCCGGTGGGGGGCGCTTGAAGAACTTCTTGCGGCCCTTGGGGCCGGCGGGGGGAGGGACCACGGCCACGAGGGAGGGGACCAGCTCGGCGCCGTGGTCCTCGCCGCTGTCGTCGTCGTCGTCGTCGTCCCCGCCAGATCCGGAATCGTCGTCATCGTCGCCGTCCCCTCCTCCTCCTTCTGCGTTGTCGTCGCTCTTGCCGCCCTTTGCGTCTCCCTTGCCCCCGTCCTCCTTTTCCTCCTCGTCGTCGTCGCCCTCCTTCTCCTCCTCGTCCCCCTTGAGCTGCCTAAAGTCCGGCACCGGGTCAGGGGGCGGCGGCGGCGACGGGGGGTTGGGAAGCAGCCCAATGCCGCCGCCCCCCATAGGCAGTTTGGGGAAGAAGAAACCCGTCCCGCCCGTCCCGCCCACCCCTCCGCCGAGCGACATCTGCCCGCCGCCGCCGCCGCCGAACGGTCCAACACCCGAAGCGGATCCGGATCCGGAGTCGGTGCCCTTGCCCTTGTTGTTCTTCTTGTTGATGATGTCGGTCTTTGTATTGATGCCGCTGCCGCCGGTCTTGGTGCCGCCGCCGCCAGTCTTGGTCCCGCCGCCGCCGTTCTTCGGCAGCTTCGGCGGCGGGGGCGGCGGGGCCGGCGGCCTCTTCTTCAGGCCCGACCCGCCGCCGCCCGCCAAGTTGCCGAGGCCGCCGGGGAGCCGGCGCCGCGCGAGCCGGTCCCGCGGCGCGCCCGACGCGTTGCACGCCATCCGCCCGTCCGCCGCCGCGGGCCGCGAGAGCGCGACAGCCGCGGCGGCGAGCAGCGCCAGGAGGAGCACGAGGGCGCGCGTCGGGGGCGCCATCGCGGTCACAGGTTGTAGGCGGCCCGTGGGTGGGTCAGGACCCGTCGATGCCTCGCCATGCCTTCTAAGGTGGCTGGTGCCTTCCGCCTTGCCGCCGCTATCGGGCGTTCGGAAGCAGGAAGAGGAGGTCGGAATCGCCGGTCGTTCATTCGCAAAGCCCGAGTACATCATTTCGGAGTTGCGCCGGAGGAGGGGGGCACAGCACAGAGCCCAGCCGACGTTGCGACACACCGCCCTTCGCGGCCGCGATCTCCTGCCGCAGCTTCTTCCTTTCCGGGGAATCCATCGTTCCCGCGGATCGGTTCCCCCGGATGGAAACAGGGCCCCGCGAAAGTGCTCCGGCGGACCAAGGTCCCGCACGCCGCATCCATCACAAGACCCCCCTCAGCTCGTCCACCTTGGCCGCCGCCGCCTCCCCCAGCTCCTCCGCCACCGGTTTGACCGACGCCCCGCATGTTCTGATCCTGGATATGATCTTCGGCTTGAACACACCCCTCAGGATCGGCAGCACGATCGACGAGAAGACGAAGGGCTCGTCGACCGCCAGTATCCGCGAGATCTTCAGCGGCAGCGCGCCCACCACGCGGCCTTCGAACGACGTGACCTCTGCCAGCTTGATCGGGTGCGCGAGGAACGAGAAGGGGGAGAAGCCCCTGGCGAGCACCACCACGACGGCGCCGGCGGTCTGCGCCGCCGGGTCCCGCGTCAGCACGGAAAGGAAGCCGTGCAGCATGTGCAGCCGCAGGTCCGCGACCTCCGCCGTGCCGAGCTTCACCCTCCCCGGCCGCACGACGGCCACGGGCCGCGAATCGCCCGGGGTGCGGTCCCACCCCGCCGCGACCGAGGAGTCGATCACCTCCCCCGCCCTTTGGAGCGCCGCGACGACCTCGGGCGACGTCCACCGCGGCGAGTCGATCCAGGGCGGGAGGCCGAACTCGGAGACCAGGCCGGCGTAGCGCCACGCCCTCGCCGCGGCGGAGGGCACGTCGCCGTCGCGGGCGAGGAGGAACAGGTCCAAAGCGGAGTTTGGGAGGTCCCCGACGACGGCCAGGCGGGCGGCGGCGTCGGACGGGGCGTCGGGCGCGGAGGCGAGCGCGCGGCACGCGGCGAGGACGGGGTGGTCCGGCATGGCTTCGGCCTCCCGTGGGGCGGTTTCGGGTCGTGCCGATGAATCCCGAGGCAATGTAGATAGAAAGCCCCGCGGCACGAGATGAGGGCGTTGAAGGCCTGCGGTAGAACGCTGCACGTTCGCGGCGCGCGGCGGGAAAATGGTCCTGACATCGCCCCACCCGGGACGACAGCGGATATTCCGGACACGGGTATTCAGAGGCAGGCAAACAAAGATATCTATTGGTCGATTACTAGCATACTAGTTGCTTTGGGGTGGATCCGCGGCCCTCATCGCCGCCTGGTGGTGGTCCGCCGCTTGGTGGTGCTTTTCCGGCGGGAGCTCGACCTCCGCCTCGTCGTGGTTCCCCGCCGAGACGTCGTCGCGCGCTTCCTCGAGGTGGTCTGGGGGAAGTACCGGTTCGGGGAGGAGGCTGGGGAGAGGAGACACCTATCAGCCTCCAAGTCCAGATCAGCATCGGGCAGGAGGGGAACCCACAGAGCGACGAGCAGGTGAGCAGGCTCGAGGCGTTGGTGATGTCGTCCGCGGCGCAGACCCTCGTCGACGTCTCGCAGAACCCGAGCATGCCCTGCCCCGGCCCCGGGTACAAGGCGACGATGGCCTGGTACACGTCACGCGGGGAGGGGCGTGGGGGGCAGGAGGAGCCCCAGTAGGAGAGCTGGAAGGCAGTGTGCGGCCCTAGAAAGGGGGAGATTATGTCAGGGGGCCAGTGATCGTGGATCAGTGTCGGGCAAGCTCACATGTGAAGAAGGCCGAGGGCACCGAGCTCCCGAGGAACCAGCCGATGATCCCGTCGACGACGGGCAGCGCCGCCATCCCCGCCGGCCGGGCCTCGCACCAGATCTTCCTGCTCCCGCCGGTGTCGGTCCCGCCGCACTCGGCGGCCGCCATCGAGCCCATCGGCACGGCCGTGCCGTCGCGCTCGCACGAGTCGGAGAACTCGATGCGGGAAGTGAAGCCGGCGGCGGTCGACGGGGCGGGGCAGCCGGGGGTGGTCCACTCGAGGGACTTGACGAGGAAGCCGGCGGTGCGCGACGGGGCGGCGGAGGTGCGCGCGCAAAGGGCGAGGAGGGCGAGGGCGAGGAGCGCCGCGCGGGGGAGGGCGGGAGGTGCCATCGCGAATGCCGGGGTTGTCTGCGGTTTCCTCGCTGATGCTGCCTTGGATTGAGCCGCGGCTCGTTGAAATAGTTCCCGCGGAAAGTTCGAGCGGTTGAATCGTCAGGCGGTTGCGGTTCGGAAAGATCCCTACCGCATCCACCTCGACGTCATAAAGCGGTCGGCGGCTAAAGCTGGACCGCAAGCCGCACACAGCCTGCGCAACAAATAGGAAAGCCAGGTTCCGAGTGAGAAGGGCCGCACAGCGAATCGTCTCCAATCCGACCCAGCAACGCCATGGCTCGCCTCGCCGTCCTCTGCGCGCTGCTGTTTGCGCTGCTCGCGGCCCCCCTCCGCGCCCCGCACTCGTCCGCGGTCGGCTTCCCGCTCGCGGCCGCCGCGGCGCTGCCTGCCGAGGCCCATCCCGCCGGGATTCGCTCCGGCGACCGCGATGCCCCCGACGCGCCCCGCCTCGACGCCCGCCAGCTCGTGCTCAAAAAGACGACGACCCGCCGCTTGCCCAAGAAGACCACAACCCGGAAGCGCCGAACGACGTCTCGCCGCCGCGCCTCCACCAAGCGCCCGCAAACAACCGCCCGCCCGGCTGCCCGCAACACCACGTCGTGGCTGCTGATCCAGGAAGACCTGCGCGCCGGCAGGCTCTCGCAGCCCGTGGCCGCGCTGTACCGCGCCTTTGCCGAGTTCGGCGACCCCCTCCTGCCGGCCAAGTACCGCGTGCCCGTCTCCTCGGTGCCCCGCGAGGACGCGTCGACCCGCGATGCCCTGGTCGGCCTGCTGGCCGCGTACTCCCGCCTCTCGGCGGCGCAGCGCGCCCAGGCCGACCCGTACTTCATGCCGCCCATGCACGGCCGCTCGTGGTGGCAGCGCAGGTTCGCGCCGGGGTCGGCCGGCGGCAGCAGGCCCTCGCGGCTGCGCGCGCGCTCGGACCACCACGGCCAGCCGGCCGGCACCGCCGCCGCGGGGCTTTCCAAGCGGCAGGCACCCACTGATCCTCTGGATCCCACGTTGATGCTGCGCGAGTGGGACTCGTGGGCCTCGCTGGACGGCAACGCCCGGGTCTGGTATCAGGCAAGTGCCCTCCCGTGGTTCTGCTTGCAGCTTGTCGCTCATCCAGCATGCCTCAGGTCCGCTACGAGTCCACCGACCGCGCCCTCGCCCTCCGGATGGCCAACGAGATCCCCCGCATCTGGGCCGCGCACCGCCGCCTCCTCGGCCGCGTTCCCAAGAACGACTTTGGCTCCCGCAACTCGGGCCGCGGCGGGGACGACCGCCTCGACATCGCCCTCGTCGACGCCAACTCGTACGTCCTCCCCTACGGCCGCTCCTGCACCAGCGACTCCCCCGCCTACGTGGGCTTCAACCGCGCCGCCCCAAGCTGGAAGGACGAGCTCGCGCACGAGCTCTTCCACGCGTTCCAGTACGCCTTCCGCGTCAGGACCAACTGCATCGCCATCGACTACGCCTGGCTGCAGGAGAGCACGGCGCAGTGGGCCATGGACTACGTGTACCCGCGGAATGCGGACCAGCACCGCGCCGCCAAGTTCTGGATGGACTCGCCGCACATGAGCCTGGACGACGAGTCGGCAGCGGGGACCGGCCGGCGATGTGGGTCTCTGCCGGATCACCGCTGCCTGCTGATCTCGAGCTGACCTTGTCCCTTGTCGCGGCAGACGGAGGGTATATCGTCTGGCACTACGCCGCCCAGGTCCTCCGCGACCCCTCGCGCATCCTCCACGTCTGGCTGCAGGCCGCCACCAAGGACCAGCTCCCCGCCGTCGACGCCGTCTTCCCCGGCGGCCTGCGCAAGCACTGGCCCCTGATTGCCCTGCACAGCTTCAACAAGGGCACCCTGAACCACCTCGCCGAGCGCGGCCTGGCCCGCGGGCCGGCGGTGTTTGGCGGGGGCACCGCGCCGATCGACCTCACCCTCGAAGGGGCCAACGTGTACGCCCCCGAGCTCCAGATCGACCTGCCCTACTTGTCGGCGACCTACGTGCACATGCGCGTCAACGACACGGCGCTGCGCGGGTTCACTTGGTACAACTCGCACCGCTTCGCCCTCGACAGAAAGACCGTCGCGGTCAACGTCTTCGGCGCGCCGTACGACGCGCTGGTGTTCGAGGGCAGGGGCTACACTTCCCGCACGAGGGGCGTGGCGATCTGGGCGGTGTGGCGGCTGCAGGGCAAAACGACGTGGGAGCGGCCCGAGGAGTGGACCGACGTGCCGTTCCGGCGGTTCTGCCTGGACAAGCGCGGGGAGCGGCTGGCCGAGATCGCGGTCGTCTACGCCAACTCGGAGTTTGCGGACAAGAGCTACCGCACGACCAAGCTCGGGTCGGTCGGGCCGACGGTGATCATGTCGGACATGTTCTGCCACGCCGCCAAGGGCACGTCCAAGGTCACCGCGACCTGGAACGGCGGCAGCTGGGTCGCCGACGCCTCTGCGCTCTCCTTCGAAACCACCCCGTCCGTCGGCAACGGCGGCTCGGGCACCGACTCGCTGTCGACGTACAAGACGCTCTACACCGAGGGCGTCTCGCAGCCCCCCGCCGACTGCAACATCACCATCCCCGGCACGCAGCAGATCGACTTTGGCGCCTGCCTGCCGTACATGATCGCCCCCACGAGGTTCTTCCCCGCCGCGGGGACCGTCGCCGTCGTCGCCAGCGGCACGACCAGCTGCGACCCCTCGCCGCCCGAGACGGCGATCTCCACCGCGGCAGGGACGTTCGCGGCCACCGACAACGGGCTCACGTACCTGGACCTCCTCGACTCGTCGCTCTCGGGCCCCGCGCACAGGTCGTACGTCGGCTCCGCCCTGGACACCTCGGAGGGCTCGGTGGTGGTGCACAACGGGTGCACGGGGCTGGACGAGCCCACCGTGGGCGGGCCGTACCTGCTGACGGCCAGGTCCAACGGGCGGGCGCAGGCGCTGCAGGGGGAGGGGGGGAAGGGGGTGGAGGGGTCGACGCAGCTGACGGAGGGGAGCTTCGTGTGGAAGCTGCAGAGCGAGAGGGAGGCATAGACGGGGGGCGATCGCGGCGGTTGTGCGACACGCCCCAACCCGGATCGGCGCTCGGCGGGATGTGAAAAACAGATCGGTACATTCTATGTTTTTTCTCTCCGTAGCGTGACGATCTCCTGATTCCGGGGTCGGTCGCAAGGCCCGCCAGCCCCGGCTCGAGAGCACCCTCGAAGGAACCGTGCGGGTGCCGCTATACGACACATCCATGGAGATCCGCGGAACAGACGCCGCGTCGATCCCTCTGATCCCGCAGCAATTCCCCGGATCCTTCACGCCCACAGAATGGGCCGCCCTCTTCCCGGGCACCGCGGGCCCCATGAGTGACCTTGCCCCCCAACCGCAGCCACTCACGCGTGCAGCGCTCCTGCAAACCCTTCCAAACTCACTCGCCGCAGCCGCACGCGTGCAACTCTACCTCGGCCGACTGTACATCAACTTCATGGTCTTTCTCGTCGTCTTTGAGGCCGTGCCCATCACGGGGCTGCAGGGGACCGTGTTTGCGTTTGGAGCAGACCAGTTTCCGGCAAAGCAACGTGCCGTGGATGTTTCCATGGTCATCTTGTATCTCGTTGCCGTGCCGGTCATGTACTACCTGCTTGTCGTGTTTGCGACGGATCCTGCAAAGTTGATGTCGACCTCGGACTTGCAGTGGGGTCGCAGCAAGACACAGAGGGACCTTGCTGCCATTCAACTCGTTGAAAGTGTCTCGGGTGGGATTGAGACGGACCGAACGCCAACCGGCACCAAAGCCAAAGCAAGTACGGACCCGCAAAACGACCAAGAGCCAACCATGGACTCGTACGATCTTGCAGGTATTGCTCGCTACCTTCAGCTCGCCCGTACCGAGCCAGACTCTGCACTGCTGGCCCACGACGGCTCTGATTTATGCCCGTGCCCGGCTCGCTCCTGCGTCGGTGGACTCATTCGTCACGCGGGGCCTTTACGGTTTCTCGAAATGATTGGAAGAGGGTCACTGGACAGCTCTTGCTGGTTCTTTATGGTTTACACGCCGCTGGTTTCGCTCGCGGCGCGCACCTGGACGACGCCCTGGTCAGCCTTCTTTGCAGCCATGGCTGTCGCATTGGGCCCTCTTCTTTACAGTTTCCCCACGTCTTTTTCGATTCCCAGCTTTGGTATTCCATCCATGGAGCTCACGAGACGCCTCTACGGGCGCGCCGTGGGCCTGTCGCTCGCGCACTTTCTCGAAAAGCGCGAGCACGCCCTGGTCGCAGGCGAAACCATCACATCGACACAGGAACCTGTACATATCGCGCTCCACCGTCAGTTGGCAGTAGACTGGAACTCGCGCGCGAAAGTCCTCGGCCGCGGCAAGCTGTACCTCGGTACCCTTATTGCTCTGGACTTTGTGTGCGCGCTCGCATACATTGTCGCATCGGGATGCCTACCCGTATGGCTTATTTGCTTTACTGCACTGCACCTCCTGGACGTTATCCGCGCCCTCTTTATCGCCGCGGCATCCAATGCCGCCGTTGTCGACGTCTCCCGTGAATACCTACTCTGCAAAACCCGGATCCAGGAGTTCCTTGCAACAGAGGATCCGACACAGCTACCGTCACCTGGATGCATGTCGCTGGCCGCCAACGAGAGGCTGCTGACTTCGTTTGCGGATGTGGACTTGTACCGCGGGTCGTTTGTTGGGGTTCGGGTGAGCTATGCGTCGGCAAGAGGGTTCCTGGCGGCGACGTTTACGGTGTTTGTGGGATTGTGGACGGTATTGCGGGGGTTTGGGATTCCGGTGACGGCCGACAGTGTTTGCCGCGGTCCATAAGCTAATCAAAGGTCTTTTCTGTCCAGACAACATGCGCGAGGGCCCCGGTTTCGTTTCGAAGCTTCTTGGCGCGGCGGAGCGTGGCCGTCCTGGTGCCGTGTGCGGGGCTGTCGGTGCGACGAAAGAAAGGCGCCGCGATCCGGGTCGCCGTTGGAGTGGGTCGATAAGGGGATGTTTGTTTGAGCTCGTTGCCGACGAGACTTTCAATGCGGCTCAATAATGGGCCAACGAACGCCTGGCGAAGGAGGCGATACGGAAGTTGCGGAGCTTCGACAGTCATCCCTGTCGAGACGCCCGTCCCCAACCTTCGCTCACGAATCTCCCACAATGAGCGGCACGGTGGAGCTGGTCCGCCTCTGCAGCAAGCTGCTCAAAGCCGGCCAGGACGATCGCGTGCTCCAGGAGCTCGCGGCGCCAGGCGGGCGGGCGCTCCTTTCGGCCACGCTCGAGGAGCGCGACGGAAAAGAGAGCGGGCGGACGCTGCTCCACATCGCCTGCGGACGGGACCGTGTCGTCGTCATTCGCAAGGCGCTGGACATGGGAGCTGATCCTTGCGCCCGCGACGGGGAAGGAGACACCCCACTGGCAGTCGCTGCGCGCTTCGCAAGGTCCATGGCTTTGGAGGAGATGCTCCTCGATCCACGCGTGGACGTCGACGCGGCCAACTTGGACGGGAACACGGCGCTACACCTCGCCGCGACCACGAACAAGCCCGAGGTCGCCAGGAAGCTCCTGGAGAAAGGCGCGGACCCGCACGTGCGGAACAAGGCTGGCTACACACCGTACCGCGCCGCCGTCGTAGACGCCCAGCGAGGGAGCAAGTACGTGAAGCGGGATTCGCCAATCCTCGGCTTCTTGGAGCGGGCCGAGAAGGAACGGCCTAGGAAGCGGCCCCGTTCGAGTTCGCCCGAGCCCGCCGGCCACGTTGGCCGCAAATCCGGAAATGGTCGTAGAGCGGCGCTGGAACAGCCAGAAATCGACCTCACCGGCTCCTGGCCTCCTCCGGACCTCCCTGAGACCCAGGAATCACGGATCCTTTCGCAAGACTTCCAGATCCTCGCGCAGGAGCCGACCCCACGTCGCTTCTCGCGAGAACCTTTCGTTCCCGCGACCCAGCCTCCCGTTTCCCGGACGCCGAAGCAGGTGGGGGGTCTGGTTGGCAGCTCCAAAGACAGCATCGGTGGAAGCAAGGTGCCCGCCGCGAACCTCTTCGACCGGGCTGCCCACAAGTGCACCCACCCGTTCAACGCCATGGACGGCCACCACGTCCGCTCCAAGGGCGAGGTCCTGGTCGACAATGCTCTGCGCACCCTGGGCATCCTTCACGACTACGAACCGGCGAGGAAGGTTAACAACGTCGGGGGTGGTTTGGCATCGATCCGGCCTGATTGGCACCTGCCTGGCTACGACGTCTATATCGAATACTGGGGCATGGACACACCGGAGTACGTGGACAGGAAGAACTGGAAGAAGACACTTTACGGCCTCAACGAGCTGAATGTGATCCACCTGACGGAGGAGGACACGATGAGCAGCGGGCTCGAGGAGAAGCTGTCGAAGAAGCTGGAGACGTACAGAAGGCGGAGCATTTTGGAGTAGCGGTTTGACCTACCATGTTTTGGGAGTATCTAGCGAATACATTTTCAGAGTGATGGCGTGAGTTGAAATCCACAAAACATGCTTTCCCCGTTTGACCATCCATCATGTAGCAGCTGGCCGCCAACTAGCTGAGGTCCTTGCTCCTGGAGCTGTACTGCTCCGACTTCTTGCTGACGTATCCCGACGGGGTCGACAGCGCCGGAGTCACCATCGTGGACCTCTGCTCGGCGTTGCTCTTGGAGAAGGACTGCAGGTAGGCCCTCCCGCCCGAATCCAGAGAGCGATCCGAGGCCAGCTTCTCCAGCGACTTGTCAATGTCCTGGATGAGCGCCTCGAGGAAGCGGCGGACCTCGGGGTCGCCTGACGTGGGAGCCGACGAGGAACCCGCGGCCGGGGCCGGCCCGCAGAGGGCGAGCGCAGCCAGCACCTCGGCCTTGGCGCCTTTGAGGATCTCGCGGGCGCGGACGAGGTCGTGCTCCTCATCGGCGAGCCTGAGGGCGCGGGCCGTGGCGTCGGCGGCACCAATGCGCATGCGGTGCTTGAGGACGTGGAGGTTGCGGGCCGGGCTCGGAGGCAGCTCGGCGACCCTCGAGACTTGAAGCGCGTCTGCGATGGCTTGCCCATCCGTGCTGGTGTCCAAGACGGTGAAGGATGCCCGAGCCTCGAGCACGGCTTTGATACCCGGAGCTCCTTCGGGCAGCTCCAGCTCCACCACGATCTGCCGCTCCTCCTCGTAGTAGACGTCGACAAATCTCACGGCCAGCGTTGCCGCCGAAGGCCTTTCGGCGGGGTACCCGCTGAGGACGCCGGCGATCCGGGCGCCGCCGACGGCCTCGATCTCGAGCTTGCATCCACGGACCGCGACGCCCTTGAGCGCTCCGACGGCCCCGGCGAACGCCTCGCGCATCACTTCAGCGACATCGACGTAGGAGAAGGATCCTCCGTGCGTGGCGAGGGAGGCGAGGCAGTTTGCATCGTGGTCCGATCCAATCCCGAAAGTGTACACGGGGCAGCCCAAGGTCTCGGCGCGGGACTTGAGGCCATCGTAGCCGGCGGAGCCGTGGTAGTACGAGTCCTGCCCGTCGGAAAGGAGGAGAACCGCGGCGGTCTTGTTCCTCGCCGTGCGGCCTTCGAGGATGGATAGCGCGAGGCCAAGGCCGGATGCGATGCTCGTGCCTCCGCTGGCCTCGATGTTACCGACCAGCTCTGAGATCCGCTGCACCCCGGTCGCCGTGAGCTTGGTGAGCTGGCAGAGCACCCTCGCGTTGTCGTTGAAGAGCACGATCGAAAGCCGGTCGCTCTCGGAGAGGGCCGAGGCGATGTGGAGGAGCGTGTCCCTCACGCGGAGGATCTTGTCGCCAGCCATGGAACCCGAGATGTCGACCACCACAACGAGGTCGGCCGGGTTGCGGTCTTCGTCCTCATTGGGGTCGGCGCTCGCGCGGAGCGAGACCATCGCGTTGACCTTGCAGGCCCCGGCGGGGACCGGGTCCGTCTCTGCGTCGATCTTGAGGGTGACGATGCGAGAGTAGTCGTAGGCGGCGGCGGCAGCCCGCGCAACCTGGTCAATGGGGTCGTCGCGGCTGGGGTCGGGCATCGCCGGTAGACTGTGGAAGCTCTGCGTGCGTGCGCGCCAGCCGCCCGGGCTGTAGTTTGCTGGCGCTCCAACCGGAGCCATGGCCATCGAGTTGGAGGTCGCCGGGGGCGGCAAGGACTGGTTGATCGTGCGACTCGCCAGGTTGCGGGGAGGTCCGCTGATGACGTTGTGCAGGATGGCTGCAGAGGGCGCGTTGGGGCCGGGCGAAGGCCCGCTGATGTGCGCAGCGAGGGGGCGGCGGCAGGTGGGGCACGTGGCGCCGTGCTTGGCACGGAGGAGGCGCTCGAAGCACGAGACGTGGAGCTCGTGCCCGCATCCGGGGTTGATGATGGGGCGACCGCCCCGGCGCTCGAGGTCCAGCAGGCAGATGGCGCAGTTGTCGACCTCCGTAGCCCCACCAGCCGCGGGCGCATCAGCGGCAGGCCCGGCCAACGCATCCTGCGCAACCGGCACATCGAGCGTCACTTGCACGACCGGAACGGCAGGCGCTTCCGGCACAAGCGCTTCGGGAGCGTCGGACATGACCACGTCGCCGTCGCCGTCGGTCGAGGTCGCGGGACTTGCCGAGCGTGAGGCCAGCCGGGCGCTTGAGCGGCGGCCCGTCGGCGGCGTTGCTGCGCGAGGGGCTGCCAGCCGAGAGCCGGTCGCTTTCGCAGGGGTGTCCTTCGGCATGATGTGAGGTGATTGAGGTTGAGAAACGTGAACTGCGACGCCACGCGGGTTCTCAAATGAATGCCCAGCATAGCCCTGTTTGAGAGGTACTAGAAGGGTCTCTGCACGAGATGCTTTTGCGAAGTCGAGCTAATCACGTCCTTCTTTGCACATCCTTCTTCTATAGTGAGCTGTGAATTCAAGGTCTCTTACTTGCCGGACGATCGACGCTGTTGATGCGGTGATGTCCATTGTCAAATGTGAGATGGGCACTGGTGATCCCAGTTTGACTCGGACTCGATGGACCTCGGTCGACAGGGCGATCGATCATCAAATTGTAATCTTTCTTCGGGATTTTGTCGTACGGATGTAGATTGCGTCGAGGAAGGGTGTAGGGCTCCGCGGAACCGGACGGGAGAACTTGGCCGATCGGGACCCTACAAAAGTCCGTCGCTCCTTCCGGCCTTTCCCCAAAACGCCCCGCCCGCCGGAGTTACTTCTCGTCACTTCCGCGCTCCTGCTCTGCCCGTGCCGTCCGAGATTAGGCGGACCCGACGCTCTTCCGCGACCAGCTGCCCCCGAAACACGTCCGCACACGACTCCCGGCCCGCGAACAATGACGCCCAACGAAGTCTTCACCGCCTTCTACAAGGCCATGGAAAAGACCGATTTTGAGACCGCGCTCAAATACGTGGCGCCGGACTGCGCCTACATCAACATGCCGGCCCCGACGACTGTCGTGAAGGGGCACGAGGGGATAAAGGCGGTCCTCGTGCCCTTCTTTGCCCCCTTCGAGAGGAATGAATTTCACATCATCAACAAGGTGCCGCTTCAATCGCTCCACGTCGTCCATTTTCCCTCATGCGATGCCGACAGGTCATCCACGGGGACCTCATCATCGCCGAGCGCGTGGACAAGCACTTCCACCCGAGCGGAGTGATTGTGGACCTACCCGTGACCGGCGTATACCTCATCAAGGATGGCATGATCCAGGAGTACAGGGATTACTTCGACATGACGTACATGTAAGCCGGCAGAAAGACCCGTCCCGATTTGCATCTCATCGCGGACCCGCAGCACAACGCAGATTGGCAAGCTCATGGAGAAGCAGGCCAAGGCCAACCACTGAGGGCGGCATACGCTGTATATGGGCGGAATACACGGCAAAGTCGCAAAACCGTACTCTTCATCAAAGCAAGACCGCCAGCCCGGCCGCTCCAGCTGCTGCCACCGCAGCACCCGCCCGCATGACGTTTGCTGCCGCCCCGCCAGCCTTCGGAGGCGGCGTGGGCTCGGTGGTCGCCGTCGCCGACATCCTGCTGGCCAGAGCCTCCGGAATCCTCGTCGTGCCCTGGTGGTCGACCTCGACCGGAACGCCGGTTGCCTGGGGAGCCGACGTTGTGGTTGCCGTGGTGGCTGCCGGCCGCTGCGGCGCCGAGCCGGGCGTAGCCGAGGACCGGCCGCTCGTCTGCGTGTAGCGCGACAGGGTGAACTTGCCGCCTTCCTGCTCCAGCTTGAAGGCCAGACGAGGGTCCTGCACGCCGTTTCCGGGGCACGTAGCGGGAATCTCCTTGATGAACTCGCAGGAGCGGGCGATGCCGTCGTTGCACTGGTAGCGGATCTCGTCGCAGCTCCCGCAGCCCCAGCCCTCGGCGACGCACTCCCCCATCAGCGTCCCTTCCGGACGAGGAGCGGGCCTTTGCTCCTTGGTCGGGTAGTTGGGCATCCGACCAGCATAGTTGCCAAATGTGGTCGCGAGGGGAGGGTAGTCGACCTTGCGGCGGAGGCCGTCGGGGCGAAGGTCGAGGGCGAGGGCGCCAGCGGAACACCACGACTCGGGGTCTTCCGGGTCGTATCTGAACACGACCAGCAGTTAGTTTCGGCATTGGACATCTCGGCAAGGCTGCAGCTAACCCGTCGTACTCCTTGAAGAGGTTTAGGAAGGGCTCGCCGCACGCCAGGTACGGAGACTCTGCCGTCAGCCCGTCGATGACTTCCTGGCACTTGCCCCAGTCCAGCTTGCTCTGCCATGGTGCGCCGTCCCACGGGCTGAGGAACTTGCACCCGTTGCCCCACCCCTCCGAGAAGCAGGCCGGGTCGCCGCCGGACGGCTGCCCGGCGGTGCCGTTGACGATGCGGATTGCCACGGTGAGGCCTGTCGGGCACACCATGAGAATTGCGAGCGCGTGTTCGACGCGGTCGTGCCCACCTTCACCGGTCAACCACTCCATGCACATCCAGCCGGTCGAGCTGACCCGTGTCCCGTTCGCGGGAAGCATTCCGTAGCCCGCATCGACGACCTCGGGCCACCCGTTGCCGGTCTTCTGCGCCGCAACGTAGGGCAAAAGCGCAGCCGAGAGGGCGGCGAACGGAAGTGCCCGGGCGATGCGGCGGCGAGGCATGGCGGAAGTCGAGGGCATGAAGTGCGCGCTCGGCGAAATGAGGTGGAAACCGGGCGTCCGCGTCCACAGAGCGGCACTACGGGAAAACCGGAAAGACGCTGTAATGATAATGGGCCGGAATGCGGTGAGGAGGACGGATTTGCGTCCGCCGGAATTTTGAGTCTTTGTTGGCCCCTGAGGGCCCTGCTGGCGCCAGGCTTCGTCCCCGTGTTGTCCTCCGCCCTCCACATCGCTCAAGCTGGATCGAAAAGGACTCGAAATAG
Source organism: Hyaloraphidium curvatum (assembly GCA_025558095.1). Classification (NCBI taxonomy): domain Eukaryota; kingdom Fungi; phylum Monoblepharomycota; class Hyaloraphidiomycetes; order Hyaloraphidiales; family Hyaloraphidiaceae; genus Hyaloraphidium; species Hyaloraphidium curvatum. The sequence goes on from JAIVFI010000042.1 coordinate 119,883, forward strand.
AAGCGTCGTTAATTGGACAGCGTGACCAGCCCTCGCTCTGTTCTGGGACCGGCACCGCGAAAGCCGACAAGAGATTCATTCCCATTCAGCATTTCTAACCAAGAGCAACGCAGCTACAGGCGCCAAAGATCCAACTCATGATGCCCAACCAAGCCCAGTCCTTGCCAAAGCCGAAAGAGCCCCCAAACTACGCAGATGGTCCCTCGATCTTGCGCCGCTTGACGTCAATCTTCTTGCTGTCCTGTTTTCCTCGCTGGAACGCATCTTTGTCCAGCTTGCCCCCAGATAGCACCCGTCGCTTCTTCAGCCTAGTCCCGCGGATCTTCAACGCTTCCTCTGCGATCTTCATTGCATCTTTGCGGAACCTGACCAGCTGACCCACGGACTTCCACTCCAAGGGCTCGGCATCGGCCAGAATGTCCGGTTGGGTTTCCGCTGCCGCAGGGGGAGCCGCGAGAGGGGGTGCATCCTGCGCAGCCACAAGACGATCCAGTTCGGCGGCCAGGGCTGCCGCGTTTGCCGCGCCGTTCGCGGTCGCAGGTTCGGGATCGTCCTCAAAGTCGACCCCGACATCCTGCCCACCGTCGTCCTCCGAATCCGGATCCTGGTCGTCTGTATCTGCGAACGTCCTCCGTGCGCTGGCCCGGGGCTCTTCCCTCTTGATCGCCGGCTCCTCGACCTCCTCCATCGCGACGCCGCTGTCGGGGCCCCGCAGGCGTTCCAGCTCCTTCCTCCGTTCCTCCTCCTCCTTTGCAATCCGCTCGGCAAGAGCCTTTCGCTCGGCTTCCGCAGCTCTCTGCTCCTCCTCCTTCCGCTCGAGGCGCGCCTGCTCGAGGAGCCCCTGCGCGACCCCGCGGCGGTAGCTGTTGCGGCTGCCCTTGACGTCCTTCCGTTCCATGCAGAAGGTCAGGATGGTGTAGAAGACCATTTCGAAAGCGTAGGCGGCGGCGACGGTGTTCTCGGCGATGCCGCGGAAGGTGAAGACGATGCGCGGCACGTCCGTGGGCCTGACCTTGTTCCTCCGCGCCGTGGAATACCTGACGTCGAAGAACTTCCGGATCGCATCCGCGGCCAAGGTGTGCCAAAGCTCAAGGCGGATCGCCTTCCTCTTGGCGGACCCGGGGTGCTCGGGATTCGGAGCCACCGTCACGTCCGACAGGCCGGCCCGCTTGGCCCTGTGCTCCGCGTCCTCCTTGGCCATCAGATCCGCCTGCGTCACGTTCAACTGCTCCATGAGCTTCCGCGCCGTCCTTTGAGGGATCGCGGCGCGGTCAGATCGGGATCGCGTGCCCCGGGCCGCTCGGGCGCTTACCGTAGGGCTTGCTTCTGCTAAGCTTCGCCCGTCCCCTCGTGGTTGGCAAGCGCCAGGGCCTTCTTGATCCTGTCGAGGTGGGCCGGATCGACGTGCGCAACTGGCGAGCAACGTTTAGATAAAATGCGGAAACGGAACCGACCGACCCACGCTTGTCCGTCGCGGTCTGGAACTCGTCTGTCGCGGCCAACGTGATCCTGGAAACCGCAATGATTAGTTGGCGATGATCGTCGCGGCGGCAGCCCGCCCCACCTGGCCTTGTTTGCGATTTGCCTCTTTGCCGCGCCGCGTCTCCCCCGTTCCGGCACCGAACCGTCCGACTCGGCGTCCGACCCAGAAGAATCCACAGCACCGGGCGGCGCGAAATCGCTGCCGCTGTCGTTCCCGTCCTCGCTCTCCGAGCTTGAGGAGAGCTCCTGCGGGCCTTCCTCCGACTTGACCTCCTCGCTCTCCGAACCCGAAGAATCCGAGACCTCCGACAGCTCCGACGATTCCTCCCCGTCCTCCCCCGCACCGCCCATCGGCACGTCCCCGTCGTCCTCCCAGAACCTCTTGAGCCGGTCCCCGTACCGCAGGCGGCACCGCGGCATCCCCGGCCCGGCCTGAAGGCGGACGTAGGCCCCGGGCTCCGGCTTGATCCGGGTGCCGTCGAACGCGATGGCGGGCTCCATGGTCGTGGCGCGATGGGCCCCTGGAGCGGGCGTAATCCTGCGGGGACTGGTTGTTGACGGCCGGGCCGCGTCGCTGCGGCGCGATCGGATCTGCCGGATGGATCTCCGGGACACGGCAACCCGGGCCGTTTCGCCCATCGCACAAGATGATCAGATGCTATTTGTTACCTACCGTCTGGCACTTGCCTCGCCAGTCGGGCATGCATCGACCCAGGAGGTACCTCCGACAGCCAACGAATCGATCTGATCGCGGAACATCATCCACCCCTATGGGGCGTCAATTTGTCGGGCGTGACATGGAAAGGCACCTCCACTGGAACGATTGCACCGCTCGAATGCCGCCCCCAAGGGGCTTACCTCGAGATCGCCGCGCGACCGAGAATCGTCCTGATCGGCGAACATCATCCGCCCTAAGGGCCATCAATTTGTCGTTCCTAGCACAAGAAAGCAGATTACCTGGAACGAATGCGTCCCTCAAAAGGCGCTCCCAAGGAGTGTATTTCGAGAGCTCCACCCGGCCGACGAATCGATGTCCTGCCATCCGATTCCGCTCCGGATGCCGCCAATGCCGCGCATTCCGACGAATGGCGCTGGCAACGTGACTGCCATTCCACCAAACGCATCGCCGGCAGCTGTCCAGTACAGATTGCATGCGGGTCCGACGAGCGTGTGGATGGGACATGCTCTGGCGGCACCGCATCCTGCCGCGTTTGCGCTCGATCCCGTCGCCGATGCAAGCTGCAAGCCTCGCATATCTGTACCGCGTCTTTGCCACCGTGGTCTAAAGGGGCGCGGAACAGTTGGTAGAGTCAGGTCGGGAGTTAGGGACGCCCCGGAGTTAGGGACGCCATGTCGTCACCACCACCAACGCCAACTGTCCCTCAACCATTTCACTCGCCCTCACGAAGACATCCTGAGCCGTTTCGACCACCGTTTCCAAGTCCGCCCGGATACCTATGGACCAACGTTCGCTGCTGAGCCGAGCAGCGGCGGTTTTCGTCGGCTTCCTGTTCGTCTTTGGCGGCGCCACCTCGCTGCTGCCGCCCGCGGACCCCCGCGATGCGCCCCGCGGCCCCCTCCGCGTGGATTTCTGCGCCGCGCCGCCGTCACCCGAGGCGCTGCGCGACGCGCAGGCCGTCGCGCGGCGGTTCTACGAGGTCGGCCGGCGCCGCGCAAACTGCCCGCCCTTCGAGCTGCTCCGCGGCATCGCCGAGCGCATCGCCGACCCGTCGCCCGCCGTCGTCAACATCGGCTGCAACAAGGGGTACAACGTCGCCGCGTGGCTCGCTTTGTGGGCGCCTCAGCTGGGCATCCACTCGGGGAGGCAGTGGTTCGACGCCCTGCCGGGGCGCACTGACAGACGCGAGGGGGCGTGCAAGGACGCCGAGCAGCGCTACTCCCCCGCGAGAAAGGCTGCCTTCGTTGCCGCCGACCCGGCGCTGCCCAACGTGTGGTGCATCGATCCCGTGGCGTCCAACGCGGAGCTGGTCCGGGGAGCCCTGGCCAAGCTGGTCGGCGACGCGCTGCCCGCCGTGCGGACCGTGACCGCGGCCTTCTCGTATTCCCCCGCGCCGGGGACGCCCCCGGGATCGCGCACGGCCTCCTTCCGCGACTGCAAGGCCGGCGACGAGCTCTGCAGCTTCGAAACCGGGGCCCGCAGCGTCTCGGTCCCGCTGCTGTCCGTGGACGAATGGATCGCCCTCGAGAACCCGCACCGGGCCTCGGCAACGGGCCGCATCTCCTTCATGGAGATCGACACCGAAGGCCACGACCCCGCCGTGCTCTTCGGCGCCGCCGGCACGCTCGCCTCGGGCCTGGTAGACGTGGTCCTGTTCGAGTACCACCACGTCGGGCTGTGGGAACGGGTCTCGCTGCAGATCGTCGTGGGGATGCTCGCGGGGCACGGGTACGCGTGCTACTTCCCCGCGGCGGGAAGGACGTGGAGGCTGGATCCGTGCAACTGGAGCGAGCACTGGGAGCGGGACCGGTGGTGGTCCAACGTGGTGTGCGCGCGCGGCGGTACGCCCTTCGTCGAGTACCTGGACTCGACCGCCGTCAATGCCACGAACCTGGACTCGGTCGCCTGATCAATCATGCCCCCCTGATCTACTTGATGTAGGGCGCAAACGCCTTCTCGGGCTCCACCGCCACCCTCGCGAACCCCAGCGCCGCCTCCCCCCCCCTCACCCTCGCCGCCCTCGCCTCCCCCGCCGCGCGCCTGAACCCCGCTGCAACCTTCCCCATCACCGGCCCGAACCTCCCCGCGTACGCATCCAGCGCCCTCGCGACCACCTCCGCCTCCCCGCCGCTGCTACCCGCCACCCTCTCCGCCCCGAGCATCACGTGCCCCGCCCGCAGCGCGGGGCCGGAGAGCCACATGGGGTGCACCCATCTGAGCTCCGGGTCGTCGGCCATCTGCGCCTCGAGCAGGCGGACGATGGTCAGCGCGCCCTCGAGGGCGCGGAGGAAGGTCGGCGCGGCGAACATGCCCGGGTCCGCGGCGCCGGGGTCGCCCGAGAGGAAGCCGTCGATCCCCAGGAGGGACTGCTGCATGCACATGGCGCCGAAGAAGGAGTGGGCGACGCCGCGGGAGGGGAAGTAGCGCGGCCAGACGGAGAAGAAGCGCGCGGCGTTGGTGCCGGTGACCAGCCCCGCGAGCTCGGGGGGCAGCGCGGAGGCGGCGTCGGAGAGGAGGTGCGAGGCGTGGACGACGGAGCGGCGGTATGCCGCCTCGGCGGGGGTGTCCAGGGCCGGGTCCTGCGAGACCAGCGCGAGGGGGCGGATGTTGTGCTGCGCGAGGGAGAGGTTGGTGTAGGCGCTCACGTAGTGGATGAAATTCTGGAGCATGCCGAAGGTGCCGAAGGTCGCGCGCTTGGAGAAGGTGGGCTCGATGAGCTCGCGCACGGCCAGCGTGCGGGCGAGCGAGGCGGGTGGGTCGTCCGGGTCCTCGGGGGGGAGCAGCCTCCGGAAGTCAAAGAGGAACGGGCCCTTTGCGGCCTCCGGCCGCCCGCCGTACATGGCCGCGTAGGCCTCGTCCGGATCCGGGTGGTCCCAGAAGTGTTCCGCCCCCGGAACCGGCACGGGCTCCGCGAACCACGCCTTTGCGGGCGCCCGCGAGGCGTGCAGGGCGTAAAAGACGTCCGTCATGCGGGCGCAGACCAGCATGCGGGCCCGCGTCTCGAGGAGCACCCACTCCGCGGGCGAGGCGGGCCGCATGTCGCGCCTGGAGATGCCGCCGCACACCTCTTCGGCGAGGTCCGAAATGTGGCGGGTGATGTGGAAGGTCTCGTGTGCCAGGCCGAGGAAGGTCAGCAGCGTGTTGAGCACCAGCAGCACCTGCAGCGCCTCGACTGCGCCCATTGTCCTGTCGGGCGGCGCGCGGTCGTAGAAGCCCGCCAGCAGCATGGCCTTTGCCCGCTCGGCGTATGCGTGGCCGGCGACCAGCCTGTCGGCGAAGGCGATTCCGGGCACGTCGACGAACACGGAGCCCATCGCGGCGGCGGCAAACAGCAGCGCCAGCGGGGGGCCCTTCTGGTAGAGCAGGCGGGCGGGGGCGACGGCGGCCGGAGCGGGCCCGCCCGGCGACGGTGGCCCCAGCGACGCCAGCGCGGCCTCGAGCGTCGCGCGGTGCACCACCGGCAGCGTGACGGCAAAGTCGCGCCAGAACCCCGCGACGCTGGCGGCCAGGATGTCGGGCGCGCGCGGCCCTGGGTCCATCGGCCACACGAGAGGCGCCCGCCCGGGTGCCGCCGCCGCCGACGCCAGCGTGGCAAACGCAAGCTCGCTGGTGCCGCTGCTCTCCTCGTCGTCGCCGTCGAACGCGGGGCTGCCGTCGGACGCCATGGCGGTGGGCCCGGCTCCGGCGGACAATCTTTGATCGGCGGATGAGGGATGGAGCCTTCCGGAAACTCGCCAAGGCCACGGCAAATCTCTCGACGTGCAGGACGGTCCGTCCAGCGGAGAACAACCAGGGAGCATCGGGATGCGGGCCTCGAATTAGACCGCAGGGACTCATGCGGAAATGGCCCAAGATGGCCCCGGATGGCGAGATCATCCAGCTCCACTCCGCACGCGACAAAGCACCCTCACGCCGACGACCCGAACCCGCTGTCCTGCCTGTCCAGCATCTCCTTCAGCGCATCCGCCACCTCCGCGAACCGCGGCCTCTCCGCGGCCTCGTACGCCCAGCACCTCCCCATCAGCCTCCACAGCGCCTCGGGGCACCCGTCGGGCCTCCCGGGCCTGAACCCCGGATCGGCCGCGATCCGCTCCCCGAACTCGTGCAGCCCCAGCCCGCAGTCGTCGAAGGGCAGGTCGCCCTTGGACCACAGCTCGTGCGCCAGCATCGCAAAGGCGTACACGTCCGACGCGCGGGACCGGGTGCCCTTCCACACCTCGGGGGCCATGAACGGCGGCGTGCCGCCCATGAACACCGACCCCCCCGTGGCGGCGCGCCGCACCTTGGACTGCCCGAAATCCGACACCTTGGCCGTGCCGTTCTCGTCCACGAGCACGTTGGCCGCCTTGAGGTCCGAGTGCAGGATCGGCGAGGGGCGCGAGTGCAGGTGGTTCATCCCCTTTGCCACCTGGAACAGCAGGTCCAGCGTGAGGCGGCGGTCCCACGCGTGCCGCTCGAGGTATTCGGCCGCCGTGCCCTCCATCAGCCGGGTGACCATGCACACGGGCTTGCGGCACCATCCTATGAGGGGGAGCACGTTGTCGTGGTAGGGAAGGGAGCCCCAGACGGCCATCTCGTGCACGAACTCGGCGCGCTTCCTGTCCGCGTTCTTGGACGAGCCGGCGATCCTGACGACCTTCATGGCCACCCTGGTGTGGTTCTGGTACGTCCCCTCGAACACGGTCCCGAAGCTCCCCGCGCCCAGGAACTTGCCCTGCACCAGATCCGCGGGGTCGATCTCGTAGCTGCTCCTCAGCGCCGCCGGCCTGTCGGGCTGCTGCTGTGTCCCGCGGGCGCGCTGCAGCCCGTCGATCTCCTTCTCGAGCCTGAGGCGCTCCGCCAGCATCGCGATCTCCGAGGCGCGCGCCTCGTTCTCGATCTCGAGGCGGCGGCGGAGAGCGCGCTCCTCCTCGTCCAGCCGGCGGCGGAGGGATTCCTCCTCCTCCGCGGCCTGCCGCCTGCGGAGCTCGGATTCCAGCCGGAGCTGTTCCGCGGGGGAGGCCTGCTGGAGGCTCGACCCGGGCTGCTGGAGGCTCGACCCGCGCCGCGCCGGCGCCGGCATCCTCGCCCAGTGCGCCTCGACCAGCGCGCGCGTGGCTTCGTCCGAGTAGTCCAGCGCGCAGAGGCCCATTGGGCAGCGGGCCCATATATCCACGCGGCCGGCGTGCTCGAGGAGCACCTTGACGACGTTGGTCCTGCGCGCGTAGCAGGCTGGAACGGGATCGAATGGTCAGCCGATGCCGTGATCGCGCAACTGGGGTGGTGAGGCACCAACCGACGATGAACCCCGGGATGCCCTCCGACCCCAGCACGTTCGGATCCAGCCTCGGGTCCGCCAGCAACCTCCGCACCACCTCCCCCGTGGCATCGTACAGGCACGCGGCGTGGAACGCCGAGACGCGGGCAAAGTTGTCCGCGACCAGGTTGGGGTCCACGCGCGGGTCGGCGAGCAGCAGGTCCACCATGTCCGGCGCCTTGCGGCACGCGGCGATCATCAAGGGCGTCCAGCCGTTGGGGTCCGTGCCGTTGGGGTTCACATTGGGGTCGGCCAGGTGGGCGCGGACCGACGCGGAGTCGCCGGCGAGCACGGCGGCGCAGAGCTCCTTCGCCGAGCTGGCGGTGCTGGAGAGCGTCCGCGGGGGGCGGGGAGGGAGCGACGGCCAGAGCGCGAAGGCGGCCGCGGAGCCGCCGACGAGGTCCGCCCAGCTCGGCGGCTCGTCCGACGCCGGCATCGGCCCGGGGCGGGCGCACACCTTGCCTCGCATGTCGGGCGCTTGATGCTGATTTGCTGCTGCGGGATTGGACGGGAAGGCTGCTTAGGAGAGTTGATCCGTGTTGCGTGGAGAGGCGGTCCCTAGAAATCGACGCTCGGGACGCTCGATCGCGGGGCAATCCAAATTGCCCGGCCCAGCGCACGGTTAAACCCCGTCTCGGACCATCAAGGCCGCGCATTCTTCCTGCAAGCCATGAAGCTGCTGATGAACAGGACAAGGCGGTTGGGAGCAGCGCAGGCCAGTGCCGACCAAGCAGCAGGGGATCGAGGATCGGACGGGTTTCATAATGCTTGTTCAGCGACGACACGCAACGCGACTCTGGTCTCTCGCCCTTCGTCGCAACGAGGAGGACCGCCGGGGCTGCATCCAGCCCCGTCTACAAGTTGAAGCCGCTGTGTGAGGCTCGCCGCCCGGGTCGGATGGTACGCCCATCCCCGCGATCCACAAGAACCCTGTTCATTCCCTGGACCGCGAGGCCCAGGTAGGTCTTTCTAAGGCGATCTCGGGGGGAAATAGCTGCGCAATTCCGGGTAGCTGCGCACTCCGGGCGGGTTTAGTCGCCGGGCGGGTACAAAAGGGGGGCGATGTCTCCCGCGGCTGCGCACGCGCAGCACCCTCCGTCCCGAATATCCGACAATGTCCGACACGGCCTCCCCGCCGGCGTCCGACGCGTACAACCTGCAGGGCACGTGCGACCCGGCCTTTTCCGCGGTGCGCGACGCGTTCCTCGCGGGGTTCGCTGCGGGCGAGGAGCTCGGCGCCGGCATCGCGTGCTACTGTGAGCGGCAACCGACCCCGCGGCAACCGGAATCCTGATCGACGCGCAGACCGCGGCACGAAGGTCGTCGACCTCGTCGCCGGCTGGGCCTCCGAGGACCGCGCGGCGCCGTTCCTCCCGTCGAGCATCCACACGGTGCACTCTGCCGGCAAGAACCTCGAGTCGGTCTCGCTCGCGCACGCCGTCGGCAAGGGCGCGCTCTCGTACGACCAGACGATCGCCAGCGCGTGGCCCGAGTTCGCCGCGGGGGGCAAGGAAGGCGTGCTGGTCAAGGACCTCGCCGAGCACATGGCAGGCGTCGGCTGGCTCGACGAGGCGCACTGGCCGCGCATCGAGGAGCTGACGGACCTCGAGGCGCTGGGGAAGCGGATTGCGGGGCAGCCTCACAACTTCGGCGGCGTTCTGACCAAGAGCTACCACGGCCTGACGCGCGGTGGGTTGCCGCCGCGGAATGCACGAGACAGAAGCTCACCTCGTGCCTCGCGGTCCAGGCTGGTTCATCAACGAGCTCCTCCGCCGCACCCTGGGCCGCTCGCACGGCTCCCTCGTGCGCGAGTGGTCCTCGGCGCTCGGCACGGACGCCTTCGTCGGCCTCCCCGCGTCCGAGGACGCGAGGTTCGTCCCCGTGGTTTTCACCCCGGCCAACATCGCCATGTTCAAGATGATCGCCACGCTGCCCCCGGACCTCCCCGTCGCCAAGAGGACCAAGATCGTCGGGGCCCCGGAACCCGAGGAGACGGGCGGGCTGGCGAGCAACGTGCTCGACGTGCTGCGGGGCGAAACCCCGAGCGCTTACACGGTGTCCAACGCTGCCGGGGTGCGTGGCTGCCCTCCCGCCTCAGCCTTGCCGCCGGCTGACCCTCCCGCCGCGCAGCTCGCCTCGTTCGCCAACCTCATGTCCCTCGGTGGCACCCACCCCGCCCTCCCCTCCCTCATCCCCGCCGAGACGTTTGCCCTCGCGCACGAGCTGGAACCCCGCAACCTCGACAAGCCCGACGCCGTCGCCGGCGCCCCGATCCGCACCTGCGTCGGCGGCTTCTCCAAATCCCTCCCGGGGCTCAAATTGCCATGCATCAAGGCCGACTGGTCCGCGATGCCTCCCAAGTTCGAGGTGCCCGAGGGGTGGAAGGGGGACGGGTGGACGTGGTTCGGATGGGACGGGCTCGGGGGCTCCCTGCTGCAGGTGTGTCCCGTGCCGTGCCAAGGGTGGGCGGAGGTGCTGAACGCCGGCAGTGGGATCCCGAGCGCAGGTGCGCCTTCGCCTACTCCCCCACGCTGCTGTACCCCGGCGGCGGGTTTACCGACGCCCGGGCCGCGAGGTGCATGCTGGCGTTCGTGGAGTGCGTGGAGAAGCTGGAGAGTGGGGAGGGGGGGAAGTGAGCGCGGGGCGGGTGCGGGGCGGTCCCGGTTGCGGACGGCAGTTGGCCTTGAAAAGCGGTATGGTTTCGAGCATGTGCAAAGAAGGGCAAAGCATCGCATTAGTCTTGGAAACGCTATGGATGTGCAACGAAGAGGAAAGGCAGAGTATTGAATAGACAAGTTATTCGCACGACTCGCACGACGGGCAAAGCCATCTAAATCGGACGCGTTTCGCGGAAGCATCCCATTCCGACAGTTGGGGACACACGGAGCTAAGCCGCTCCCTCGCCCGCCTCCACGACCCGCAGCGCCGCCTCGGCCGCATCCACCCCCGTCCGCCACGCACCCCCGACGGTCGCCGCCAGCGTCGGATGGCACGCCTCTCCCGCGATCAGCAGCCTTCCCCCCGGCAGACCCGCCGCCAGCTTCTCCCTCGCCCGCCCGGCGCCGATCTTGGCGTGGCTGTACGCGCCCAGCGCATAGGGGTCCGATATCCAGGAGGTGACAACCGCGCCCGGAGCAAAGGCGGCAAGCGAGTCCGGGCCGAGGCACCGCGCGATCTCCCTCCTCGCCCGCGCTTCCGCCGCCTCCGCCCCCGCGGCTTCGAGCTCCACCGCGAGACGGCCGCCGAACCACACCGTCGCGTAGTCTCGCCCCAGGGGCCACAGGTTGATCGGCACCACCGTCTCCCCCGGCGCGATCTGGCGGAAAACCGAGGTGTTGGATTTCAGTCCGAGGCGGTCGGCGCCTGCGGCGCGCAAAAAGACCTTGACGACGGCGCCGAGGTGCAGATCCGCGGCGGCCCGGAGCACGGGTTCGGGCAGTGGCGGCGAGAAGGCGATGCTGCCCGAGGCGAGGACGGCGGTCGGCACGGTGCAGATGGCGGCCTCGGCAGCGAGGGTGCCCCAAGTCCCCGAGGCTTCCACGCCGTCGGGCCCCCAGCTGAGTTTGGAAACCGGCGAACCGAGCCGGATTTCCAGGCCCTCGGCAAGCCGCTCCAGCAGCGTCCCCATCCCGCACTCGGGAAGCAGGTTGCGGCCTTCAAGCAGCGTGGCGTTGAAGTCCGCGAGGTCGATCTCGTCCAGCGGCCACGCCGCGATCACGTCGCCCTGGAACGACGCGACGGTCGCGTCCCAGGGCCCTTCCGAAGGGGCAGCCGCCAACGCCGGGACCGCCGAGTCGGGCGGCAGCCCCGCGGCGGCCTTTTCCACGGCCTCCTCGAACGAATCCCACGCCTGGCGGTAATCCTTCACTTCAGCGTCGGTGGCCCTCCGGTCGCCGACCACCGCGACGCGTCTCCGGAGCACATCGGAATCGACCAATTTAACGCCGGCGGCCAGCGCCTCGGCGACCACGGCATTGTGCTCTGCGTCGTGGAGCCACGTCGCGCCGAAATCCATCGGGCATCCCCAGCGCGAATCGGTGTGGGCGCGGCCTCCGACGCGTTCCCGGGCCTCGAGCACGACGCAGGTGCGGCCGGCGGCGGCGATGGACCGCGCCGCCGCGATCCCGGCCGCGCCCGCGCCGACAACGAGCACGTCGCAGTCCGTTCGGGGGGCCATGTAGGGAACCGTAGTGGAAGCTTTGCGTCTTCGGCTCGCGTTTCGGGTTTCGGGAGAACAGGGTCAACCCGAGCGCAACGTCGCGAGGAATCCTGGCGCTCACTCGCTCAGTCGGATCCATTGACTCGAAAAGCTTGAATCCGGACATATCAAGCGACCGGGATGTGTGGGCCTATCCGTCTCGCATCCACCCTTTCGATCCACCTCCCGCACTCCGGCACCGCTTCACTTCGCTGGCAATTACAGCCTCGTTGATCTTCCACCTCCCGACAAGTTTACTTGCATGCACAGCGTCGGCCAGCACCGCCAATGCTGCGGCATCCCGGCGGCCTTTGGGTGCCTGAGGCGTTGACAGGCACAAAGAATCCAAACCACTTTCTTCGCTGATCGAGTGCACGCACGTGCGGCCCGACCCTTTCTCGTTCTCATCGCGTTGATGCATTGCCTGCATGTGACGCGCGCCTTGAACCGAGCTTCATCGCCAAGTTTAATCGCGCGGGCTGTGCCGATCTCGCCGCAACATTTGGGCCGGTCGGCCAGCCGCCGAGGTCGTCGCCAAATCGAGTGCCCTGAACGACATGCGCGCAAGCTCTGCCGTTCTCCTAGCCGTTGCCCTGCTTCTCGCCGTCGCGCTGCTGTCCTCCGTGCAGCCTGCGGCGGCCCAAACCTCGTCCACGGCCACGAGAAAGGTGGCCCTGTCCCGCAGCGCCGTCTCGCGTTCCTCACTCACAGACCCGCGGGCAGGGCACTCTCGCATCCCCGCCCACCTTCAAGTCGAGGACCAGGACGACCTCGGTAGCTTGCCCATGCAGGCCCGGGGCCTGCTTTCCCTGATCGGGGCCCCACCCCCCAGAGCACTACTTCGAGCACCGCTTGCCCGGAACGCACCGTGGTCCTCCCGCCAAGCACGATCACCGTGACCAGGGGCCTCACCAAGTCTGCGACAGTCACGAGCAAGGTCGGTGTGCCCCTTTTGTTCATCGAACAGCTTCTCTTGACAGCGGCTGCCGCAGGTCATCTTTATCAAGAGCGTCACCACGACGGTCAAATGGATCCGCGTGGTGACCAGGACGGTTACGAAGACCGTGAGGCCAAGGCTGAGGGCGTAAGCCCGAGACGGATGGCTATAGGACCCTGTAGTCGCGGTGAAGACATCAATTGAAACCCACACATCCAACGGCTCAAAGGTTCGCCCACGGCGCCGGCAAGTGCTTTGACGGCCCCTTCGTTTTGCTCTCCGCCCACGCACCCGTCGAAGCTATCACTCGTGCTTCTCCTCCGCCAGCTTCTTTGCGCGCAGCTCCTTCCACTTGCCCTCTTTCCACCCGTGCGCGTCCTTGGGGTACATCGGCAGCGTTCCGTCCAGCTCCGTCTCGTGCGCCACAATTACAATCACATTGTCTTCGGCATCCATACGCGCCAGCTTCGCCATGGTCGTGTACGCCTGGGTGTCGTCCAGGTGCACCGAGAGGGGCTGCTCCGGCCCGTACTCGAGACCGGTCGCGGTGAAGCTGTACTTGCCAATGCGGCACCGGTCGTCCTCGCTGTGCCCGTCGTGGACCTTCCACCCGTGGTACAGACACAGCCGGTGCGCCGCGTCCCCGCCGAGGAGGATGTACTCGGGCTCCGGGCCGGCCTTGATCCGGCACAGGGCCGTCAGGTGGCCGGGGAGATGGCCCGGGGCGTCGCAGAAGAAGAGGGACCCGTCTCCGAACCAGTCGATGGCCCTGTCGAAGGCGCCGACGGGCTGCCACTTGAATCCGCCCGTCTTGAGGTCCGTCCACTTGTGCTTGGTGAGCTCGGCCGCATGCATCGGCGAATCGTTGTCTTCGGGATACCCGGGCCCGAACGCGGTGAAATCGCCGACGACCATCTTCGCAGACTCGGGCCAGATCGTCGGGTCGCCGACGTGGTCAAAGTGCACGTGAGAGAGCACGACGGTCTGGATGTCGTTGACGGACAGACCGCCCGCAGCGAGAGACGTGGCGACGTCGTGGCCGATCATCGTAGAGGGGAACGCGATGGCCATGGTCGCCTTGAAAGGGCCCGGGTAGTTGTCGGGGTCGCTACGGCAGCCGGGGTCCCAGACGATGCGCTGGACGTGGTCTCCGACCTGCGGGGCGATCAGACACCGCATTCTGGGACCGACGCAACACCGGGTTTCGCACCCGTTTCTCGATCAGCGCGCCGTGCACGGGAATCTCGATTTCCACCTTGTCCGGACGCTGCTCGAAGAACCGCATATCCATTTTCAGCCTCCCATTGAGCAGGAAAGACACCTTCGGAGCAGGGATGACATGAAACATCAGCGTGGACGGTCACTTGAGCAGATCAGTCACCTTGACGACAGCGTCGTCCGATGCGGGAGCGGGGATGGGGTGGAACGGCAGGGTGGCCGGATCCACGTGCTTCGCATTTGCCGAGTCGGAGCGGCCCGAGGCTAGCCAGGACGGCTGGTCGACTGCCGAAGACATTGCGGGAACGCGAATGGAAGGGGCGGGAGAGACGCAGCGAGGTTGGGTGTGTTCTGTCTCCCGCGTCTCGCTCGCCACTCCCGTCGATCGTCGGCGCCCGTTCCTTTGTTCGATCCCATGAACTCGAATCTCCTTCGTTCGCAAGTCCAAGGCAACTCGGATCCACGATCAAACTGTTCATGTCTGCTGGTTTCGGACTCGAGGAGCACAAGAAAGAAGGATCATGTCCGACGACGGACGCCATTTCACGATGTAAAGGACACGCAAAGAGAGAAAAGACATCAATTCAAACTCTAAAGCATCCAACAGCTCAGAGGTTCGCCCTCGGCGCCGGCTTGTCGTCCATCGCCCCGAAGCTCCCGTCCTTGCGCAGGTAGATGCTGTTCTTGGGCGTGGCAAAGAGCCTCCTGACCATGGGCTCGAAGTACGACAGCGGCTTGGTCTCGCGCTTGGGGTCGAACGCGGGGGCGTCGTACTTGGCGCAGAACTCAACGACGTAGTCCCTGTCCCGCGGCAGGTCAGGATAGGGGGGGGGGGGGGGGGGGCGCCGGGGGGTGGGGTTACCAGTAGGGGTGGCCGCGGAACTGGTCGCGGAGGTTGCGGTCCAGGCCGAGGTAGTGGAAGAAGTAGTAGCCCTGGAACAGGCCGTGCTTCTCGACCATCTTTGGGCGTTGAAAGGCGTCGACGGAGCGTGGTCAGATGGCCGCGAGCTCCAACACCCTGTACAACCCACAAAGAGGTTCTTCTCCGAGATGAACGGCTTCAAAATCGACGCCGCAATGTCCGGGTGGTTGTAGCTCCCCAGCGTGTCCCCGATATCGTGCAGCAGGGCACAAACTATGTACTCCTCGTCCCGCCCGTCCTCCTCCGCCAGCTGGGCCGTCTGCAGGCAGTGCGTCAGGCGGTCCACGGGGAACCCGCCAAAGTCGCCGTCCAGCAGGCGGAGGTGGTCCAGCACGCGGTCGGCGAGCTTCTGCGAGAACGGGCCGGCGTACGACTTGATGATGTCCCAGTCCGCCTGCGTGCCGAACTTCATGTCCGTGCTGCGATTCCCGGGGGAAAGAACGATGGGAGAGGCGGCACGGAAGCGGGAACGGGGGCAGGGAAAGACGGGAGACAGGTCAGCCGGCCTCGGCATCGCCCGGCGCTCCTGGGGCCCACTAGCTCGCCCGCCTCTCCTCCTCTTTGGCCTCTTCCTGCTGCACGAGCTTCTTGGCATCGGGCCCAAGGCCCTCGTAGCTCTTGGCGGCCATCGCTGGGGGTTGCGGAGGGGGAGATTGCGAGTGAGGGTGGTGGCTCAGGCGCGGGCGGCGGCCGAAGCCGCGAGGAATCTTCCTTTCGAACCGGGGCGCAAGCCCCTTCAGTTGTGCGGTTCTCCATCGTTGTACCTCGGATTTCTATCCACAGTGGACTCCAGGGCGATTAATGCGGGGTCGAAGCATCGGCGACGACGGATTCGCGGGCAGCAACGCCTGCCCGCCGCCCCGGATGGTCGATCGGACAAGCGTCGCGACCCATGGCTCGGGCAGATCGCCGGGACGGACGCGGACACGAGCGCCAAGGGCACTAATGCTTCTCCTTACGGACCTGGTGAGTTCAATCGCTCATCAGTTCCAATCGCTTCAATCGCGCTTATGTACATCCCTCCCCTTTCCTCTCTCCGAGGGCCATCATCCGGGCCCCAACCGCAACCTCCCGTCCTCGATCGCCCTCTGCAGCTCCCCCGCCACCTCCGCCGGCACCCTCGCGACCTTCTTCCCCTTCT
This sequence comes from Hyaloraphidium curvatum, assembly GCA_025558095.1. NCBI lineage: Eukaryota > Fungi > Monoblepharomycota > Hyaloraphidiomycetes > Hyaloraphidiales > Hyaloraphidiaceae > Hyaloraphidium > Hyaloraphidium curvatum. Next base: position 135,756 of record JAIVFI010000042.1, read on the forward strand.
GCGTCCCGGGCGCCCCCGGCTCGGGCGGCACCCCCGCCGCCGCGCGGCCGTCGACCACGCGGCGCTCCTCCTCCTCGGCCTGCAGCTCCAGGCCCCCTTCGGCCTGTTCGGAGAGGCGCAGGGCGTCGCCGCCGCAGGTGTCGCAGACCAATGCAGCGCCGGAGGTGAGGGAGCCCAGGTGCCGGCGGAGGAGGCGGTTCTGCTCCTGCAGGCGCGCGTGGACGGATGAGAGGGAGAGGAGCTGCTGCTCGAGGGTGGAGATGTACTGCGGGACGGAACGCGATCGTCAGTCATGCCATCGGAGGGCGCGGCGCGGCGGACGACCAACCTCCTTCCTCCGCGCGCGGAAGTTGCGCGCCGAGATCTTGTTCCTCAGCTGCCTCCTCTCCTTGCTCGTCAGCCCCTTTGCGCCCCCCTCCTTGGCCAGATCGTCCTCGTCCAGCCGCGCCTGCAGGTCCTCGGTCGCACCCACGGGCTGGTTGCTCGCGTGCGGCGGCGCGCCGCGGTGCGCGTGCTGCGACGCGATCAGGGAGTGGATCTCCTGCAGCGGGTCCTCGTCGTCCGAGGCGTCCGAGGGGTCGGAGGGGGGCGTGGCGGCGCGCTTGGAGGGGGTGGAGCGGGAGCGCTTCGGGGCGGAGGAGGAGGTCGATGCCGGGGCGGGCTTGGCGCGGGATCGCGGGGCGCGGGATTTCGCGGCGGAGGGACCCGATGCGGAGGGTTTCCGCGCGCGGGTGGGGGCCGGGGGGTGGAAGGAGGAGGCGGTGGAGGGGGAGATCTCTTCGGGGTCGGGCTTGATCTCGGCGAGGTCGTCGCCCTCGGCGTCAAGATCGTAGTAGGCAGGGCCGCCATCGGCGGGGAGCGCGTCGCGGTCGAGCATGGCCGAGTCCTGCGATTGCCACGAGAGTGAGGCGGCCAGGCCGCCGGGGCCGGTGGGCAGGCCGCCCAGACCCCGCGGGTCGACGGTCGCGGGCTCCGGCAGCGGTGCGGGTGCGCCGGCCTGCGGCATCATCAGCGGCGCGGTGATGCCCGACAGCAGCTGCGCGAGCAGCAGCCGCGACTCGGCGTTGATCCTGTCCAGTGTGAGGTTCGGCAGCAGCTCGTCGGCGTTGCCCGACGAGGTCGCCGACGCCGGACTGCGTGTTGCCGGCGGGGCCGCGGGCGCGCGCGACGGCACCACGCGCGGCATCACGAGGCCCCTGTGCCGCTCGCCGTGTGCGCGCTGCTCGCCGACCATCGGCCGCGTCGACCACGCGGGCGGGCCGGGCGGGATGACGGATGCGCCGCCGGCCAGCGTGATCGGCTGCACGCTGCCCCCGCTGCTGAACGAGGAGGACGGGGCCGGCCTCCGCCTGTTTGCTTCCAGCACGGCGGAGATGTCGAGCTCGATGTTCAGCGGCGCGGGCGGCGGCAGCGCGGCGTCCGAGAAGCCGGCGGCCTCGAGCAGCTGCCGCGCGGCCGCGTCGTAGTCGATGTCGTCGGCCGCCGGCGTCGCGCCGTCGCCGCCGAGCTCGCCAAAGTCGAAGAGGTCCGTCGGCGTCGGCGGCGCGAAGCCCGCGCCCAGAAGCGGGTCGCGCAGCAGCGGGCCGGGCAGCGCGTCGATCTTCATCGTAACCGCACTAAACGGACTGCTTAGGATTCGGTTGGGTGCTTAAGGTGCCTCGGTGTCGGAGCGAACTGCGCGCGACGGCGTGCCCGCGGGTGTGCGGGGTGCCGGGGGCACCTGCGGTCGCCCAATCCCCCTCAGTGGCCGCGACGCATGCCCTCGGAGCCGATGCGGAGGTCGGCGGGGGCACGGCGGGGCGCTGAACGCAAGGGAAGCGGGTGGGGAAGTTGTTGGCGCTGTGCGACTGCGCGCGATTACCCGCGCGTGGCCGGACCCACGCTTGCGCAAGCTCGTACCAATCACGTTCGGAAGCTTGCTACCGGGCCGGCGGACACGGAAGCCGCATCAGAACTTCGCATCGGGTAGATCTTTCCTGGTTCTGCCGGCATCTGCGGTGCCGAGGCAATCCGGCACCCCGCGGTCCCCCCAAAGCCCCCGATCTCTGCACATGCTGAGTTTGCGACCGGAGTCCCAATTCCGGGCCGGGACGCAGGTTCCATGGGCGACATCCGCCTTCGATTCCCAATCCTGCGGCTCCTGCCGCAATCGGACGCTCTCCCGCCCGATCTTGTGCGCCCCGGGCTTGGCGCCTCAAGCCTTGAGCTTCTCCAGCACCTCCCTGTTGACCACGTGCTCCGGCACCGGCTTCCCGCCCAGCGCATCCAGCACGTTCTGCGCGCTCACGATCGCCACCTTGTCCATGCTATGAAGCAAGGAGGGCGGGGACGAAAGAGAGGGGGGAAGAGGGAGAAGACGAGAATAACCTGGTCAGCAGGATCCTGTCACGCAGCCCCGCAGCAGGCACCCACCACTCCCTCGTCCCCGTCGCGAAATGCGGGCTCAGCACGACGTTCAGCCCCTCCTCGAACAGCGGGTGGTCCAGCGGGCTCGGCTCCTTCTCCAGCACGTCCAGCCCCGCGCCAAACAGCCTCCCCTCCTTCAGCGCCTCGGCCAGCGCGACCTCGTCGACCAGGCCGCCCCGCGCGGTGTTGATCAGGACGGCCGAGGGCTTCATCAGCGCGAGCTCGGGGCGGCCGATCAGGTTGGTCGTCGTCGGGGATTTGGGCAGGTGCAGGGTGACGATGTCGACGAGGGGGAGGGCGGAGGCGAGGTCCGCGACCGGGGTGCCGCCCATCTCGCGGATGGCGTCGGCGGGGATAAAGGGGTCGTAGACCTTGGGAAGCGGTGAGCACATCCAGAGCACGGAAGGCGATCGCGAGACCCACGAGCACATCCATGTCGAACGCCGCCAGCCTCTTTGCCATTTTCCTCCCGATCCTTCCAAATCCCACGACAAGCGCCGTCTTGCCAGCCAGATCATGGGCGGGGGGCAGCGGCCTCCACTTTCCGCTCCGGGCGGCAGCATCGGCCTCCTTTGTTCGCTTCATCACCGCGAGCTGCAACCAGTAGTTCAGCTCACGTCCGGCACGAGGGAGGGAGAGGGACCGACAAGGAGGGCGAAAGCGCACTCGGCTACTGACCCCGAGTTGGCATCCCCGCACACCAGCAGCGGGATCCCAACCTCCGTCAACCCGTCCACATCCACCGTATCGAATCCCACGCCGAACCTGACGACGGCCTTGCACTCCTTCGCGTTCTTGATCACCTCCCTGTTCCACACCCCTAGCCCGAGAATGGCCGACGCGCAGTCCGCCGATTCGGCGAGGAGGACGGCGGGGTCGGTGTCCGCTATCTCGCGCACGTCGATGCCGTATTCGCGGAGGAGGGAGACGCCGGGGGCGGGGAAGCCCCGGAAGACGAGGACTTTGGGAGCCATCGCGTGCAGGGAGCGGGTGAGATGAGGACGGGATTTGGGGAGGTGGGAGACAGGCGATCGTGGTGTCGATCGGGACGTCTCGTGGCGAGCTAGAGGGCGCAAGAGGCGGGTAAAGACAGACAGGAGATGGCAGCAAAGGCAGATTGCGATGTAATTCTAGTACATTGGATTTCGGGTATCCGACGCCGGAATCCGCGCGCGGGCAGCCCGCCGGCGCTCAATCGGGCAGGATGGCATCCACCTGCCTCCTCACGCCCTCCCTCTCCGCCTGCGGTTTTCCCTGCGACAGCAGATGCACCAGATGCATCTTCCTCCTCTGCCACACCGCCCTCGCCCCCGCCGGCGGCGCCCCGTCGCGCTTCCGGCACGCCTGGATCCACTCCAAAATGTACGCATCGCTGAGCGTCAGCGCCTTGCTCAGCTCCATCCCGCCCGACCGCATCAGCATCCCCGCCAGCCCGCGCTCCGCCGCGCGCCAGAGGGAGATCCGCTCGAGCTGCCCGTCCAGGAGGCCGTCGTTGCGGAGGCCGGCGCCCGCGCGGGCGAGCCACAGCCGCACCCCGGGGTCGTCCTCGATCCGTTCCGCGGGTGTGTCGCGGATGCTGAACGCGGAAGCGGCGCGGGTGCGGACGAAGGTGACGAGGTCCGGGCCGTACAGGGGGAGCTTGCTCCGCAGCGCGGCGGCGGGCGGCCTGGAACCGGGCGGATCCGACATGAGGAAGGGGCAGACGAAGCTCGCGGTGCAGACCAGCGACGAGACCAGCACGGTGCCCGCGGCGGGATCGAGCGAGGCGTCGAGCACGTAGTCCTCCGCGGCGGGGTAGGACCTGACCCACGCCGGCGGCCAGACCCGCAGATCGGAACTCCAGTCCTCGATTGCGGGCGCGTCCGATGGTGATGCGCCTTCGCCGCTGCCGTAGAGGCACCAGCTCCGCGAGATCTGGAGGCGGTGGCCCGCCCCTTCCTCCACGAGCGAAAGGGGGCCAAAGTCGCGGAACCACTTGAGCTCCGCCTCGTCGCCGCCCGCGGATCCGAGCAGCTTAAACGGCGTCTCGAAACAGGACCTGCCCGCGGGCCGGAACGTGAACCGCCCCCCGTCGAACGACTCGAAGGCAAGGTCCACCACGTTGCCGCTCTCGCCAGGCCGGTCCCAGCCTACCCTCACGACATAGCGCCCGCGGCGGAACTTCTCCGACACGGCCTCGTTGCCGAGCGTGCGGAACAGCCGGGAAGCGGAGCGCAGGCCGAGCCAGATGGTTCGGAAGTCCGCGGCGGCAAAGCACCGGATCCAGAGCTCCGTCGGCAGCGCTTCGAGGTCCATGCCGCGTTCCAAGGGTTCCAAAGACGACGAAAATGGCCGGAAGAATCTGGTACCGGGTGCGGTAGGCCTCGGCGATCCGCCCGCGAGGAACCGGAATCGGCGGCAGATACCGCGGGCCCGGCGCGGAAATGGGGCTCTTTACGCTCCGGGGGCGCTTCTGCGCAATAGAGAATGTTCGGCTTCAGCAGTTGCAAACCGCTGTTGCCATTCGGAGGGTCTACTCTGGACACCTTCGGAGGACGAGTCCGACGCGGCCGCAGCGCCAGACGCCGCTGTACAGCGCAAGACCACCTGTGCTCAAGCTTTCACTCAACGAATCTAATGTAACAGTGGGTATCACGACAGAGGACAACTAGTAGGTTCCCATCACCCTTTTTCCGCGCTCAGAGCTTGGACGGCGTCCCGCTGCGGGCCTGCCGCTTGCTCCCCCCCTCTCCCGACGAAGTCGACCTCTCGCGTTTCCGATCATGCTCCCCCGAGCGTAGCTAGTCGTCCGCGGCCTCCATCTCCTCGTCGTCGTCGTCGTCGTAAAGGCCGTTGGCGGGCAGCTTGATGTCCGGGTTCTTCTCGGTCGCGAACTTGAGCTGGTCGTCCGCGCCGAGGGTGACCTTGACGATCTGCCGGTCGCGCAGCTTGCCCGAGATGAGCATCTTGCTGAGCGTGGTGACGAGGTTCTTCTCGAGCCACCGCCGCAGGGGCCTGGCGCCGTACTGCGGGTCGTACGCGAGGCCGAGGATGTGGTCGACGGCCTTGTCGTCGAGCTCGATCTTGATGCCGCGCTGCTCGAGCCGCTTGGAGATGCTCTTGAGCTGGATGCGGACAATGTCCCGCAGCTGGGCTCGGCCCAGGGGCGAGAACACGACGATCGAGTCCAGACGGTTGAGCAGCTCGGGCCTGCGGGGACAAAGTCAGCGACGAACAAGGGGTGAAAATTCGACGCCGAAACCCACCTCAAGGCCGCGCGCAGGTCCTTCATGACCTTTTCCCTCGTCGCCTCGTCGATCTTGCCGTCAAAGTTGGGGTCCTCGAACAGGTGCTGCAGGTGGTAGGCGCCGATGTTGCTGGTCATGATGATGACGGCGTTCGTGCAATCCACCGTGCGGCCCTTGCCGTCGGTCAGGCGACCGTCGTCGAGGACCTGCAGCAGGATGTTCATGACCTGCGGGTGCGCCTTCTCGATTTCGTCGAAGAGGACGACGCTGTAAGGCTTGCGCCGCAGGGTCTCGGTGAGCTGGCCGCCCTCGTCGTAGCCGACCTGTCAAAGAAAGGAAACGTGAGCGATCCGAGGGTCGCGGAAAGTGGTGTGGGAAACTCACGTAGCCAGGCGGTGCGCCGATGAGCCTCGAAACTGCGTGCTGCTCCATGTACTCGGACATGTCGATCCGGATCATGGCCTTCTCGTCGTCGAAGAGCTCCGCCGCGAGTGCCTTGGCGAGCTCCGTCTTGCCGACGCCCGTGGGGCCGAGGAAGAGGAAGCTGCCGATCGGCTGGTTCTCCCTCGCCATGCCGGCGCGGGAGCGGAGTACGGCCTCGGCGACCTCGGTGACCGCCTCGTCCTGCCCCACCACGCGCTCATGCAGCCGATCCTCGAGCTTGAGGAGCCGGTCCATCTGCGTCCGGCTGAGCTTCTCGACCGGGATGCCCGTCCACCGGGCGACGACCTCGGCGATCTGGTCGGCGGTGACGACCTCCTTGACCAGCCGCGCCGAGTCGCCTTCGGCCTTGCGCGCCTTTTCCTGCGCCTCCAGCTCCCGGATCCGCTTCTCGACGTCCGGCACGGCGTAGTAGCGCAGGTCGGCGGCCGTACCCAGGTCGCGCTTGCGCTCAGCGTCGGCGATCTTGTTCTTGAGGTCGTCGAGCTTCTTCTGGAGCGCCTGGATCTCTGTCACCCGCCCGCGCTCGGCCTCATACTGGGCGCGCAGCGGCTTGAGCTGGTCGTCGATGCTCGAAATCTCCTCCTTGACCTTCTGCAGCCTCTGCTTGCTCGCCGCGTCCTTCTCCTTGCCCAGCGCCGTGGCCTCGACCTCGAGCTGCAGCCGCTTGCGCTCCAGGTTGTCGATCACCTCGGGCTGCGAGTCGAGCTGCACGCGCACGTTGGCGCAGGCCTCGTCGACGAGGTCGATGGCCTTGTCGGGGAGGAAACGGTTGGTGATGTAGCGGTGCGCAAGGGTGGCGGCGGTGACGAGCGCAGAGTCCTGGATCCGCACGCCGTGGTGGGATTCGTAGCGCGCGGCGAGGCCGCGGAGGATGGAGATGGTGTCGGTGAGGGAGGGTTCGCCGACGTCGACCTGTGGAGGGGGAAAAGGTCAGCAGGGAACAGAGGCAGGCCGGCGACGGTCGACATACCCTCTGGAAACGCCGCTCAAAGGCCGGGTCCTTCTCGACGTACTTGCGGTACTCGTCGATGGTGGTGGCGCCGATGCAGCGCAGCTCGCCCCGCGCAAGCATGGGCTTGAGCAGGTTGGCCGCGTCCATGGCGCCGTCGGTCTTGCCAGCGCCGAGGACGAGGTGGATCTCGTCGATGAAGAGGATGATGCCGCCCTCGGCCTCCTTGACCTCCTTCAAGAGCGCCTTGAGCCGCTCCTCGAATTCGCCGCGGTACTTGGCGCCGGCGATGAGGGCGCCCATGTCGAGCGAGTAGAGCTGGGCCTGGAGGTTCTCGGGCACGTCCTTGCGGACGATGCGCTGTGCGAGGCCCTCGACGATGGCGGTCTTGCCGACACCGGGGTCGCCGACGAGGACAGGGTTGTTTTTCGTGCGGCGGGAGAGAACGCGAACGACGCTGGGAGGGGAAGGTGTGAGTGACGGGCGCGGCGGGGAGCACGGCTGAGCCTACCGTCTGATCTCGTCGTCGCGGCCAATGACGGGGTCGAGCTTCCCCTGCTCGGCCATCTCGGTGAGGTTGACGGCGTACTTGGTCAGGGCCTCGAAGGTCTCCTCGGCGCTCTTGGTGTCGACCTTCTTGTTGCCGACGACCTTGACCACCGCGTCCTCAATGTCCTTGATCGTGGCGCCCGACTCCTTCAGGGCGTTGGCCACCTGCGCGTCCTGGAGCAGCGCCGACAGAAGGTGGTTCACGCCCATGAAGGTGTCCTTGGCCTTCTTCTGCAGGTCCACCGCTGCGCGGAGCACCTTGAGCGCGGCCGAGGAGAGCGACACCTCGTCCGGCGGCGGGTCCTGGGACGGCAGCTTGACCAGCGCCTTCTTGATCGCGCGCTCGGCCTGCTTCGGGTCGCCGCCGGCCTTCTGCACCACGTTGGCGAGGAAGCGGTCCTGGTCGTCCATCAGGACCGCGGCGAGGTGCAGCGGGGAGATTTGGATGTGCTGCGACTCCGCGGCGAGGTCGCGGGCGGCAGAGCTGCGGTGTGCGGGGGTGCATGGGGCAAGAGGAGGGCGATTCACGGTGCGGTATGGGAGGCCGAGTCAGCGGAGGTTCGGGAGACGGGTGCCGGGACCGGCAGGCGGCAGCGGGAGCGAAACTCACAGCACCGCATTGACTTTGTCGCTGAATTTGTTCGGGTCTATGCTCATCGTTGCGTCTGAGCCTGAAGTCGTGTGTGTGTGGAAGCGAGTTGCGGAGGTGGGCGGGCGTGGTCCTATATTGACTTGTCCACGGGGACGGAAGGTTCTAGCAGCTGCGAGAACATCCCCTTGCGGACGCTCCGGCTTGGCTCAACCGCCCCAAACAAATGACAAATCACTGTATTAGACATCTTCATTCTGCACCGGTGGCCCGTTTCGTCGGGCTCCGGCTGTAGGCCGAGGGGTAGCCGGTGACAGCTCACTGTCGTCTCCAAAACTAGTCGACAACTCTTGAGGCCGAATCCAGCAGCCAGACCCCAAAAGAAGCTATTTGCCCCTCGTTGGCACCCGCCGATGGTGGGCAGGCTGGCCCTGGGCTCCATCCTCGCCTTATCGGCACTAAGGCCGGCGTGGCTTCCAAGGTTCATGCGGCAATCGGAGGCAACGGCGGGCAGAAGCGCCAGAAAACCGAGGAATCCAGTTTGCATAGCACGATTAGCTACTTCTGGCTCGGCTAACGGCTCGGATTGGCGTTCTGCCGTGGCCGTACACAGCTGAAGGGTGATCTTCCGAGTGTGGGTCCAGTCGAGCAGGCTCCGCCCTTCGACCGCGCCCCCTCTCGAAGCGCGGGGCACGCACGAAGCACACGGGGCAACGCTCCGCAGCGCCTGCGGAACGTTCCCGCCGGCCGCCCAGCGGCGCGCGCCCCCGCGGAGTGCCCGACGCGACCTCACAGACCGCCACGGCACCGCCGCATCCCTGAAGAAATGGCCGCCAACGGCACGCCGAACGGCGCCCCCGCCGCGGACGCGCCGGTCGAAATGTCGCAGATTGCCGCGCAGACGCCCGCCGCGGCCACGCCCGAGACGTCGCCGGCGCACGCACACTTCGCGGAGCCCCCGCGCCCTCAGCGACCCGGTCTTGCCTTCCAGGAGCCCGTGCAGCCGGCGAAGCCGCAGCTGGTCGTGCCGCCCGAGCCCGTGCCGCACGTGAACGGCGCCGCGGTCGCGCCGGCGGAGGCGCCGGAAGCAAAGGCCGCCGCAGAGGCGGCGAAGGAGAAGGCAAAGGCCCTCGACATCGTGGGTCGGGCATTCCGCGGCGCAGGCAAATGCTGACGCATGGGCGCGCGCAGACGGAGCACCTCATGACCCCCGAGGAGGTCGCCGCAAAGTACAGCACGGCCATCAACCTGACCACGCCGGCGCAGTCGCCGGGCCTGACGACCGCGGAGGCCACCAAGCGCCTGGTGGAGTACGGTCCCAACGCGCTGACGCCGCCCAAGAAGCGCCACCCGATCCTGCGCTACCTCGACTTCCTCTCGGGTCTCTTCAACGTGCTCCTCATCGGCGCCGGCGTGCTCTCGTACATCGTGTACGCCGTCGACCCGGCAAACAACTTCCAGAACGTCTACACGGGCGCCATCCTGTTTGCCGTGGCATTTATCAACGCCTTTGTCGAATACATCCAGGAAGCCAAGAGCCAGGCCGCCCTCGAGAGCTTCAAGGTGCGTCGGCCCTCGCGTTCACGACCCATTTCGGGCCCTGATTCGTCCTTCCCCCAGAACCTGATCCCCAGCAAGGCCATGGCCATGCGCGACGGCCGCCTCGAGACCATCGGCGCCGCCGACCTCGTCCTGGGCGACGTGGTCCTTGTCAAGATGGGCGACAAGACCCCTGCGGACGTGCTCCTCTTCTGGTGCTCCGACATGAAGGTCGACAACTCCTCCCTCACCGGCGAGTCGGAGCCGCAGGACCGCAAGATCAACAACAAGCAGGAGAACCCGCTCGAGGCCACGAACCTGGCCTTCAACGGCTCGCTGGTGGTCAACGGCGAGGGCTACGGGATCGTCGTCCGCACGGGGGACAAGACCGTCATCGGGCAGATCGCCAGCCTGACCAACAACGAGAAGAAGGGGCAGAGCCCCATGTCGCACGAGATCGAAACCTTCGTGTACAAGATCGCCGCCCTGGCCGGTATCTTCGGCATCACGTTCTTCCTCATCGGGCTGCTGGGCAAGAAGATGGGCATCTCGTTCTCGCTCAACTTTGCCATCGGCATCCTGGTCGCGTTCGTGCCCCAGGGGCTGCCGTCCACTGTGACGATGCTGCTGTCGATCGCGGCCAAGAGAATGGCGCAGAAGCAGGTGCTGGTCAAGGATCTGCAGGTGGGGGGCGCGTGCCGCTGGTTGGATCTTCGAATCCTAACAGAGGTGTATACAAACGTTCCCCACAGGGAGTGGAAACGCTCGGCGCACTGACGCTCCTCGCGACGGACAAGACCGGCACCCTGACCAAGAACCAGATGACTGTGACGTACGTCTGGGTCGGCTGCCGCCTCTACACCACCGAGATCAACAACAACCGCGACGACACGGCCTTCCTTGACAACGACGCCCCCGGCGTCATGGGCGCTCTCTACCTCTTTGCCCTCTGCAGCAAGGCCCGCTTCGACCGCACCGACGTGCCCATCAAGGACCGCGGGGTGATCGCCGATGCCACCGAGGCCGGGCTGTACCGCTGCGCGTCGCAGCGGCTCGGGGATTTTGATTCCCTGGCGACCAAATACCCCAAGGTGTTCGAGGTCCCCTTCAACTCGACTAACAAGTGGGCCATGACGGTCAACAAGCTCCCCCACGCCAAGGGCCCCCTGACCCTGATGATGAAGGGCGCCCCCGAGCGGGTGCTGAAGCTGTGCACGCGCATCTTCGACGCCGAGGGCGGTGTGAGGCCCATGACGGACGCGGACAGGGCCACATTCGAGGAGATTTACAGGTTCATGGCGTCCAAGGGCCACCGCGTGCTGGCGTTTGCGACGGACGAGCTGGACGGAGACAAGTACCCAGAGAACTTTGCCTTTTCGAGGGACCCACAGAACTACACGACCGACGACCTCGTGTTCCAGGGGCTGGTGTCGCTCGAGGACCCGCCTAAGCACGGCGTGCGCGAGGCGGTGGGCAAGATTCGGCAGGCGGGCATCCAGGTCGTCATGGTCACAGGAGAGTGGGTTTGCGCCCTTCGCGTACTCTTCATCATTTCAGCCAATGCGTGCCCGACAGCCACCCCCTAACCGCGGGTGCGATCGCGCAAAAGATCAACCTGATGGTCGGCGAGACGAAGGAGATGGTCGCGGAGCGCACGGGCAGGCCGGTGTCTGACATCACAGAGGATGAGTACGACGCCGTCGTGATCCACGGCGAGCGGGTCGACGGACGTCGGTGCCTTTGCATGCTTTCGCGGATGGTTTTGCTGATCGGGCGTTTCAGTCACGGACGATGAGTGGGACCGAATCTTTGAGCACGACGAGATCATCTTTGCCCGGACGTCGCCCAAGAACAAGCTCCAGATCGTCAAGCGCGCACAGTCGTACGGTCACATTGTCGGCGTCACCGGCGACGGTGTCAACGATTCGCCCGCCCTCAAGAAGGCGGACCTCGGCATCGCGATGAACATTTCGGGTTCGGACGTGTCCAAGGAGGCGGCGGCCATGATCCTGATCGACGACAACTTTGCGTCCACGGTGCACGGTGGGCATCCCTTGGCGGTCCGCGTCCACGTGACCCTGACGGCTCGTTCGCCAGGCATCGAGGAAGGCCGGGTCATCTTCCAGAACGTGCGCAAGTCGATCCGCTTCGTCATGTCCCACATCGCACCCGAAGTCTGGACCGCCCTCCTCTTCGTCATCGTCCCTATTCCGCTCCCCCTGCAGGCCATCCAGATCCTGTGGATTGATCTCGGGTACGAGATCTTCCTCGGTCTCTCGATCGCCTTCGATCCCCCGGAAAGCAAGGGGGCGGTGATGACCCTGCAGCCGCGCAAGCCCGTCACGGGCGAGAGCGTGCAGCTGCTCCGCGAGAAGAAGGCCTGGGAGGCGTCGAGACACCCCAAGCGCGTGGACCCCGAGACGGGGGCCATCGACCGGTCGAGGGAGAACTGGTTCGAGCGGACCGCGGGCAACATCTCCGACCTCTTCACGGCGCAGTACTGGAAGTTCGCGTTCACCAAGACCGAAGAGGAGGTGCTGGTAGACAACGAGCTGCTCAGCTACTCGCTGCTTGAGATCGGGTCACTCGAGACCATCGGCTGCTTGATCGCCTTCTTCTGGGCGCTGTGGTACTCCTACCAAATTACGCCCGCCGACGCGCAGAGCATGGCCAGCGCTAATATGTACTTTTTCGCGAACTCTCCGCCTTACACGACCTCGACCGGCAGGACGCTGGTGGGTTGATGGTCGGGTCATTCGATAAGGCTTACCTCACTGCGACTGCCCGTAGAATGCTTCGGAGCAGATGGACGCGCAGTCGCAGGGGCAGTCAGCCTACTTCTTTGGCATTTTCTTCCTCCAGTGCTACAACCTGTTCATGGTCAAGGCTCGGATCCACCTGCCCTTTGGCAAGTTCATGGTCGCCAACAAGTGGAACTTCATCATGGCCTTGCTCGGCCTCTGCCTCGCCGTCTTTGTCGTCTACACCCCGCCCCTCAACATCGCCTTCCTCTTCTCGTGGCAACTCAGCCCGCTCATCTGGACTGCGCCCATCGCTTTCGGCATCGTGCTGATCGTCTACGTCTCGCTGCGCGTGCTGGCGCTGCGCAAGATCGACCCGGTCAAGTACGCCGACGCGCCCGAGGGGCTCAAGATGTACGCCACGAGGTACTCGACGCGGAGCTCCATTTCCGTGCCTACTTTCCGTCGGAGGAGCTCGATCGGTGGGTTTGATCCCCGCGCGGTCGCGACGGGGGTGCCTGATATGTTCCCCGACAGCCCCGTCCGTTATGGCCGCGAACGCTGCAGCGAGTAAGGCATGATCTTGCTTTCTGGGTATCTGATTCGGTGTTGTTGCCTTGCAGTGAGGAATGATCGAAGAGTGAGGGTGCAGTAGCATGGAACTCCGGGATGTAGCATGATCTGCTGGAGGATGTCATAGAGAAGTCTGCTAATGTAGTTGCTGTTCTATCTCTGCTGCTGTCTGTTTCCGAAAGTGATCAGTGCACGGCTGCCCATGCAGGCCGATTGGAACCGGGTGTCAGCGGACCGCGGAGCGAGTCCGAGCACGCACACCATTTGTTTCCCATCGCGCCTGCAGCCTCACCGCCTTCCTAGTGCTAAGGTCTTGCCGCCGGCGGAAGCTCGCGGACTTGCCGAGCGAAACCGGACGGCGGCTGACGTTCCCATCGCCGGCAGCGCCCGAGATGGTCAACGCCGAGCCCTCGCCCACGGATGCCCCGGCGGCGGCCCCCGAGAACCCGTCCGGCCTCTCCAAGTCGCAGCTGAAGAAGCTCAAAAGGCAGCAGGAAGCCGCTGCTGCCGCGGGCGGCGATGCTGGGGACCGCACGCCCGAAGCTCGCGAGAGCGAGTCGCCGCAGAACGCGATGGCGGACGACGAGGTCAAGGTGTCCAAGAACGGCTACATCGAGACCGTCGCCAAGCGCCTCAGGAACCTGAAGAAGAAAGTCGTGGGTTCCGAGCCGGCGATGGATGCCCGGGACGCGTCCCCGACCTCTGTTCCGCGGCGTTCTACAGAAAAAGATTGAGACCTACGAGGCGATCCCGAAGGACAAGCTGAACGCGGATCAGAAGCAGACCCTGGACAAGAAGACCGAGACGCTGGCGCTGGTGAAGGAGCTGGAGGAGATTATCAAGCTGCTGCAGGCTCACGAAGCCGAGGTGGGCTGTCATTCTTTCGGGGCTTTCCAGGGCTCACTTTTCCGTTGCACACAGGAAAACAAGCAGCAGAAGAAGGAGAAGCAGGCGCAGGAGCAGCAGGATGCCCAGAAGATCGCCGCCGCCGTTGCCGAGGCTAAGGCGCAGGACCAGCAGAAGCTCCAGGCCCTCTGCAAGGCTTTCCTCAGCCTCAACATCCTGTACCCCAGCATGTATTCGCAGCTCGTGTTCCCCTTCAGCAACGAACAGATGAACGCCATCAATCTGATCAAGACCAGCATCTTCGGCGAGAACATCATCAACGACGCGTGGGCATTTTCAGCACGAGGCTCCGTTTTCCTCATCTCTGACACAGCTTCCTTGCATCCCAGCAACTTCTCCAAGGAAAGCTTCACCGAGACCTCCTTCCACCACCTCAACCAGTTCCTCGCGCGCTCGGCCGACGTCTTTGTCGATGGCTTCACCTACGCCGACATCGCGGACCTCGTCGACCAGATCTCCGCATCGCGCCCCGCGCCCCCCGTTTTCGGCGTCGACGAGGCGCAGATCATCGGCGGTGCAAACGGGACCTACGAAGCGGCGTATGAGGACCAGACCGTGCCCGAGGAACAGGAGGGGGAGCAGCCCGTGGTCCTGGGGGCGGGGATGCCACTGACGTTCGGAAGCGTCAGCGTGAGGTTCGGAGACGTGACGGTCGAGTCCGAAGGTGAGCATTTCGGAGTGAGCGCATTGGCTGGCGGCGCAGGAGGAGGCGTCGAAGATCCCTGGGATGGTTGATTAGTCTTCAAGACACCAAATCATGGTTCAAACATGCCTTTTCTGCTGAGGGATGGTTCCGCGGGGAACTTGGCGGGACGCATTTGGCGTGCGATGCTGACCAATCCTTTTCCTCGCTGCAGTGCCCAGCTTCGCTGGCGCTTCCGCCGAGCAGGACAACTCGGGCGCAATTGCTGAGCAACAGCAGGCCACCATGCCCATCTTCGGCGCGTACCAGGACCCTACGACGGGCTTGGTCTCGGCGGAGGCCAGTTGGGGCGCGCAGCCGGTCGTCGTGGACGAGGATTCGCTGACGCCGATCGAGGACGACGTGCACGCGATGCAGCAGCACGCCAGCGTCTACGGCTACGTCGGGCAGCACCCCGTGCAGCCTCAGTATGGCCACGGGTACGTCGACGCGGAAGGGTACCAGCCGGCGCCGGGAGCGGGCTACAGGGGCAGGGGCAGGGGCAGGGGTTACGGTGGAGGCTACCGCGGCCGCGGCAACGGCGGTCAGGGGTACCGCGGCCAGGGAGGTGGCTACCGCGGCAACCGCGGACGCGGCGCACCGCCGCCGCAGGCTTGAAAGCTAGGGACTCGGGAACCGGGGTGGGGCTTTCGGACGGGGAGATTGGTGGACGCTGTTGGAGTTGGGGAGACCGTGAGCGGAGGGGAAGGCCGGCGACGACAGAACGAATGACGGAAAAGGGGGCGATCTCTGAGTCGGAGCACCCGCGATACGGATCGGATGGACATGAGATGGGATGGACATGAAGTGGAGGTTTGGCGCCGGGTATGTACCCGATCCCAGGCGTTCGAATGTAGATACGGCTTCGGAAGATGGTATGTTTTTCCACATCGATTCCTTTCATCAAGAAGCATACAGTGATGTGACTGTTGCCACCTGCTGGGTGACATTGGTGTACCGAGTCGCCCGGATGGTCAGTAAGTCATCCAGCACGCCCCGGTGGTGAGCCGGGACCATCTCCTTCGCGAACGCCCGGAAAGCCGAGGTAAACGCGTGCTTGTCATTCTGGCACAGGTGGACTTCGAGCCTCTTGGGCTGGGTAAGTGGCTTCCCCGGGTCCTCGGGCCTGGTGATCCACAGCGAGGTGCCCAGGTCCAGAATGAAGGCCGCGTTGTGGCTGGCAAAGAGCACCGCGCCGGCGTACGACTTGAGCGCGTTGGCGAGGGCGGTAATGGATTCAAAGTCAAGGTGGTTGGTGATTTCGTCCAGGACGAGGAGGTCGGGCAGGGGAACGGCGGCGAAAACGTCAGCGAGGATGAGGCGCACTCGGAGCCCCCCGCTCAGGGCCTCGATCGGGAGAAGCGCGGTGCCGCTGCCACCGAGCCCGAAGCGGGCCATGTGCGCTCGCGCGGGCTCGTCGTCCTTGAAGGCCTGAGGATGCCGTCGCCGTAGGTACGCGACCCCGGATTCATGCAGGCAGCCTTCCAAAGTGGCGAGCTGATTCTGATCGATTATAGCAAGCTTGCCGGCGCGCTTGATGGTGCCGGCGAGTACGGTGACGGAGGATTGGTCGGCGATCGCGCGCAGGAGCGTACTCTTGCCGGTACCGTTCTTGCCCACCAGTGCAATGCGGTCGCCGATGTGGACAGACGCCGTGACACCCACGAGCACCGGCCCGGGGCGGCCAGGGTATCCGAGGGAAACGCCGTCCAGTTCAACCAACGGAATGTTTCGCTTGCCAGAAGCCAGCTCCGTTTCGGGCAGCTTCATGGTGAGCATCTTGCCTATCATGACGGGCTCCGCGCGCGCGGGAGCGCGAACGAACTCGATCCCGAGTTTCTTCATGGCGTACAGCTTGTACCTTTTGCCGTCCTCGCGGTAGAATCCAGATCGGGTCTCGGCTTTTCGTTCCCGGCTGGCGGCCTGCTTCAGCGCCTTGTCGTTCCCGGCGCGGCCCGCGGCGGCCTTTTGCTGCTGCACGCTGGCCTTCATGCGGGCATCCTCCTGCTGGCGCTTTTCGTAGAGCTTCTCGTGGAAGGCTTTGTACTCGTCCGCCTTTTGCTCGAAGTTGGCATAGTTGCCCGGCACGCACTGCAGCGTCATCTTGTGGATCGAGATGATGTCGGTGCACACCATGTCGAGGAAAGCGGCGTCGTGCGAGACGACCATGACCGTCATTGGCGGCTCGCCCGGCGGCGGTGGCGTCTGCGGGTCCACCATGCCCCCGTCACGCAGAATCGAGGCCAGCTGCAGCACCGAGACCAGGTCCGCGTGGTTCGTCGGCTCGTCCAGCATGAGGAGATCGGGTCGCGCAAACAATGCCCTTGCCAGCTGCAGCCTGGTCCGCCAGCCGCCCGACAGCGTGCCCAGCTTCGCGGCGCGGATAGTTGCGGGGAAACCGAGCCTCTTCAGAAGCGCCTCCGCGCGTCCTTTTGCACCCTCGGCGTCGTGAGCTTCCAATTCGTTCATCAGCGCGTCCATTTCCGCGGCCAGCGCTTCCACGTCGTCCGGGCCCTCGCCGGCCTCCAGCTCGGCCATGCGGGCGTGGGCATCGGCGAGCACCGAGTCGCCCGCGACGACATAGTCGACCGCCACGAGATCCGAGTCGCCCTCGCGCTCCGCATCGTTTTGGCCGACATACACCGCGCGAACGCCCCCCGCCTCCATAATGGCGTCGCGCACGGCGCGCATCAGCGTCGACTTGCCGCAGCCGTTCTCGCCGACGATGCCGTAGCGGTGTCCCCGTTGGAGCACCATGGCAGCGTCGCGGAGGAGCAGCGTGTCCCCCGCCCCGAGAGTGGCGGACTTCATCGTGAAGAACGCGTCGCTGGAAGCGACCACACGGACCTCGCCGACGAGCACGGTCGGCGGGTCCGGCGACGTGCCCGGGTTCTCGTTCTCCATCGTCGTGGACACGCTTTGAGTGTCTGGTGCTTGGCTGTGGTCTTTGCGGCGGGGTTTGGAGAAAGTGGCACGGGCGACGCCGCGGGTGCAAGGGTCTCGCCTATCCTCTCGCAACGCGTCCGATTTCCCGCTTATCGGCCGAAGTAATAGATTCGGCTCGAATCCTGGAAGCCTATCCGTTGCAACATATTATTTCCGCGCGCGGAAACACCATCCTTGAGCCTGAAGGTGTAGCAGAGTCGCAGTACTTCTTCGCGTCGGTGTACTCATAGCGATCGACGACAGAAACGTTCTAACGCTCCTTTTCTTGTGCGCCAGGATATCGCAACGGATCGGTATGGCAGCCCTGATACACAACAGTAACTTGCGTCGCCCGGGAAACGAAGATCGTCATCTGTCATCCAGGCGTTTCCTTGACGTTCAGCAACTAAGGCAAAGCAGCCTTTCACAGCCGACATTCGAGGATATGCGAAGAGATGAGCGATGGCTCACAGAGCCGTCTCCGGCTCGCCGTCGGTAGTCCTAGCTGATCCTGATGACGGGCGGACCCAGAAACCAGCAAAAGGTGTGGATCTTGATGTTCCTGCAGTGCCAATCGACCCCCCGCTTCGAGATAGCGGCGATCTCTCGAGGGTTTGGGGCTCCCGGGTTGTGGCGAACGCCCGTTGCCCTGGCGATCGGCGCGGCTCGGCTCATCGTCCCGCAACAGCAAACCTCGCCGAACTTCGTTGACGTTCGACAACTCGCACGAGATAGCCATGGCCGCCATCCCCGAGTACCTGAAGGTGACTGTCGATACCTCGGCTCTCGATGGCGCCGCGGGCGCCGCTCGTTGGGCACTGCTGACCGGGCGCATCCGCTGTTTTCCCGGCTGTCTCCCGGCCCCTCATTCGCTGTCCCCAACACGCCATCCGCGCTATAGGTGCGTTCTCCACGCGTCTGCGTGTTCCGCTGGAACCTCTCTGACCGAGATGCTGACGATTTCCTTCCCCGCCGCGGTTTTCTTCGCGCGCCGACAGTTCTACATGTAGGCCTTACGAAACCCTCGCCCCGCCGCCCCGAGGCATCCGCTTACCGCGATCGCTCTTCCGCCGCACTCAGCAACGGAGAATGGGTCGACCCCGTTGGGGAGCTCAAGGTCGGTTGCAGCTCCTACCTCCCCGGGCGTTTGATTCCAGATCTGACGCCCCTTCCCGCGACCGTGCGTTCCCCTGGGTGCATCGTCCATCAGACCCACGAGGTCATCGACCCCTCGACCGAGAAGCCCATCGCCCGCATCGCGCTGGGCTCCAAGGCCGACGTCGACCGTGCGGTCGCCGCTGCCAAGGCCGCCTTCCCGGCCTTCGCCGCCACGACCCCGGAGTACCGCGCTGACCTGCTCGACAAGAGTGCGTGTCGCTGCGCCCTGGATGGCCGCTTTTGCGCTTGTTTGTGCTGCTGCGGATGCTGATGGTTTCGCCCGCGAACCAGTCGTTGCAGAGTACACCAAGCGCCTGCCCGAGATCGCCAAGGTCATCTCCGACGAGATGGGCGCCCCCATGTGGCTCGCCAACGCCGCCCAGGTGCGTGCTTTGTCCTGATTCCGGGCATGTCCAGCAGCTGATGCGACCTGTCCCTTTCTCACAGGCTCCCGCTGGTCTCGGCCACTTCGCGACCACCGCCGCCATCCTCAGGCAGTGTGCGTTTCGCCTAGCTTTTGCTTCCGCCGTTCCAAGTGGTTCTGATCAACCCTTTTGTTTGCAGTCAAGTTCGAGGAGATGCGCGGCAACGTCCTCCTCCGCAAGGAACCCGCTGGTGTTTGCGGCCTGATCGTGGGTTGCACCTTGCGACATTCCATCGGGCCATTGCTAAAATTCCCGTGCTCCAGACCCCCTGGAACTGGCCCGCCAACCAGATCGCCTGCAAGGTCGCCCCCGCCCTCGCCGCCGGCTGCACGATGGTTCTCAAGCCCTCGGAGCTCGCTCCCCTGGACGCCATCATCATTGCCGAGTGCATCGCCGCCGCCGGTGTCCCCGCTGGTGTGTTCAACCTCGTCAACGGCGACGGCCCGACCGTCGGCACCGCCCTGTCGTCCTCGCCCGACATTGACATGATGGTGGGTCGCCTGGGTTCCGTTGGCATGAGACCGCTTGCTGACCCGACGTTTCGCCCCGTGCTCTAGTCGTTCACTGGCTCGACCCGCGCCGGTATCCTCGTCGCCCAGGCCGCCGCTGGCACCGTCAAGCGCGTCGCCCAGGAGCTCGGCGGCAAGTCGGCCAACATCATCACCCCCGACGCGCCCCTCGAGAAGGCCGTCACCAGCGGTGGTGGGTGTCTTTGCGCCGTCTCGTCGATTTGGAACCGATCGCCTGATGCGCCTTCCTTCCAGTGCTGACCATGATGACCAACTCCGGCCAGTCCTGCAACGCCCCCTCGCGCATGCTGATCCACAAGGACCAGTACGACAAGGCCGTCGAGATCGCCGCCGCCGTCGCCTCGACCGTCAAGGTCCAGCCCCCCAAGGAGGCCGAGCAGGTGTGTTGTCCACTTGACTTGATTTGTGAGGGCGATATCTGATTCGCATTTCGTTGTTCAGGGCGCCATCGGCCCCGTCGCCAACGGCACCCAGTTCAAGAAGATCAACGGCCTGCTCCAGAAGGGCATTGACGAGGGCGCCAAGGCCGTCGTCGGTGGCCCCGGGCGCCCGGAGGGCCTGACCTCGGGCTACTACATCCGCCCGACCATCTTCGCCAACGTGAACAACCAGGTGAGGATGACTGGACGGAGGAGGGGTTGATCGGACCGTCTTCGGTTCCGCACCTCGCCACGTCCCCCCGGGCCACCTTGTTCAACACTAAACATCATCTTCCTTGCAGATGACCATCGCCCGCGAGGAGATCTTCGGCCCCGTGCTCGTCATGATCCCGTACAACAACCTCGACGAGGCAGTCGAGATCGCCAACGACACCCCCTGTGCGTACGCACCTGCCTACGCGCAGGACGTCATTTCCTGACACGCTTTGCGATGCAGACGGCCTTTCCGGCTACGTGTACGCCAAGGACGTCAAGGCCGCCCGCGAGCTGGCCACCAAGTTCCGCTCCGGCAACGTCCACCTGCAGGGCACCGGCGTCGACTTCACCGCGCCCTTCGGCGGCTACAAGCAGAGGTACGGAGGCATCTGTGGGCCGTTGCTTTATGTTCGCTGACGGTTTGGTGCAGCGGCAACGGTCGCGAGTGGGGCGAGTTCGGTGAGTCTCGGGTTTGGCTTGGGTGGTTTCGCACGACTAATCTTCGTGTGTTCCTTACAACAGGCCTCGCGGAGTTCCTCGAGACCAAGGCAGTCCTCGGTGCGGCCGAGCAGAGCGACTAAGCGTCTCGCCTTTCTTTTGCGGCATTCGCGATCCTGCTGCCGCGAAGCGCGATCTTTTGTTCTTGCGGTCCGCTTCAGTAGTTCGTATGTTGTAGATCCGAGTATGTCGTGTCGAATCTTACGTCGGCTCGCTGGATCTTCTCGCCCTAGTCCGGTCCTCCTCACACGTCCAAGAACATTCGGTTGTTTGATTTCGATGTTCGATCCATAGACTCATACGCGAAACTGTGGTCGTTGTCGAGCCCGCCCACCACCGACGCCTCGGCACCGGCAACACGACCTCCCCATCCGCACGGACGCGAACAAAAGTCAATTAGAAAGAATGTATCAAATGGATCTCTACAATATCCCCGTTCCAGACGCTCTATGTGAAGGTATCGCTTCTAGCGAAGGAGACCCGACAATGGCAGCAGCAAACCCAATCTACCCAGCTCTAAACATCTAGAAGCAGTCCGCAGATGGCATTCTAGCAGGCCCGAAGGCTTTTTCCGAGGTATCGACGGCAGGTGACGAAAGCAAGTGTTCATCGTCGGCGGTCCCGTCAGTGGGGAGGCCGCCTCAGCAGACAAAGAGTCGTTGCTCAGTAGTCGTCGTCGGAAACATCCTCCTGCAAGGAAAAGAAGAGTCAGCGGCTGCCGCGTGATCGCCAAGTCCGGTCGCCACGTACCCCGTTCTTCTTCTTCAGAGCCTTTGCCCGGGCCTTCTTCTTGGCATCCTTGGCGGACAGGGATTTTGCCTTGCCCTTGACGACGTTGCCCATGGCGTCGAGCGTGTCCTCCTGGTCCTTCTCCTCGAGCCGGGGGCCCTTGCCCTGGCCCTGGACCCAGTTGTGGCCCGAGGGGGTGAGCCGGCCGGCGTCGACGGCCCAGACTTCGGTGCAGAGAGCCTCGGTGAACTCGCTGGAAGGGAAGGAAGGGTCAGCTTCGACCAGGCGCGCCAGCAGTCGAAGGAAACGCACCGGTTGTGGGTGATGATGCAGACACCGCCGCCAAACTCCTTGATGGCGTGCGCGAGGGCGCCGAGCGACTCGCGGTCGAGGTAGTTGGTGGGCTCGTCGAGGACGAGGATGTGCGGGCGCTGCCACATGGCGGCACCGATGACGAGCTTGACCTTCTGGCCGCCCGACATGCCCTTGATGTGCGAGTGCGAGATGATCTCGGGCTCGAGGCCCATGTCGACGAGGTGCTTCTCGATCTCCTTCTGCACGAGCGGGCGCGCGAGACCCTGCGAGGCGGCCTCCTTCATGTCGACCTCCTGGAGCTTCTTGAGCAGGCCCATCTCCTCGAGCTGCGAGCGGGGCAGCCACATGTTGTCCGACGACATCTTGCCCACGAACGAGACCTCGTACTCGTACGAGCTCTTAAGCTTGCGGCGGGCGAGAACCTCGTCGACGACGAGCTTCATGCCGTCAATCACGTGCACCTTGCTCATCTCCTTCTCCTCCTCGGCCGAGATGGTGCGGTTGGCCTTGCCGAGCTCCTCGCGGTCCTCGCCGGTCGCGTAGCGCCACTGGATGTACTGGTTGGGCGTCTTGTCGAGGTGGTGCTCGATGTGGTGGAAGGCGTGCTGGGCGACGTAGGCGATGCGGAGGTTGGGGTGGCGCCAGACGGTGCCGGTGCCCTCGTTGGCCTCGAGCTCGCCGACGAGCAGCTTGACGAGCGTCGACTTGCCGGCGCCGTTGGGGCCGATGATGGCGACGCGGGAGCCGAGCGAGCACTGGAAGCTGATGTCCTCGAGCTGCTTGCGGTCCGTGCCGGGGTACTGGAAGTCGACCTTCTGCATCTTGATGATGGCGCGCTCCTTGGTCTTGACGCCCTCGAGGAACCCGGGCTCGGGGAACTTGAACTTGATCTCGGCGGCGCCGAGCTCGTAGTAGCTCTTGGCCTCGGGCACGCGCTTGACGAACTCGGAAAGGTTGCCGCGGTAGCGCTTGAGCTTGAAGTTGTGGATGTGGATGATGTCGGTGCACACGTTGTCGAGGAAGCCCGAGTCGTGCGACACGATGATGGAGGTGACGGTCTTGAGACCGGTCAGGTAGTTCTCGAGCCAGGCCACGTTGACGACGTCTGCGGAAAGAGATCAAGGTCAGCAGCGGTCGAAAGAAGCGCGGGCAGGCAGCAGCAACGCACCAAGGTGGTTCGTCGGCTCGTCGAGGAGCAGAATGTCGGCGTTGAGGAGCATGGCCCTGGCGAGGGCGAGCTTCATCTTCCAGCCGCCCGAGAGCGAGGCAATGGCGGTCTTGAGCTTGGCGTCGTCGAAGCCGACGCCCTTGAGGGCCGTCACGACGTCGTCCTTGTTCTGCTTGCCGATGGTCTCGTCGAGCATGACGAACTCGAGGACGGGGATGTCGGCGAGCGAGCCGTCAATGTCGTGCTCGACGTAGACGGTCCTGAGGACCTCCTTGGGCGGGAAGCCCTCGACCTGCTCGTTGGCGATGGCGCGCATGAGCGTCGACTTGCCGGTGCCGTTGGCGCCGCACAGGCCGTAGCGGCGGCCGCGCTTGAGGTGCAGCTTGGTGCGGTTGAGCAGGATGCGGGCACCGTCTGCGAGGAAGGCAAGATCAGGAGCTGATCGAACGCTGCAGCACGCAGGCAAACTCACAGGCGAGCGAGAACTCGCAGTCGCAGAGGTCCTCCTCCCCCTCGTCCTCCTCGTCGCCGTTGTCCTCCTTGGCCTCGAGCGACTTGTAGCACTTGTCCAGGAAGGCGTCGGCGACCCTCTTGGCCTGGTCCTCGGGCAGCAGCGGGAGCAGGTAGGGCACCACGGCGGCCTCCCATGCGACGGGGTCGAAGTCCTTGGCGGCCTCGAGGTTGGCGGCCAGGATGGCGACGTACTCGACGCTGGGGCGGAAGAAGTGGTTGCCCTGGGGCAGCTCGGAGCCGGTGACGTCCTTGACGATGTGCGAGAGCGCGTGCAGGTGCTTCTCGTCGGCGCGGACCTCGGTCTTGAGGCTCTCGGCGAGCTTCTCGGCCTCGGTGAGGATGGCGCGGTTCTCGGGCGTGTCGAACTTCTCGAGCATCACCTGCGGGAAGGCGGCGTCAGAAAGGGGCTGCGGCAAGGCGGATGCGCCGGCGGATGCTCACCCTGGCGCGCTCGGCGACCGACCGGGCCTCGGGGTCCGACATCTCGTCCTCGACCTTCCTGAGGGCCGGGAGCAGCTTGGGCAGGAACGGCGCGATGTAGGCGGGGTTCTCGACCAGCTTGCACATGTTGTCGATGATGACGGCGCACTTGCGGCGGATGGGGGTGGAGCGCTCCTGCATGCCGCGGCTGAGGAGGGGCACCATGATGGCGAGGGTCGGCGACTCGACTTCCTGCACAAAGGTGGTGGCACCGAGCTGGTGCACGGTCTCGGGGACCTTCTCGGGCTCGGCGATGCAGGCGATGAGCGCGGGGATGAACTTCTCGATGTCCTTGTTGGAGATCAGAGCGCACACGTCGTTCATGGCCTTGAAAGCGGCCTTCTTGACCTCGGCCTTGGTGTCCCTGGAGGGCGGAGGCATCGGCGGGTCAGATCCGTGCATCAGGATGCAGATCGCGGCCGAGATCCGGGCCGGCGGGCCGCCGGCCAGGGGATCAAACAAAGGCCACGTGACACCCACCACATGCAGTCGGAGACGAGCGGGATGATGTCGGGCACGGCGGCGGTCATCTGCTTGGGCGCGACCGACGCGAGCTGGCCGAGGATGCGCAGGGCGCCCTCCTTGACCTGCCACTTCTGGCTGTAGTCCATGCTCTGGTAGAGGATGGGCAGCACCATCTTGGTGGCGCTGGAGTTGACGCCGGCGGCGATGGCCTCGGCGGCCTTGGCGGCGGCGGCGGTGACGGGCTTGGCCTTGTCGGCCAGCAGGTCGAGCACGGTGCGCAGGAGCGGGATGAGGAAGGGCTCGGCGGCCCTCAGCTCGGGGGAGGCGGCGACGGCGGCGACGAGGCCGAGTGCGCCCTCGCGGGCGACGGCGTTCTTCTTGTCTGCGAGCGCTGCGCGGAGCGAGGCGAAGACGTCGAAGGCGTCGAGTGCGTGCGGGCCGGCGGCGGCGACGAGGCCGACCAGCTCGGCGGCGGCGGCGGCGCGGTCGGCGGCGGCCGCGGCGGCGGTCGCCCTGTCGAACAGCTGCTTGGCCGAGGCGCCCTTGTCGGCGGCGATAGCGTCCTTCGGGGTGAGCGAGGCAAGGCCCAGTTGGGCCGCGGTCTCCTCGACCGCGAGGTCGGTCTGTGGCGCGGGCTCGCGGGGGGCCATGGCGGCGGGAGTTGCAGGCGAGGCAGTGAACGGCGGAATCGCGGCGGCTGCTCGGCTCTGCTACGGCGCAAAGGGGGGGCCGGGGGGGGGGGAAGGAAAAAGTTTGGTCAGGAGAAAACGACGCCCGGCCGCTTCAAATAGGACCCGGCAATTGGGGCTGGTGGAATTCTGCAGGAGAAAATATCGGTCCCTTCGCGCCGGGAGCATTTGCCGCCAGCTCCGCCTCCTCTCGACTTTTCCCTTGTCCGCTTCCGCTTCCAACGGAAAGAGCGGAAAAGATGCCTCCCAACTATCCACGACTGGATCTCTCGCAACCTCGCACCAAGAGACGCCGGACGCTGGGATCCGCACGTGATCCCCACCCGGCGAGCCTATCTGGCCAGGCACTTCTTCGGTCGACTTTCTCGCATTCCCAACCCGGATGTACAAATCTCATGCAATGCCAGGCATCCACGTGCGCAGCCCTGGCCCAGAAACCCGTCCCGCGCCCGCCCGCCGCGGGAAACCGTCCCCGCCGGGCTCGGCCCGGCGCAGAGGGACCTCACTTGGCCTCTGCCTTGACCGCCTCGGCCTGCCGCGCCTCCGCGACGTCCGCCTCCTTCCTCATGGCCTCGAAAGCTTCCTCAAACAGGCGCGCGATGACGAAGCCGTCGCCCTTGGCGTAGAGGTCCTTGCCGGGCACGCCGCCGGCGTCCAGGTCCATCTGGATGCCGAGACTGATGCCCTCGTTGTAGCTGGCGATGGCGAGGCCGAGGCCTGGAAGGAGAGGAGGGAGGAGATCAGCGCCGCGGACCGGAGCAAGCTCGTGCGGAAGGGCGTACCGTTGGGGGTCGCGCACGGGATGACGGCAACGTACTGCGTGTACGGCACGCCGGCCCAGAACAGCTGCGCAGAGGGACCGCTGCAGGGGAAAGGAGGTCAGGGCATGCGATCTCAAGAGCGAACACATGGAATCCCACGGGACGTTGGTGATGGCCGATAGGATCTTGCCAAACTTGGGCCAGACGAACCTCCCCAGCGCCGTCCCGGGCGACGGGAGCGGCACCAGCCACGGGAAGTAGCCCGAGATGTTGAGGCCCCAGAAGTAGAGGTACGGCTCCAGGCTCTTCTTGAACCTGTTCATCCGGCGGCGCACCACCTTGAGCAGCGACTTTTCGCTGCCCTCGACGGGAAGCGGGAGCAGCCAACCCGAGGACTGGTTGTTCATGGCGTTGTCCCCGCGCGCGCGCAGGGAAGTCGGGACGAGGTAGGCGAGCGACGAGTCCTTGAGCGCGTCGCGCTCGCGGGCGTACTTGACGACGGCCGAGTGCGTGCAGGTGACCTGTCCCGCACGGATCAGCATCGCACCAATCCGGCATCTCCAGCAAAACCCACCATGAGGTCGTTGATCGACACCCCGAGCGCGTTCTTGACCCTCTTGACCTCGCGCATGGGCAGCCGCTTGGAGAAGCCGAGCTGCTTCTCGGCGAAGAAGCCCCTCTTGCTCCACAGGCTCCGGCGGAACCCGGAGAAGGCCAGCCGCAGCATGTTGAGCAGGAACACCCCGAGCCCGAACAGCACGAAAGCGACGGTCTGGATGACGGCCTGCACGCGCCTGTCCTCGAGGATCGACATGGGGAACGAGGCCGGCGCGGCCTTCTTCCCGGCCTTTCCCTTCGCCTCGGGTGAGGGAGACGGGGTCGGCGCGGGCGAGGGCACGGCGGCGGGGGAGGCGTCGCCGGGGACGGGGGTCGCGCGGCCGCTGGCGTTGCGCTTGCCCGTGACCTGGTACTGGAAGCGGCTCATGTCGACGGGGCCTTCGCGGGGTTTGCCGGTGGCGGGGTCTACGGAGAAAAGTGGATCGGATCAGAAGCAGGAAGGTGAAGCGACGAAGCTCGACCGTACCAATCGAGGCTAGGTAGCTGATGAAGGGCCTGACCGAACCCTCGCCGTCCGCTGCCATGCCGGCGTAAGCATCGAAAGCAAGCAGAGCAAAGCCAGCACTCACCGAGGGCGTGGTGAAGCTTCCAGAACATGGCCGAGCCCGTCTTCCCGCCGGGCAGGATCATGCCCGAGATGTGGTACATCTTCCACGGCGGCCTGGCGTCCCAGTCGTTGCCCTCGGCCATCAACTTTCCGCACAGCAGCCCGAGCGCGAGCTCGGCGGCCTCGGGGGTTTGCTCGCCCTCGACGACCAGCGGGACCTCGGCAAAGTGGTTGCGGAGGTCAAAGTCGGCGCAAGGCTCGAAGTAGGGGCGGCCGAAAGTGGTCTTGTTGCGCACGATCTTGCTGGTCATGCGCTTGGCGTTGCCGACCTTGCTCAGGGAGGCCAGGTAGCCCTCGAGCTGGTCGAACGCCTTCTGGCCGTCCAGAGGGGTTTCGAAGATGTAAAGGCCGCTGGCAAGGCACGACGCGCGTCACGATCGGCTCCTCAGTCATCGTTGAAAGCATCGAAAACACTCACGCAATGTCCATGTTGTGGAAGTCGTCCTCGCACTGGAGGAAGCCATTGTCGGGCCCGGTCAGGTAGTCCTTTCCCTGAAAAGAGCGACGCGGTCAGCAAATCCGGCGGCACCGAACATCATGGCCGATTGCGGTGCCGAAAGGCCGACCGGAGCGCCAGCGATGCGTTCCGGTTCCGGTCGGGCTTCCGCGACCGCTGATTCGGCTTCCACCCACATCGCCGGCCCACCACTCCTGGACATCGCCCTTGATCCCCTCGACGACGTTCTCATTCACGGCGCGGACCACGTTCGCGACGCGCACGGTCCACGGCGTGCGCTTCCTCGCCGAGGAAAGCGGCAGAGCGCCGTTTCCATTCGCGTGCGCGTGTGGGCCGTGGCCGTTGGCCGGGGGCGCGAGGTGCCCGTCGACGACGGCGGCCATTTTTCAATGCTGAATGGCGGGGTACGAGGGGGCAACGGGGGCGTGAGAAGGGGAGAGTGAAAGGAGAGAAGTTAAGCGCACGGGCACGAGGAGGAAGGATGCTCAGCCACCTTGGCCGCCGGGAACGCCCGAAGAGAAGTCGGCAACTGGAGCCGACACCCGACTGGCGATCCAAAAGTTCCGAGTGCAATGGACATCCATGACCTAATTCGTAGAGACCGATTCCTCTTTCTGGACTGCTGTGCGGACATTCTGGTTGGGAATAGGCAGCTCCTTACTCTCCTTACCTCGAACCATGTGCGATACATTGCTTTCCATCCGATCTTCGACGCTTACGACATTCCAAGAGGCGATTCCACTTGTCCGAGCAACCAAGCCCTGAAGCCAGAGTCGCCAGTCGCGCCACGGCCGATGACCATGTCGTCCCTTTGCCCCCGTTGTTCCGTCTCCCGCAACTCTCTTTGTCCCCGCGAGCGCGCGTGACGTGAGCTCTGGCACACCACGGACATGGATCCCAAGGACCTCGGCGCTCCGACCGCGACGTCGGACGCCGCGATTGCCCCATCTCCGGGGCTCGTCGCGTCTCCGCTGCTGTTCACGCCGCAGGAGTTCGCTGCCATGTTCCCGCGGCCGCCGACGTGGCCCGCCGCGATGTCGGACTCTGAAGTCTCGTTTTCGGACCCAGCTCGCGACGCGAGGGGCCCGCAGTTGAAGCCTGCGGACCTTCTTGTCGAGCTCAAACCGTTCCCAACTCTTCGGCGATTCACGGGTGTCCAGTTCTGGTTCCTGCCCTTGACGGCTCCTCAAACCTTGCGCTACATCTTCACCACGCTCGCGGTTTCCGCGTCTTTCGCCCTGGTTTGGCCGTTCGGAGCTGGTCGTTTCGAGACCCGGATGATTGTCACGGGATTCGTGCTTCAGCTGTGCTTCAACACGGTCCGCACCGTCATGTGGGGTACGTACAATAGGCGGAAAGGATGGCGCTGGACAGTGGAACAGTTTGGCGAAAATGTCGCGGAGAACAGCTACCGGGGCCTCGTGAACTGGATCCGGCTCTTTGACTGGTCGACTTCACCCAAAAACGGCAGCCCAAGCATCTTTCCGGCTTGACGGCTCACCGGGACGGCGACGCGCTTTGCCCTTGTGCGAGGCCGTCATGCACTGGCAACACCCCGCAGAAGGTGCTCAAAGGGAGAGTCACTGAGGTACTTTATCGGTGCTCCCACAGTCTAGTATCGCAGCTGGCGATTTTGTGGACGTCTCTCGTCACCCTCGGGCCCGAGACTTGGACAGTAGGATGGTCTGCCGCGATCTTGTGTCTCGGAAGTGGGTCGCCATCGCGCCCTGCCCGTCTGTCACTCACCGCATTCCGCCGAAGTCGTTTCTGTGGTCCTAGTTACGAGCGAGATTATGGCTACCGCCCCGCAACATCCTGCGGTTTTCAATTTGACCGCGCGGTTGCGGCATCGCGGCCTCTTTTTGGCGCTCGGGCAGCTAATCGACCACTGCAGTGCTTTGCTTCGTGCGAGCGACTGCAACGACCAACAGGCGGCTTCTTTGCCGTACGTGGAGCTACTTGCCACGCTCAGCGCAACTTGGAAGGCGAGCTTCTTTCCACGCTACATACCTCGCATATTTGCTTTCTTCTTTGCCACCGTACTTACTGCGCAATCCTCAGCGCGGTGGGGCATGTTCCTGGCTCCTTTTGCTGCTTCAGCCGATGACTCTTTTTCCATTTAAGACCATCGCAAGGTGCATACCAGCGTGGATGCTCCTCTACATGCTCTACTTTCTCGTCTCGCTGAGCCAGGAGCTTTGGAACGCCGCGATCTTCAACGCCGAGGTCGAGGACATCTCGGACCTGCTGGAACACGCCCGCCGCCAGCTCCGTCAGCTCGTCTCTTTCCGCCCGTATTCCCGCGCGGCGCTCGCGGTCCGCGCCCACGAGGCCGTGCTGGACTCGTACCTGCGCGTGGGGAACAACAGGGCGAGGGTGCTGGGCTTCGTCGTGAGCTTCGGAGCGATACGTTCGCTCTACATCACCCTGGCGACGGTCGCGTTTGCTCTGTGGGGCGTGATCCGCGGATTGGGCGTCGGCTTCACGATGGACGGTGTCTGCCCGGGATGAAACTGGGAGCGCAGCTGGCGGAAGCTCCAATACGACCTCCTTCCTTATCCAGCACCTTACAGTCTTTGAGAAATTCACAGCTTCGGCCGATCCCATCGGCTGTCGCCTCACGGGCGTCCCCAGCGTGTCCGATCCATTACGCCCGAAATCCGAAGTATTCAATCGCGGCAATGAGCAGGATGGGGCCAATGACCATCCCCTTGCCCTTGGCCCAGTCGAAGTCCTTCCTCAGGCCGGCGACCATCAGGACCTCGCCCAGGTACGACAGCTGCGCGACCCGGCGGGCCTCGGGGCTTTCAAAAGCGTAGGCGGCAAAGGCACGGAGCAGCCCGTGGACCGGGAGCCCGGCGTTGATGGCGGCGACGCCCTCGGCGGACAGGGAGGGGAAGTTGTCGGCCATGCCCTTGCCGGCGGCGGTGTAGGCCAGGGCAAAGTCCAGGGCCGCGTTGAAGGCGAGGAAGCCGCGGATAACCTTGACGGCCGTCATTGCTTCCAAGTTTCGGCGGCGGGAGGCAATAAAGAAGTAGCTTCGGCGGGGAGTTTGCTTCCGCGACGGGCCAAAGAGCGGCGGGGAGACGGTGGAGTGTCTGTCCCGGTGATCGGCCTCGTCGGCTTCCGGCCCGGCCGGTTGATCCGAAGTGACCGACTCCCGAAAGACAAAGAGACCGAAAGACAAAGAGACTCAAGGTAGCGATCGTATCCTTCTGAAGCATCTTTGTCACTCTACTGTCTAGTCATAGCCGTTGCAAGATACCGTGATGGAGCCTCTTTCCCCGTTCGACCCTTCAGAGCTTGCTTCCCTTCCCCTCGAACACCTCCGACAGCCCCCTCAGCCTGTCCCTGAACGCATCCCAGCTCACGTACGTCCCCTTGAGATGCCTCGCCACCCCACCCTCCCCCCTCCCCGCGATCTCCACCTTCTTCCCGTCCGACGAGAACGCCTTGCGGGCGTGGAGCACCCGCCTGTTGGCGAAGCACACCATCTCCCCCGGCTTCAGGCGGTACTCGAACGCCGCCCCCGGTTCCTCCAGCAGCCGCGCGAAGCGGCGGAAGGCCGAGTAGAACTTGGGCACGTCCTGCGGGTCCGCGCCGCGGAACTCCATTGGGCCCTGGAACGGGGGCGAGTAGGTGACCTCGAAGGCCTCGTTGCCCAGGAGGTCCTCGGTGCGGGTGATGGTGGGATGGGACATGCGGAGGCGGTGAGTCGAGGTGGGGGCGGCGTAGTGGAAGGTGACGGGGATGCGGGAGAGGATCGAGGCGTCGGATTCGCCGAGCGTGCTCGACTCCTTCAGGCGGAGCGCGGCGCGGTAGGCGTCCGAGAAGTAGTTCTCGCCGCCGTGGTCCGATTGGATCAGGCAGTGGAGGAACTGGAGCCCGGGCGGCTTCTCCAGGTAGCTGGCGAAGAGCGAGATCAGTCGGTTGGACGACCACAACGCGGAGCTACCCACCACAAATCCGTGTGGAGGCCGAGCTCCACGTTGGTGTAGGCGATGTTGTTGCTGTTCTCCAGGCTCTTCACGTCCCACGTCCGCCCGTAGAAGGTCTCCATGATGGGCCCGATCCGCTCCGCCACGCGCTCGATGGCCAGCACCGGCTGCCCAAACTCGCCCTTGACGGGCTCGAAGGGCATGTTGCGCAGGATGACGATGCCGTACTCGCTCATCTGCTTCAGGAAGCGGTACAGGCCGCGGTCCCGGGCGGGGTCGATCTCGTGGAAGCTGGGCTCCGCGCCCAGAGACGCCGGAACGACGTCGGCAAAGTCCATGAACAGATCCGGCGACTTTTCCAGGGCCTTGACGTCCCAAATTTTGGGCGTGAAGGACGGCGCCGACCCCGGCGCGGGCAGCTTTCCCGGGGCCCCCGGCCCGGCCACCGTGGTGAGGTAGGCACCCTCGGCCAACTTCGCGAGCGGGTACACCGAGACGTGCCTGTAGCCGGGCACGGGCTTCGACGGCGGGCCGCCCGCGGCGTACTCTGCGTCCGTCAGGTGCAGCGGCTCCAGCGGCCGGTCCCACTCCAGCGTCAGGGCGCCGCCGGCCAGCGACGCCGCGACGGGCGCGATGCCGTCGGGCACCTGGAACGAGTTGTGCAGCTTCTGGTTGTTTGTCGGGTGGAGGCACTCGGCGCACGGGCAGTTGTCGCGCAGCCACGCGAAGTGGAACTCGGACAGCGTGGATGCGCCGGGCGCCGCGCCGGCCGGCGGCGGGACGAGCCCGCGCAGCACGAGCGAGTGCGGGCCGCGGGACTCGAGGGTCACGGCCATCGCGGGTTGGGCAAGGGGCGGAATCGTGGCGCAGGAAGTCCGACGGGCCGACCTTCGGCCGAGTCACGCCCAGCAGAACCATACGAACGCTAATCAGATCCAGCCGTTCTAGGAATCTTGGAGTTTGCGACGGTGCACCGTCAAGCTCTGGCGCCCCCATTTGTGGCCCCGCATCCCCGAACATCGCAGCCTGACCAGCCTACGTAACAGCCACTCCTGAGGCGGTCGCCAACCATCTCGAACCTCGCCATCAGCCTCTCCGCCACGGAACCACTCATCTACACTTGCTCACACGTATTTGCAACACACGCCGGCACGATGATCCCGTCACTTTAGGTCGCCGCGCTGTGCGCCTCCTCCCACGAGCTCCACTGCGGGCTCACTTCGATCGGGTAGCACGACGGCCTGTGCTCCTTCCAGTCGGCCCGCTGGCAATCGGCGGAGCAGTAACGGGCCATCTTGCACCTCGAGCAGGCCATCACTGGCGCCTGGGTGAGCGATCTGGAAGGTGGAGCCCGCCGGTGCGAATCGCCTCCGCGCGCTCCTCCGCTTCCCTCTCGCTCGGCAGTCCGGCTTCACCGAACGCAGGACCGTCGCAGCCCGAGATCATCTTCAGGATGGCAAGGTGCATCAAAGCTTGGTGGATCTGGCGGAAAGCGTGGCCCTTTTGCCCGTGATCGGCACCTTCGCGGCTCTTGGCGGTAACCAGGACCACCAACCCGACCTGAAGGAGCCTAAGCGCCCGTTGCTTCACAGCCTGGTGCGTCGCAGCATGCTTCTTGTAGGGCTCGGGCTCCCGTGCAATCACCGAGAGCAACCGGCCCAGGACGGAGATGAGCTCCTCTGCTTTGCGAAGCGTGTCGTCATTCCACGGTCCGATCGGCGCCCCGGAAGGCTTCCTGAAGATGCTCGCCGAAGGGAACGGCGCCAACAATGAGATCGATGAGGTCCGGCTGGCTGGCAAGGCGGGATCGGATGGGGTCCTGGGTTGCGCAGCCGTGCAAAATCGTCACGAAGCTCATGACGCGCTCGCGCACGCGCTGGTAGATTTCAACGGCGTCGGGGTGCCCACCGGGGCCTGCGACCATGACAGGCACGGGCAGATTGACGGCCGCGCCGGCAAGGTGCTGGAACTCGACGCGGAGACCGAGCTGCAGGGCGTTCGAGAAAGCGAGGGGATCGGCGACGTGCGCGAGGCAGAGCTTCAGCGGCCTGGCGAGCCGCGACACGAGCCTCGTCACGATAGAACAGATCTCGTCGTCCGTGCGGGAGGACATGGCCGGGAGCTCAGCTCCGAAGGAGTCCTCCCCGTTGCCGGGCGAGAAGCCGTCGAGCATGATTGGGATCGCGTGGCCCGCCGTGAGGATCCGGAGCTCGGCGTCGTCAAGCGAGTCCGTTGCCGCATCGGACAATGCGGCGCCCTCCGCGGGCACTCTCCAGGAACAGATGAGATTGTGGACGTTCTGCACTTGGCGGGCCAAGTCCGAGGAAAGATGGATCATGTCCGACACCGTCCACGGGTCCTTGGCAAGCAGAGAAACCACGTCTGGGTGCGTCAGAGACAGACCGAGCACTGCAGCAAAAGGTGGGGTTCTAGCTTCGGTCATTTTGGTTGGAAAGGCCCCAAAATCGGAGGTGCAGCACCGATGACGTGGTGGACACCGCGCCTCGCAAGCTCCACTACCTCTCCACCTAAACGGATCACGGTCACGCCGATGCCATCACTCGGAGCCACCATTCACGGTTCGAGAAGCACGCGACTCTGAGGATTGCGGTGGCCCTCGTCACTCCGCCTTCCGGGCTTTACAGCCGTATCTCGTCCCTCTCCGCCCTTCCGTCGACCATCTCGAACCTTGCCATCAGCCTCCCCGTCGCCGCATCCATCCATCTGCGCTCGCGCCCGTACCGCTCCCCCGCCAGCATCCGGTCCACCGCGTCCGCCACGTCGCGGTAAACCACCCACTCCGTACGTCCGTGCAGCTCGATCACGATGTCGCAGGTCGGCCTGCCCGCCCGCTCCACCTGCGTCTTTTTGCCCAGCCCCAACCGCGACGCCGATGCGTCTCCGTGGATGACGGCCTGGAGGCCGCCGACGAGGCCTGACAAGTCGGGGTTCGAGAGCACCGAGCCGAGGCTGCCATGCGCAGTCGCGACGAGCTGCACGCCGCGCTGCGAGATGGCCTTGGCCGAGGTGCACTCCTGCCGGTCACCGAGCTCGTCAATCACGACCACGTCGGGGGTGTCTGAAAAAAGGATGGCGATGCTGTTCAAGCGGCCCGTATCGAGCGAGGACAGAGCGAGACGCACGGTTCTTGACGGCCTCGAGCATGATGTTGTACTGGTTCCGCCGGTCGCGCACCTGGAAGCGCCGGCACTGCCCTACAGCTGGATGGGGCACGTCGCCGTCGCCACCGATTTCGCACGAGGTGTCGACAATCATGGACCGCTTCCGCAGCACGGTGGAGACGAAGCGGCAGATGTCGCGGAGCAGCGTCGTTTTGCCCTGGCCTGTGTGCACGAGAGGTATCAGCGCCTGGCTTCACAGAACGACTGGCATGCAGCACAAACCGGGCCTGCCCAGGATGAGCACCGACTTTCCCTCGTTCAGCACGTCCCCCAGCGCATCCGCGACCCCCTCCACCACCCGCGCGATCCGGATCGTCACCCCGACGGTCAACCCCTCCTTGTTCGGGATCCGGCTGACGCGGTGGATGTGCCGGTCGATGCCGGCGCGGTTGTCGCTGCTGAATCTCATGGAGGCGACGGTGGCGGCCACGTCCTCGCGGGTGAGGACGGTGCCAAAGCGGATCGGGTCGTCGGAGGGGGAGACGGTGTAAGCCTGCGCCTGCGAACCAAAGTCAAAGACGAGCTCCATGATGCTGGTCAGTGGCTGCGAAGCAGCCTCGAACGCCGCGACGAGGGATTCGCGCACGGCTTCGGGGAGCATGTCCAGGACAACGTCCAGGTCCGCGTCGACGCTGACGGCGACCGGGGCAGAAGCAGGCTTGCGATCGGAAGGACCCGCCGCGGACGCGGCGGCCTGCTCATCCTCATCTTCATCCTCCGGCCCCTCCGCAACCTCGGAAAACGGCGCGACCTCCTCGTACGTCGCCGTCCAGGCAGTCCGGTCCATCTCCACGACCAGGTCCCTGCCCCACGGCTTGCGCCTGCTCGCCGCCGTGAGTCTGTGCGAGTCGGCGCCCCGGTACTCGTCCGCGTAGCGCTCGCTTTTGAGCTCCGCCAACTTCTGCGCCGCGGCCGCGATCCGCTCCAGCAGCTTCTCCCGCGCCGGGATCAAGTGCGCCACGTCCGCCGCCGCATATCCGAGCAACTTCGCCGCGAGCGGGTGTCGAATCCACAGATCCTCCGCCCCTGGGCCGTTCATCGCCTTGCGTACGTCCTTCTTGAACGGATTGGAGGGGAGCCCCACCGCGTCCAGCATCTCGTTCAGCCCGGGCTTCCTCCCCGCCCCGTCGGCCCGGTCCCCGCGCAAGGCGACGGCGGAAAACGCGTCGTCGCAAGACCACTCGGCCGCCTCGGCCTCCAGCTCGCGGAGCTGCAGGAGCAACGCCTGCGTGTCCGCGACCCCGGAGATCCGGATGCCGAGCTGGCGGAAGGCGGCGTCGGCGTCGGCGCGGCCGTCGTGGAACACCTTGACCACCCCGCGGTCCTCCATGATCTCCTTGAGCGAGGAGAAGAGCCGCGAGCGGCGGTCCTCCGGGAAGCCGGCGGCCGCGACAAAGTCCAGGAGGAAGACGGCGGACGGCGTCGAAACCTGCCAAAGGCAGATCCGCCCGCCTGGCTCGAGATCCCCTTCGAGGTCGCAGCCGATGATCTTGGCCTGGCGAATGACAACTAGAGCAGATGACCAGAAGAGTTCCGTGTCCGCCAGGACGGGCTCCGCGGGAACGGCCGGGTCCGGGGCCGCGCGCACGGCGCCGCCAACCGACACCGTGTCGCCGGGGGCCGGGCTCGGGTAGGGGGGCACGGCAGTAGGGCGCGCAGCAGGTGGTGGTTTTGAGCCCTTGTAGACGCCGACGAGGTCGATGGTGGGAATGTCCCTGTGCTTGGTCACGAAGATCCGACCCTTCAGCATCTCGCTGACGTTCTTGAGGAACGACCCTTTGACTTTGGCATAAAGAGCCGGGTTCCTGGACTTGACCAAGGTGCCCAAGCTGGAGAGGGTGTTGAGCTTTGTGCCATTGTTCGTGACCTCGTAGAGGAGCGCGAAGAGTTGGTCCTGGCGGAAAAGGAGGAGCATGAGGAACGACCACGACCATGGCACTTCGTGACCCGAACCTCATCCGATACCGAGGACATGGCGAACGTCCGAATAAAGTTAACCGGGAGCACGAACCGAGCCCTCACCGTGCGTGCCGGACACAACCCGGACAAACGGTCGCTCCTCTGGTTCTGAGACGGGTCCAGGGTCCCGAGCTAGCAACCGTAGCAAACCCACATCCCCGGCAGCCTCCGCGGCAAGACGGCCCTCGATCCAGCGCGGGGCGATTTGGGGTGGGCCGGGCCGGCCGCGGGCGGCGGTGGCGGCGGCGATGCGGCCCTCGCGCCCGGCGCCGACGCGCAGCTCCTCGACGCGTTCGTCGCGTCCCTGCCGCCGGGCTCGTGGGCGATCCACGTGGCCGCGTACCGCGAGTGCCTGGAGGTCCAGCAGGACGGCACGGCGGGAAGCCCGGGGCTCGCCCAGGCGGACCCGCGGTGGGCCGCCCTATATCGCTCTCCCATTCTCGTGGCCACCGTGCGCTGGTTGGGGGCCCGGGCCGTGCTCGACAGGGACGGCGACCCGGACGGCGCCTCGCTCTCGCCGGGGACGCGGCTGGGCACCCTGGTCGCCGTGCTGGAGCGGCTGTGGGAGGCACTTCTGGAGGGAGAGCTGGCCCGGTTCTGGGCCGAAGCGGAGGCTGCAGGGGCCCGTCGAGAGGACGTGGAGCGGCGTGGAAGCCTCACATCGCTCGAAAAAGTTGCCGGGTCCGGAGACGTGCCGGCGTGGGACCCCGAGATCGCCGGGCGGCTGCAGACGATGGAGAACCTCGCCCTCGAGTGGAGCCTGTGCGTCGTCGCCGTCTTCGTGGACCTGCACCTCTCCCGCGCCGTCTCGTCGCGCGCCCTGCTCCGCCAGGTCGCCGCCATGATGCGCGTGGTCCGCGTTCCCGGGGAGGACCGCCTACCCGCGCAGCTCGCCACCTTTGACGACTTCTTCTTCAGCCAGCAATGGGTGAACTGTTTCTGGATGCTGGTAGTGAGCGAGCTCTGGTTTGCCGCCAGCACCGACACCGAGCCCTTGCTGGACCCCGTCGCCGAGTTCCCCTCGGTGCCGTACCTCATGCGCCCCGGCCTGGTCGCCTCGGTCCCCGCGCCGTCGGGCCGCCCGCGCGGGATCCCCGTCCCGGAGCGCATCCTCTCCATCCGCCGCATCACCTGCCGCGAGTACCTCGGCCTGGTGGACCCGGTGCGGAGCACCACGCTCCCCGCCGAAGACCAGGAGACCTTGCTCGCGGGCACAGTGGGCCGGATCGCCCAGCTGGGCCCGCTGCCGCTCCGCATCCTGCTAAACTATGCGGTGCTCAAGACCGCGCAGCTCAAGTCGTGGGCGCGGGCGCGGGGGCTTTCGGTGTTTGACGTGCTGGTCGCCGAGCACGCGCTCGAGTCGGGGCCCGCGGCGGGGACCACGGGGTCCGAAGTGCGCTACCTCCGCCGCCTGGCCGCCAACCCGCACCTGCCAGAGGCGATAAGGCGGCGGCGGTTCGTGCTGCGCGCCGTGGAGCGGGTCGAAGGGAAGCTGCCGCCCGGCTTGGCTAAGGCGGCGCGAGACGCCGATTTCGACGCGTTCGCGGCGGAGCTGCCGGAGATGGGGCCCGAGGGGCAGCAGATGGTACTCGCATCGCTGCTCACGATGCGGCTGGCGTGCATGCTGCTGGGGTCCCCGGAACCTTTCGCGGACCTGCGGCCCGGTGGGGAGGAAGCGGACAGCCCTTCCCGTGCACCCGACGTCGAGCACCCGGCCTACAACGAGCAAGTGGAAGACCTTCCCGATGACGCCTCCTCCCTCCTTGGCCTGTCCGACGTCTCCGCGGACCCCGACCCGCCCTCAGAGTCGGACGCATCCAGCGACGCCGATCTTCGCCTGCTGGAGCTGTGGTTCGCCACCCCCGCCTTCACCTCCGCCTCGCGCGACGCCATCTCCATCTCGGCCTGGGCGCGGCTGCTCCCCTCGCGCTTCACCGCGGCGCAGCTCCGCGCGTCCCCGTTCGCCTCCATAGCATGCAACGCCGCCGTGCTGGCCGCGTGGTTCCACCTCCTCGTCCTGCGCCGGTTCTCCGCGATCGCCGTGCGCGCGCCCGCGGCGCTGCAGGCCCGCGCGCTGGAGCTGCACGGGGACATCCTGTCGGACGTGCACGCGTGCCTGGAGCTCCTGGACGCCTCGGGCCGCCCGGGGCACGCGGCGTCGGCGGGGCTGCTCCGCTCCGTGCTCGAAGGGGAAGGCGACGGGCTCAGCAGGGCGGATTTGCAGATCCTGCGCACGGCGAGGCAGGTCGTGGGACGGTGCCCGCACCTCGCTGGAGGGGACGCCGATGGGACGTGCTGGGTGTGCGCGGCGGGGAGGGCGGGACGGCTCCGTGGAGAAGGGGACGAAGCGGGGGGCGAGGATGCCGGGGATCCGCTGGCAAGGGTGGCGGGGTACGGGCTCGCGCGGGCCGACAGCGCCGAGGGGGTCTTGTCGGATGCGACGGCGAGGGTGGTCACCCCCGAAAGCTCGCTGGCGGCATCGTCGGCCTCGGGGAGCGCCACCGCTGCCGGCCCCAGGAGGGTGCGGTTCGCGGACGCGGCGGATGTTTTCGAGACCTATTCCAAGGAGGAGTACCCGGCGAGGTCGATGCTGGCGGCGGACCACCCGGAGGACGCGGTGCGGGATCCGGGGGCGGACATGGGGGTGATGCCGCTGGCGGTGATGCTGGAGCAGCGGACGAGAGACGGGATGCCGAACCTTAGGGTGTATTGGAGTTAGCACGCCTTCCCTGCAGTGGGAATGTGATTGAGATCCTGGCACCCAGCCCGACAGGGTCGACGGAGTCGCCGGAATCGAGAGATTGCAAGATCGCATCGGAGCCGTCAATTCTACGGCGGGCCGTACCGAATCGGCGGCGGCCCGTCCCACGCGGCGTGGTGTTCTGCCGCCGGCCGCGCATCCAGGTTCCCATCCGTCCCGGGCCCGCGGCTCCGTCTCGAAGCCCCCCACATCGCCGCGTCCGCCAACGGGTCCGTCCCTCCCTCCCGATCTCCGACCCCGGTCCCGCTGTCCGATCCGTGCCCGGCAACCCTGGCCATGCACAGGCAGAGGTAGCACTCGCCCTCCTCCCCGACATCGCTGCAGTGCGCGCACCCGGCCACCACGCTCGCCGCCCTCCTGAGCACGCGCACCCCCGCGGGCCCGATCGCGGCGCCGTCGGGGTCCCCGTCCAGGGCGCCGCGGCGTCCCCGCGGAGCCCCTGCTCCCGGGGGCGGCGGCGCAGCAGCAGGAGGGGGAACAGGGCGCCGTGCACGGCGGCGGTGCAGAGGAAGGAAGCGCGCGAGCGCTCAAGCCCCGGCGCCTTGGCCGGCGCGGCCCTCAGCACCGCGTCCGCAAGGAACGCGGCCGCCGCAGGCGTGAGCGGCGGCTCCCGCGGCGCACAGGTCATGGCGATGCGAGGTCGGGTTCTCTGATCGGGTCCGCGTCCCACATCGCCGGATCGACTTTGCCACAGGGTCTGGATGACCGCGAATCCCCAAGGACGCATCGATCGGCTGAACCTTGCATCTTCGAGTGCAGGCGGCCGAGACGAGAACCGAACGGGCTCTCGGGACTATCGCACGTCATCCAATTCGCTCCAATACGACAAATTTCCAGTTCCACACGCAAGTGTTTGCTATGGCTGTCCCATTGCTGCTCAGATCTTGTGCTTCGAGGGCGCTATAGCAACGAACAGTCAGCTCTTCTTCCCACGAGGCGATCCCGGCAAGCCCTCACTTTCGCACCGCACCACCCGGCCCGGCAGCTCCCCGGTCGGCACCCCTTTCCGGTACGTGACCTTTCCGCTGACGATCGTCGCCTCGTATCCGTCCGCGCGCTGCATCAGCCTCCTCCCGCCCGACGGCAGGTCGCTGATGATCTCGGGGATCTTGATCGCCAGCGCGTCGAGGTCGATGACGTTGACGTCGGCCTTGAGCCCCGGCCGGAGGACGCCGCGGTCGGTCAGGCCGATCGAGAGCGCCGTGTCGCTGGTCAGGCGGCGGACGATCTCCTCGATCGGCTTCCCGGCCTTCTTGACCCAGTGCGTGAGCGAGAAGCTCTGGAAAGACCTGCAAAAGAGGGGTGTGGTCAGGAGTGATCAGCTGGGAGGGTGCGGGAAACCCGTACGCGTCCATAATCATGCCTTGAACGAACGAAAGGTGTGAGGAACGTATTCATATCCTGCCCCGCACTGCACCCACCGACGTGCGCTCCGCCATCAGAA
Source organism: Hyaloraphidium curvatum (assembly GCA_025558095.1). NCBI lineage: Eukaryota > Fungi > Monoblepharomycota > Hyaloraphidiomycetes > Hyaloraphidiales > Hyaloraphidiaceae > Hyaloraphidium > Hyaloraphidium curvatum. Next base: position 176,618 of record JAIVFI010000042.1, read on the forward strand.
AGTCCCATGATGGCGTTCCGGTTGTTGAGGTATTCCTCGGCCGCGTCGAAGTTGTACTTGTCAAAGTTGGCGAGCGGGCAGTACAGGAAGTCGCGTCCGTTGTTCTCCAGCAGCATGTCTGGCTGCGGCGTCAGGATCCAATGCGGGAACGCGCTCGGACGCGGCCGCTCACCGTAGGCCACTTCCTCGGGGCGCTTGCCCGCGCGCTCGGCGATGGCCGCGACGGAATCCTCGGCGTTCGGGTGGTAGTTCGGCGGGTCCGTGAGGCGGAACATGCGGTTGAACTTGAGCAGCGGGATCAGCGGGTGGGTCGCGTTCTTGATGCGGTCCTCCGACAGGATCCTCCTGCGCCTCTCGGGGTCCTTCATGGCGACCACGCGCTGCTCGGGGGCGAGGTGCGCGATCTCTTTGTAGCTGGGGCAGCCGCCGAAGGGCGTCTGGGAGCCGAGAAGGCCGAGGAGGACGCCGACGGCGCGGGGAGGGAAGACGGGGCGGATGTTGACGCCGTCGGCGGCGGCCGCGTCGGCAAGCTGGACCAGTTTGCGCCACCTGTTGCTGGGGTCGTCGTGCCCCTGGGCGGAGAGGAAGGTCGCGGGCCGGCCCGACCGCTCGACCATCTTGCGGATGAGCTTGAACTCGCTGTCTGCGCTTTCGGCGGAATCGATGAAGTCGCTGTTGACCTCGATGATGCCCGCGCCCGCGTCCTTGAGACCGAGCGCCATCCCCACGAGCTCGTCCTCCAGCGCCCGGTAGGTTGGGATCGTGTCGCCCTTGCTCGACTTGTGAACGAGGTTGCGCGTCGTGCTGAAGCCAAAGGCGCCGGCTTTTACCGCGTCGGCAATGATCTTGCGCATCTGCTCGACGTCGCGGGGCTGGGCGGGCTCGAGGTTGACCGCGCGATCCCCTGTGCGACGGCAGCGATATCAGTGACTTGAACAGCACCAGATGGGCTAGTCCGAAGGATTCTCACCCATGACGTAGACCCGCACCGCAGCGTGCGGCACCAGCGCGCAAATGTCAATGTCGTGCGGCCTCTCGTCGATCTTGTCCAGGTACTCGGCGAAAGTCTCCCACGAAAAGTCAAGCCCGTCAGCCAAAACTGACTCCGGAATGTCCTCCACCCCTTCCATGAGCTCGATGAGCTTGCCGGCCTGTTCCTTGCGGACGGGGGCGAAGCCGACGCCGCAGTTGCCCATGACGGCGGTGGTCACGCCGTGCAGGGACGAGGGGTTCAGCCGCGAGTCCCACACGGCCTGAGCGTCATCTGCGGAGCCCAGTTGAGCGAGCGACGGGGACTCGAGGTTAGGCAGGACGTACAGTGGGTGTGGACATCTGGAAAGGCGGAGTGAGGACACCAATCGAACGAGGCCCCAGTTCTACCCACCGACGAAACCGGGGGTGACGAACTTCCCCTTGGCGTCAATCTCCTCCTTGCCGCGCGGGAGCCCCTGCCCGACCGCCGAGATTTTGCCCCCCGAAATGGCGACGTCGGCCGGGAAAGCCGGCGCGCCGGTGCCGTCCACCACGAGCCCGCCGCGGATGACCTGCGCCCCCGCGGGCCGTCAGCGGAGTCCAGCGGATAAAGCGGAGGACGCACGAGGTCCGGTTGCGAGGCCATTGCTGTCAGCGACGGTGGGGTGGATGGTGGTTTGGGAGACGGCGCGCCGCGGCGCCACGCGCCGCCACTGGCGGTGGCAAACATTCAGCGGAGAAGAATCGGACGGCTTCTCGTTTGGAAGGCAAAAGTCTGTTGCATGGAGGTCCAGCAATCACCCCGGACACACCGTCTGTATCGTCAGCGCAACGCCGAAACCCCTCATGGCGCCCAGTACCGCGAACCCGACCGTGATCGCAGCGACGAGCACCCCCCTCGCCGTTCCGTATCCCACTGGCTGCCCCAGCACCCTGGCCCTGCTCGCGCCGGCCGAAGCCGCGGCCAGTTCTAGCAGCCGCGCGTGGGCTTCCAGCGCCGCCGCGGCCCGCGGGTCCGGGCTGTGGAGCGCCGAGGCGGCGAGGATGCGGCGGGCGGCCGCAGCGGCGCCGAGACACAGCGTCGAGGTGTCTTCCGCGACCGAATTGAAGGCCGAGACGATGAGGATGGAGCGGATCACCATGCCCAGGACAAAGGCGGCAGTTGCGATCTGGAACGCAGCAACGCAGCGGCCCGCGGCCAGGTTCATCACGAGCGTGATGAGGAGGATGACGCCGGAGAATAGAACGAAGCGGCGTTCCAAGGATAGGTAGACGAATCGATGCGACCAGTCGACCGAAAGGAGCCGCAACAACTTCACGTGGAGCTCAGTGCTGGGTTTCAGCACTGCGTCGGCGCCTTCGCCCCGTAGCAGGAAGGAGCGGTAGCGGCGCAAGAAAGAGCGTAAAGAGGCCGAAAGCGCCCGATACGCAACACGCCGCACGAAGAAAGCCGACGGAAGCATGAATACTGCCCTTTCCCGGACCGAGTAGGTGAGCCCGTAGCCCACCACCAAGTAGATGACTGCAAAGATACCGCCAACAGCACCCCAGGAAGGCCAGAACTGTGAAGCCAGCTCGATTGCCGGAGTCCAGAGGATGAAGAGCAGAATGACCCCGCCGCAGACAGTGTCCAACCCGGCGTCCAGCAGCCTGGCGAGCGCATCGTCCCGTAGCACGGATCCTGCGCACCCAGCAGCAGGGCACGGGCACCGCACGTCGGCCTCATCGTGCTGAAGAAGCACGAACGCAGGCGGATCGGGTTGGACGCCGGCCTCGGGATTCTCGACGTCCGCTTTGCGACCGCGCTCCCGCACGTCGCTCAGCTCCCGCAGCTGCAGCCAACGCATCACTGGCGAGAGCGACAGCGTGTCGTAGGGGTTCGGCCCCCTGTTCACGATCGCCGAGACGCGGCCCCGCCTCAGGCTCGCGGCTAGCATCCCCCAGCCATAGGAGATCAAGAACTGCAGCGCCACGATGCCTGCCGCAACCAGGCCCACGGCCAGCGCCGGCTGCGGGAAACGGGACGGCGGCGCATTGGCGGCGGTCCACGCCAGCGCGGCCAGAATGGGCAGGGCGAGCAAGTGCGCCAACGGAAAGAGCACGCCGACACGCGGGAATCTCGCGCCGAATCGAAAGAGCGCGGCCATCGCCGGCAGATTCGCGGCGTCGAACGCGGCGGCGAACGCGGCGGCGGAAAGCGGGTCCGCAGCGCGTGCCTCCGCCGCGGGGTCCGCGGGCGCGTCATCCGCAGGACGGGGACCCGCACCCCGCGGCGCCTCGGGGAACAATACGAGCCATTCGGCAGGCGCGAGCGAGGTGGCCTCGGGCCCCGGCGTGGGCTCGTCGTCGTCCATCGCTGTGGCAAGTCAATTGCCGCGCTCGCCGCCGCCCGCCGTATGTGCAGATCTTGATTTATCTTGAGCAGGCGTTCGCTGCAGCAACGTTGTCTACCTCTATCGCTTTGGAGGAGAGCGTTGGTATCAAATGTAGAACATGTCTTGCTATCGCGGCACGAGGTGAGGAAGGCTAGCGGAGGCGCTTCCCTTCCATCGCGAGGCCGGACGTGCACTCGTGCGAGGTCCTTGTACGTTGTGGCGGCTTCTGCTGTTGCCGGACTCAGCTTACATGTGCCCAGGAAGGAGCCCCAGCACACCCCGTACCGCGTCCGCGTGCACCAACGCGAGCGCGAGATCGTCAAGCTCGAGCCTTATCAGCATTGCGAGGACGGCCTGCTCCTCGGCCTCGCTGTTTCCACGCACATCCAACACGGCACCCGTGAGGAGGTCGAGCAGGGGCAGGGGTAAAGTTCCGAACCTTGCCGTGACGATCGCGGCGGCCCGCGCCATGGCGGAGAGGTCGACGTGCGCCGTTGTAGATTCCTCGTCCCTGCTGTAGAAGGCATACGTAAACCGCTATTACATCGATCGACGATGCGTTCGGAACGACGTACTCATCCGCGGTGGCTTCTCCCTCGCTCTCCTCATCGGACTCGTATCCCCTCCCGTCCCCTTCGACGTCCGTGTCCTCTGTGTCAGCAGGCTCCGTTGGCACGGCCTCGTACATCTGCATCGCTGCGGTTTCGTGGTTGAGGGCGGCTCCGGCCACGCCTGCCGCTTCCGTTCCTTCGGGGACTTCGAGGTCCGCGCCGGCGCCAGCCACCTCCACACCTCCTCCAACACCCTGCCAAAGGTAAAATAAGCCACTCTCATCGCAAGTGGCCGGCAGGGAGCTCACCGTCGCGGGAGCGGGACGAACGAGCGGCGATGACTGTGCCATCGCGGATGCCAACGACGCCGAGCGCGGCCGCGGTGCCTCCGACTAAAGGAGAAGTGATGCAGTAGGCAGGCTGTTGATTTCGGCTGCGAGTGGTCCGTGCTCGAGGCACTGAAGGCGAGGGGCCGAAGAGTGAGCACGTGACGAAACCGTGGCGCAAGACGCCGCTGCCGCCATCATCTCGTGCGCTCCTGGGCCTCCATCAAGAGAAACATAGATCCCACGAGCCGCAATCTTTTTCGGCCTATTGCGAAGACTACCTTTTGACGGCTCCTGTGATGGCCAAGGGCTTGAAGGGGATCGAGTGGACCGTGGACGCCGACAACAGGGGTGAACGAAATTCCACTGGGACCGAGAGTGACACGCATACCGCCAATTGTAGCCCTCACGGCGGCAGCGCTGGTGCGATCCAATTCGGATGATTGTGTTGGTGCAGACAACCCGGAACGAGGAAATGCAGGAGTCAGCAGGAGTAACGCAAGTCCATTCCTCCCATCCGCAAGTCAGAAATGCGTTGGCGCTAGTTCCTTCAGGTTTGGACGGTCTCCCGACTTCCAGCCCTCCCATCCATGTCCTTGGGGATGAGCAGCGCACCTCTCACTGCATCCGCCTCCTCCAGCGCGAGCGCGAGATCGTCCAGGTCGCAATCCCGCAGAGTCTTGAGGACGGCCCACTCCTCGGCTTCAGCGTTCCCATGTAGATCGAGCACAGCGCCAGCAAGAACGGAGGGGATGGACACTGGGACGATGCCGACTCCGAAGTAGTCGATGATGATGGAGGTGGCCCGGGCCATGGCCGTGCGTTTGTCAAGCGTCATTCCGGCTTCGTAGTTCTCTCTGTGGGCACACTAGGTGAGCCAGCAAATTGATTGGGGCGTTCGGAACGTACTCATCCGCGGTGGCTTCTCCGTCGGACTCGCTCTCCTCATCAGAATCCGATTCCTCCTCGGCCTCTTCGACTTCCGTGTCCTCTGCGTCGGCAGGCTCCATTGGGACTCCCTCATTTATCGGCATCGGGGTGGTGAAGCTGCCTGCTCCATCCGCGCCCTGCGCCGACGACTGGCCCGCGGCGTCGGAGCCCACGGGACCACCAGGCGCCTCTTGCACTCCTTCCGCGCCATCCTTTGAATTAGAAAATGAACTCCATAGCGTTGAGGGACGGCAAGAGGGCTCCCACCATCTCCCCTCTTCCCCTTCCCTCCTCTCCCCCTTCTCCCCCGAGCGCGGCGAGCACCACCCGCTCCTTGGCTCCCGGGTTGCCGAGCCGTTCGGCGTCGACGAGGTTCAGGCCCGACCTGAGGGCTTCGAACAGGGGCGCGAAGTACCTGGGTGCGACGTTCCGCTCGAGGATCTCGGAGGCGCGGGCGAGGGCTGCGAGGCTGGCGCCGGTCGAGGCGGTAAGGTCATCATTTTCTTCGCCGTAGGGCCTAATGAGCTCGGAGGCCGGCTTTCGGAGCGGGGACGGACATACGTGTCGTCCGTCGAGGGTTCAACCTGGCGATGGACACGAAGGACCGCCACGTGTCGGGCATGGGCGGGTGCTTGATGGGCTTTGGCATTCCGCAGGACTGCTACGAGCCGATGAAGGCGTTCCATACGCGTTTCTGGCCCCTGCTAAGTTGCTGTCTATTCGCCCTTTGGCAGTGCGCATCGATCTCGCGGCCCGTCAGAAAGCGGCTGGCCTTGGATCCAGCCTTCTTGGACGCTCTTGGCGTGCTTCCCCTGCACGACTTTGACCTCCTGACACTCCTCGTTTTAGCCAACGGCGACGTGCCGCCTCCTGCGTCGAGCGGCCGGGAATCCGTGCGGCCGCATCCCGACGACGGACCCCTCTTCACCCCCGGCGAGCCCATGGTCCGCATCTCGGGCCGTGTTCTCTTGCACAGCCCCGAAGCCCGCGCCGCCGCCGACCGCGCGCGGCAGGGCTCCTTTTCCGCGTACCGCACCCTTCTCGCCTGCCTGCTGGAGGAACACCTCCCGTACGAGGAGCGGATGGACTGGCTCGAGGCGGAAAGGTGCGCCATGTGCATGCCTTCGTGGCTGCGCTGGTTCTACGACGACCGCTGGGACGGTCGCACGTCCCCGTTCGTGGGGGCGCCCCGGGACGTGCTCGTTCTGGACGCGGAGCTGCGGCAGCTCGCGGACGCGATCGGCATCGCCGCGGGCGGTAGCAAGCCGCGAGCGCTCCCCTTTGCGGATCCCCTCCCCGGGGCGGGGCCGGACTCGTGCGATGCCTGCGGCAAGAGCGGTGGGCTGATGCGGTGCGGAAGGTGCCTCGTGGCGCGGTACTGCTCGGCGAGGTGCCAGAAGCGGGCCTGGGGGGAGCTCGGGCACAAGGCGGGGTGCGTCAAGTCGGAGCTCGAGAGGGCGTCGTTCCTAGACCGGGCGAGCGACGATGAGGCAGGCCACGGGGAAGGTCGGGAGAAAGGTGAAGAGGATGCGTAGACCATGCAGGGATCGATGCCGGGCGGGTTTTCCTGAATAAGATTCGCCGCGCTGGATTGATGACCCTAGGCTTGAGTCGCGATCGAGGAAGCTTCTCCGTAGTTCACCCAACACGCGCCCTCACCATGTCTGCCGCCGACGGCTCTGCGACCGCGCTCAAATCGCTAAGCTCTGCCGAGCTTCTCGCGACTTTCCCCTTTCCCGCGCCCTCGGACAACGCAACCGGCTTCCCGCGCTCCCTCGGCTCCGGCGACGAATCCGGACTCGACAAGGGCGACGGCGACCCGGAGCCGGCTCTCTCGCCAGCAGATGTCATTAACCGGCTGGAGAAGGCGGACCTCGGCGCGCTGGCGGCCATGGTGCGCGCGTGCACCACCGCCGCGTGCAGCCGCGCCGCCCTCCTCCCCGCCGCTCTCATTGCGACCGTCCTCGAGATTGCAATCGGCGCCATGATGTTTCCGCTGGATGACGGGTCGTTCGGAACCCGGCAGATGGCCACCGCGTTGGCCTGCCTCGCCGTCCATTTTGGGTTTTCGACGGCCATCATCCTCTACGTCTATCTCGCCTCTGTGGTCTCTCCTGAGCATGCGAAACGCTTTGCCGCCAGCCTCGCGCAGACGGTCCGGTGGCTCGAACTATGCGACTCCCCGATCCCATCCAAGCTCGTGGAGCACGTTCCCGGCGACCGCTTTTGCACCTGCCGCGCGTGCTGCTCCGGGCTCCTCCGCATGGCAGTTTGGGACCGCATCCTGCGCACGAGCATATTCCAGGGGACCGGGACCATCGCCACGATGATATGCCTTTGGACCCCCATGGTCCGCTTCGGCCCGGCCTTCTGGTCCACCTGGTACGGCGTACTGCTCGGCACCGTGTTCCTGCTTTCCGTTGTCGTGTGGAACTTTGTCGCCTTGCTCATACGCTGGACGCGGACCAGCCCCGCGGACGTGCGCCTCCGGACCCGGATCTACCGGCGCGCTAGCGCCCTCGCCCTGCGGGACCTGCTCGCGCGAGCACGCGCCTCGCTCCTTGACGACAAGCCCGTTGGCGTCCCATTGAACCGCGAACTCTACGTCTCGCTCCATGCCGAGTACGAATCACGCTGGCGGGCGGCGCGCAGCGTGGGCGCACTTTCATCCAACGCCTTCACCACCCTCATCACCTTCGTCTCGCCTTTTGTCCTGTTTGCCTGCGCCGTGGCCAACATCGCCGTGGGATCCTGCATCCCCTTCTGGATCGTCTGCTGGTTCCTCATCAACCTCGGGCTGCTGGTGATCGACCTTGCGCAGCTGCCCGCGGCCAACGACCAGATCGACGACGTGCTCTCCCTCTACGCGGACGCCAGGACCGCCCTCCAGGCCATGCTCGCTGAGTCCGCGCGGCTGCCTCCGAGGCCCGCCGCCCGGGAGCTGAGGGAGCACCTCGGCCTGCTGACCTCCCTCTGTTCTGCGGACAACCTGCGTGCGACCTTCGTGGGGATCGTGGTGACGTGGGGGCTGGCAAAGACGGTGCTGGTCACGGCGGTGACCGTGGCAGTGGCGCTGTGGAGCGTGCTCAGGGGGGCGGGGGTGTCCTTCACGATCGAGACGGCATGTCCAAGCTTTTGACTCGCGTGGAGAGTGTCATGTTGAATCTATCCTACTTCCGTTAGCGACCCCTGTAGGTGACCCGTCCTGTCCAATCGCACCTCAGCACGTGATGTGGGCCCGGGGGACATTGGCTGTTTAAATTTCGAGGAATCCGAGCTCGCGCGGCCGCATCCAGCATTATGGATGATCGACTGAGCTACCTGACCCCCAGTTCGGTCGTTGGAGGCGGGGATCGAGCACGGATCGCCCGGCGAAACTTTCGAATCACCCGCGGTGGTGGTGGGGCGGAAACGCAAGGGGTTCGCCTCCGCTGTGCCACGCCGGAAACCGGAACGGACATGGAGAGCGAGGGGGCCCCGGCGTCGGGACCAACGTTACCCGGGACGAGCGCCCTCGAGCGCCTGCCGCTGCCGGTGCTGCAGGCGGTGCTCGATGCGGCCGGTTCGCCTGCGGTGTTCCGGGCCTCGTCGGCCCTGCGCGCGCTGTTCAGGCGGCCTCTGCGCCACGGCGAGAGTGTTGCCCTGCTGCGAGGCGCCAGCGAGGGGGACTTTGCCGGCAGCCCGCTGGCTGACAGCGTGCGATTGCAGTTTTTCCGGGCGAAGCTGCTGCGGGGACTCGCGGGGCAGGACTCGGACACCGACGCCGCGCTCGCCTCCCTGGAGCGCCACCCGTGGTTCGACGAATATGTGGCCGCGCAATTGGCGAGGTGTCCGCTGCCGGACGCTGCGTGGTCGCTGCTGTTTGTTTACGGCGTCAGGCGCGAGCGGGAGGTCAGGCTGAGGGAAGCTGGCGCGGACACGTCGGGGCCTCAGATCTCCTACCCCGGAGAGGCCAATGAGGCGCAGGATGACACTACGGACGCCGGGGACGACAACGAATCGGACGATGGCCAGGCGGAAGCGGCAGAAGGGGTGCAGGCGGACGGGGAAGCGGAAAACGACAGCACCCCGCCCACCCTCGGCCCGCGCCTGCGCAACATCGTCCTCGGCGCCCTGGTCGAGCGCTTTCCGCCGCCAGCCGACCACTGCTGCTGCCACGGCGACTGCGACCTGACCAACGAGCTCGGCGAGCGCGAAAAATGGACCCTCGCCGACGCGCTGCTTGTCGGCGCCACGCTCGGCGACGCGGGAGTGGTGGCCGAGGCCATCGCGCGTGGGGCGCCGTGGTGCGCCAGACTGGGGGAGATGGCGGTTTCGGCGGCGGTGCTGGCGGACCACAAGGGGGCAGGTGCGTTGGTGACCCAGCGACCGAACATGGGACCGTTTTCTCAACTCCCTTTGCAGCCGACTTGGTGCTCGACCACCGCGCCCGGCACCACAGGCGGCACGCGGAATCCCCCGCTCCACCGCCCCCGACGGATCCCGTCCTCCTCGCCTGCGAGCTCGATCGCCACCGCATCCTTCCCTCCCTCCTCGACCAGTACCCTGCTGGTCCCGAGGCACCCGCCGACGGCCCCGCCGACATCTTCTCCGAGGAACCCGATGAGGAGGAACCCTTGCCGACCACCTACTTCGACCACGTCGTGCGCAACCACTCCAAGCGCCGGCCGCCCAAAGCCACCCCCCGCCCGCGTCCCGCACCCCTCCTCGCCGCCAGCCGCCGCGGGCACGACCAATCTGTACGCGCGCTGCTCCTCCACCCCTCTTGGGACCCCGACGACCCCCCGTCGGGCACGACGCTCCCCTTGCTGTACGCCGTTCTCAACGACCACCGCGCCACCGTGCGCGCCCTCCTCGCTTCGGACGCCCCGGCGCACCTCCCCTACCCGTACCCCTTCTCGGCGCTCCCCCTCCTCCTCGGTGTGCTCGCGGGCTCCCGCGGCGCAGTCCTCGCGCTGCTCCCCGCGCAGCCCCGCGAGGCCGGGGACCCCGTCGCGCAGGGCGATTTCCTCCTCCTGCGCCTCGCGGCGTATTTTGGCGATGCGGGAACGGCGGATGCGCTGCTGGCTTGGTCACGGGCTGCAGGGAGGGAGGTCAGATGGGAGGAGGTGGCAGCTGTGGGGACGCGGTTCGGACTGGGGGGCATGGTGAGGTGGGCGGCGGCGCGGATGCGGCGCGAGGTCGAGAGCGGGCGGACGTCCGCGCGGGGAGGCAAGGGCAGGGAACGCGGTTGGATGGGACGCGCGGCGGACGCGGTGCAGGGGGTCGTGGGGGCGGCGGCCGACTTTTTCGGCCTGTCGTACCGCGTCCGCCTCGCGGCCTACCGGGCGCGCGTGGCGGAAGAGCTCGGCCCCTTCGCACCCTGCACCGACCCGCTCGGCGTACCGCGCATCTTCGGCTTCGAGGGCCACGGCCTGGCAATTCCCCCTCTCGACACGGACGCGGACGGCGCCCCGACGGCCTTCGACCCCCGACCCGCGCCGGGCCTCCTTCCCCCGCACCCGGGCCTGCCGCGGCCGATGCGGTTCCCGCACCTGGGCAGGCTGCTTCGGAACGACGTGGTGTCGGCGGTCTCCTTGTTGGGGAGCATGCTGAGCGTGCAGCAGGAGGGCGATGGGGATGGTGATGCATGGGAGTCGGAAGCCGAGGCCGGGGTGCAGGGGCCGGTGGACGAGGCGGACGTGCTGGCCGCAGAGGTGGATTGAGGTCTTTGATTGCTGATGGGAGATGCTGCTGGGTAATGCAATGCTGATTGAAAGATCGTTGTGGCGCCTGCCGCCGGAGAGGTCGGCGGCGCCTGCGTATTTGCCACACGGCCATCCGCGACACGCCGACTCCGTCTCCCGCGCGCGAAGATGGCCGCCGAAGCAAAGTACAAGTGCGCATGGCCTTGTCGCGCTCTTTCGAGGCACGCTCAATCGAAAGGGTCCCGCAGCCGCACGGACCGCCTCGTCCCGCTGCCCCCCCACGACCCCGCCGTTCCGTGGCCCTCGCTGGACAGCAACGACTATCCAGCAGGCCCGCTGCCCGAGGTAACCAACCATGAGCGGCTGAAGAAGGTCCTCGAGCGCATCAGGAATCCGGACCTCGCGAGGCACGGCAAGACGTTTGCGCTGCTGGCGTGCCACAAGGGGAGGTCCGTTCGCGTCGTGGTGCCGAAGCACGGACCGCCGGAGCTCACTTTGCAATTCGCTAGGCTCGTGCTGGAGGAGTACGGCCCGCCGGAGGAGCGCCTGACGCGTTTCGGCGCGATGACGACCGACCCGTGGCCCAAGGAGACCTTCGACGAGGGAACCAAGTTCGTCTCCTGGTCGCAGGCGTAGGTGCTAGTCGCCGCGCTTCCATCCCCCACTGCTGATTTTCCCTCAATGCTGATACGTCCGCCGCTAGGAAATCCTTCGTGCACGCCTGCTTCGGCATCCTCCTTCAGAAGGGCCTCCTCAAGAACACTCAGACCCCCGCGCACCCCTGGGTTCCGGAATGGCAGGGTGCCGGCGACCCCCGCCGGGAAATCACCATCGAGCAGCTGCTCCAGATGCGCTCGGGGCTCAAGTGGGAGGAAGCCTACATTGCCCCCGAGCAGCACCCGTGGCCGGCCGTTTTGGAGATGATCTGGGGCGAGCATAACCACGATGCCGCGGGCTACGCGGCCTCGTTTCCGCTGGAGCACCCGCCGGGGACCAAATTCTATTACTCATCTGGCACCTCGAACATCCTCGTGTCGATCCTCTATCGCATCCTGGGGCTGGGGCCTGAGGTCGAGAAGGGGGAAAGGATGGAGAAGTTCACCGCGTGGATCGAGGCGGAGTTGTTCTCCAAGCTCGGGATCCAGGGCGCGGAGCTGAGATTCGACGGGAGCGGCCTGTGGTTCGGGAGCTCGTACGTCTACTGCAAATCCAGGGAATTCGTGAGGTTCGGGGAGCTTTACCTCAGGGGTGGGTGCCTTCTAGCGCTGACCCGATCGCCTGCGCCGTTGACCCGTTGGGGGGGGGCGCAGACGGCGCGTTCGCCGGGAACAGGATCTTCCCCGCCGGTTGGGCCGATACGGCGCGTCGGCTGCAGTCCACCATCCCGCGGGACGAGCCCCTTTCCGACTTCGAATGTGGGTCCCATGCCCTCCAGTTCGCTGCCGCTGAGCTTTGCCCCCGAAACAGACGGCCAGCAGTGGTGGGTTTGCCGAGACGAGCGGTTCGGCGGGTTCGCCGCCCAGGGGTACCAAGGGCAGTTCACGTACGTCGTGCCCGCGCTTGACTTGGTAATCGTGCGGAACGGAGAAACGCCGATGGATGTCTACAGCAACGTGGTGGAGGAGATCATCTACGAGACGCGGGACGCGCTCGCGGGCTTGTAGAATCGCCCCGAGCTAGCCTTCGTCTGAATCCGGATCGGGCGGCATCCTCCTGAGGGTTACGGATATCCGTTCGGTCCGAGGCACCGCTACTCCGTCGACAACGTCCTCGGTCCGTCGCTCGATCCCGTGAGTCCACTCCCACCGCGCCGGCCCGTTCAAGCAGATCACGTCTCCGGGTTCCATGAACACCCCAACGCGTTCCCCGGCCCCCAGCCGTTCGAATTCCATCGTTGCCGTGCCCGAAATGGACGCGACCGCAATGCCGTCCTCGAAGCGCGCCAAATCCACGTGCGGTTTTAGCCCCTCCCCAGGTCGGTATCGGTTGACGATGCTCTGGTTGAATAGCGGCATCCTCCCCTGCAGGGAAGGATCGAGCAACGGGGCCGAGGCGGCCTCGATGGGCGCGAAAAATGCGGGGAGCGCGCCGAAGAGCATGACCTGGTTCTGGCCCTCCCGTTGGAACCAGCCGAGGGAGGCCATGCCAGCGAGGATCTCTGCTCTCTCATCGGAGGATAGGACGCGTTTGGCAACGGTGAGCCCCGGGATTTGCGCGTGGTGAGCCATGTTTCCACGCAGCGTCAGGCTCAGCGGGTGCTGGCTCCCCCATCCGGAGACCCCGAATCTTCACGCACACATGTCATCTAGAACGAGACAAAGTCAATCGTCTAAGCACTCTCACACCGCCACAGAGGGTTACCCAGCCTCGCCAACCGTGTCTACCTGCCCCTTTTTGTCGTCCGCCTCCGCCTGATCGTCGTCCGCCGCTTCGTCGTGACCTTTCGCCGCGTGGTGGTCTTTTTCCTGCGCGTCGTCGTCTTTCCTGTACGCCTGGTCGTTGCAGGCCGCGACGTTGTGCGGCCACGTGTTGTCGGCACTCGCGCCGCGGTCGTCGGCCTGACAGCAGGAGTTGGTGTTCCGCTTGCAGGCCATCCGCCAGCCAACGGGCTAAACCGATCCTGCGCAGAGAAATGAGACCGGGGGTTGCCAAAGCCGAGCGCAGACTCACCGCCGGAAGCTGCAGCCAATCCGGAAGCTGCGCCGGCCACTTCCCCGCCCCTGCGTTGGCTGCCGGCTCCGCCACCCCGCAGCCCGCAAAGGTCTTGCCGGAGACCACGGCCGGCTTGGTGCTGCAGTAACCCGGCGGCCTCGCGTTGCCGGCAAAGGGGTTGACGGCCGGACAGGCCGCGCTGCACGGGAGGGCAGGGTTCCTCCTGACCCAGACGTCGACCGCGTTCTGCGGGTAGGCCGCCGCAGGCACCATCCGGTCGACGGTGAAGGCGAGATACGTCGTACCGCAGCTGCACGCGCGGCGGTAGGATGCGGCGCTGGGCACCCAGCTCTCGGGGGTCGCGGAATCGTCAAACTCCCACAGGCCGGGCAGCTCGAGGACGAAGTCCTGTGCTGTGGTGGCCCAGTCGTTCGTCTCGAAGCTGAGGCCGCCGAAGCTGGCGAGGTTCTCGAAGGACAGGGTGTATACCGAGTCTGAGCGCACGTTGAAGCTGAAGGTGTTTTCGGCCTGCTCGTCAATCAGGACGCGCTTGCCGCATTCCCAGGTCATGTACTTCTTGCCGCCGAAGCCCGCCAGGGAGCGTTCGTAGGCAAAGAACGAGTTGTAGCGGCCGGCAAACGGCGGGCACACGTAGAAGTTCAGCTCGGGTCTGTACTCGCAGTTGTTGGGCACCGCTTCGGGCCCCGAATTGAACAGCCAGTAACTTCCCGGCGGCGAGCAGGGGAAACTGCCGTCGACGTCCTTCCACCCCGCCAGGAACGCGGCGGCGTCGGACGGCAGCACGGAATCGGCCGCGTTGCGCACGTTACCCGGCGCCCGCGCCCAGAAGACGTCGTGGAACCGCACGTTCTGGAACGGGTTCTCGGCGCGGATGAGGTCGACCCGCTTGTCGGGGTAGCGGAACCACCCCAGGAAGTTGGGCTGCGGGTACGACGGCAGGTCGAACTGTGGCTCGTGGATCTGGTTCCCGTCCCGCTGCGAGTTGACCAGCGTCGCGTTGACCAGGATCGTCTTGCCGTCCGATAGCCGCATGAGCGCCGAGTTGAGCCCGAACGCGTTGGTCCGCTCGACGCCCGGGAAGATGCCGCTGACGGTGGTGCGCTGCGTGCTCGGGGTGAAGGGCGCGTCGACCACGGCATCCGGCTCGTTGGGGTAGCCGTGGTTCTCGGATTCGCCGACCAGGAGGATGTTGGAGAGGGTGTAGTTGCGGTACAGGGAGTAGCGGAGCCACTCGGTGTTGATCCCGAAGGCGTAGTTGTCGAGCGCCAGGATGGTGTCGAAGGTCTGCGTCGTGATGCCCTGCGTCCGAGGGATGCAAGGGTTGGATGGATCAGAAAGGACCCCGTCCGCAGGACCCACGTAGTTGTCCAGCCCAATCTGGTTCTTATATGCGAGAAAGCCGGAGATGAGGTTGAACGCCCCGGTCGGCGGCGTCCAGCTGCACCGACTTCAGCTCCGAGCCAAGCATGACTGACGAACGCCAGTCCTACTCACTTCTCCTTGACCCACCACCCGCTGTGCACGTTCGAGTGCGCGACGTTGTTCAGGAAAATGAGCCCCTCCCCGTCCGACTTGAGCACCTCCTTGGTCCCGCTCGACGCATCATTTTCAAATCTGCACGAGTCCCGGCAGGTCGTGCAGCCGATCTGCCCGTTGCCGTAGTTTGGCTCGTTGAACACCAGCTCCACCCTGATCCAGAACCCGTACCACGCCCCCACCGCCGCGTTCCCGACGAACGTGTTGTTCACGTTCGTGATCCAGAACGCCGAGGGAGTGTCGTCGAGCATCTGCAGGCGCAGGCCGGGGTGGTGGTCGCTGCAGCCCGGGAACTTGTACGCCCCGGATTCGTAGCCCCCCGGCACGGAGAGGGCGGTGACAACGAGGTTGTCCCAGAACTGGTTGCCCTCCTCGGACCCGTCCTCGAGGTAGAACGCGTGGCCGACGGACCAGTAGGCCACGACGGACTGGATGAGGAGGTTCTGCGTCGCATGGATCGTCACGGCGCGGTTGAACGAGTCGTGCACCGAGGACCGCTTGAAGTACTGGCCGCGGGCGTCACCCCGGATGTGCCCTGGATCGGCCGTCCGTGAGACTGGGAAGAGCGTACCCTTAATGCGGACACTCACAGTGGATCGGGTACCGCGCAAGCCTCGAGCCCTGTCCCAGGAACCGCGCCTCGATCCCCTCGATGTGAACGACCGAGTTCCCCGTGAAAACGGAGTGCCCGCCGTACTGGAGGAAGTCGTTGTAGCCCTCGTAGTACGGCTCGTTCGCATAAGGCGGGCTCTCGGGGCCCATGTCGCCCTCGATGACGACGTTGGACGTCAGCACGCCGACCTCGGCGCGCGTGTCGGCGGTCCACCCGAAAAAGTCCTGCTTCCTCCCAAAGTGCGAGTGCGGCAGCGGGGCGGCGAGGTCGATGCGGGTGGTCCCCGCGGCGGCGTCGTAGCTCGTCGACAGGACGGCGGCGCGGTCCGTCATGTTGGGCCCAAAATCGGTGGTCGCGACGACGATCTCGTCTCCGACACGCCAGTCGACCCGCCCGTCAACGAGGATGAAGGTCTGCCCCCGGGAAGCGGTGGCCGCCAGGTGCGTCCACGTCGGGTTCCGGCCCTGCCCGTGGATCTCGATGCGGCCCTGCTCAAAGGCCGCGAGCATCTTGGTGCCGTAGGAGCCCGGCGTCAGGAAGTGCGACATCCGGTAAGGGTACTCATCGATTCGCGCGGCGGGCCGCTCGAAGTTGATCAGAGTTATCCGCGCCCTCCGCTGGAAGAGGGCGTCCGCGGATCCGACGCGCAGCAGGCCGGAACCGCGGACCAGCACGGTCTCGGCGACAAGGGCGAGCTCCGGCGCCGCTGCCGCGCCATCCTCGAACGCGAGCTCGCCGGCGATCTCGACGACGCGGAGCCGCGGCGTGGCTGCGTCGAACACCACGGAGGCGCCGGCGGGAACGGCGACCGAGTCGCCCCACGCAGGGACGCCGGCGGGGCTCCACGTCGCCGGCGCGCTCCACCGCCCCGAGCCCGCCGTCCGCTGCAGGGCGGCCGCGGGCACTGCCGCGACCAGCGCCGCGATGGCGAGGAGAGCGAGCATTGCGATGGGCGGCATGCCCGGCGTCCCGCGCCGGGGCGGTGTCGCCCGGGTTGAGGCGGCGGTCGGCCGGTCGGTGTATGACGCCGCTGCATGCGGCATCCCACTCGAACCCCTGGTTCGACGATCCCCGTCCGTTACAAGCCGGCCGGACCTCTATAATCTGCTTCGTGCTTGCCCTCCGCAGCTTGGCCGACGGCGGATTCGCGCCTGCGTGCGCAATGGCCCCGCCGCATCTCACCGGCGGCGGCTAATCCTCGCATCCCTGGAAGTTCGACTACCTCACGACCCGTTCGGTGAAAGCAGGGCCTTAATCAAGTGGCGTCAAAAGACATTCTATCGGCGTCAGAGGCAGTGCGTACAGTGTCCCTGGCACCTCATATTCGCTTCGTGCGGGAACGCGGACTGTTCGCTCGTCAGTCATCAACCTCGCACTGTCTAGAGTCCGAAAGTCTGCTTTTCTGCCTTGAGTTTTGTCTTTAGGTTAAGCAATCTCCGACTGCGGAACCGGAGTGCGACGGAGCCCATGGCTACAAACGGTACCCGGTCGGGCATCGCACGGGTCGGGCAGTGAAACATCTACCAGGAACAGCCGACCAAATCCCGCGTTTCAACACGCGCGATGTCGCTGGAGGTGCGTCCCCCACGCCGCGCGACGCACGCGCTAACGATGCCGCACCGGGCCAGCCGCGCCGGGTCTCCAGCTCGATTCCTCCGGCCCGAAGGTCAGTCTACGTCCTCGGACTTCTTCCGCCTCTTGGCCTCGGACGCTTCGGCCAGCATCTTCCGGATCCCCTTGTGGAACGTCTTGTGGATCGGCAGCCTCCCCCTGTAGTCCGCCAGATCCGGATCGGTCCCGCCGTCCAGCAGCACCCGCGCGACGTTGGCGCAGTTTTCGTGCGCGGCGCACGCCAGCGGGGTGATCTGGCTGTCGTCCAGCGCGTTGGGATCGGCCCCGTGGGCGAGGAGCAGCCTCATGCAGGCCACAAAATCGGGCCCGACCTGCGAGACGGCGTGCAGTGGCGTTTCCCCGTCGAACGTCCGCGCGTGCACGTCGTACTTCTTGCCAGCAGGGTGCGAACCACGTCCGGCTGCCCGCGGAGCACGGCGAGGTGCAGCGCCTGCGGCTGCGGCGTGTAGTTGTGCCGCGTGTCCTGCCCGCCGCCGGGTTTGATCCTCCTGCCGCCTTCGACGGCAGCCGGCTGCTTCCCCATCGGGATGGGATCGACTTTTCGCGGCATCTGGCTCTGCAGCGCCTTGACGAAGGGCTGCTCGTCGAACTCCAGGTACCGCTCCCGCATGTCCGACACCTCCGATTTGATCCGCTCCACGTCCTCCCTGATCCGCCTGCACTCTTCTTTGTGCCCCGCTTTCCACCCTTTGACCTGGCAGTCGGGCCCGCAGTACCGCGGCCCCGAGCACTTCGAGCAGCGGAACAGCTTCCCGGCGTCGGTCTTGGTCCCGCCGCACGTCTCGCACGCGTCGTGGTTGAAGTCGGCGGCGGACCGGCTTGTCGAGGGGGGTGCGGGCGTTGGCGGCGACGCGGAGGGCACTGCTGGTCAGCTGTGCGATCGTTTCCGCCATCGTACGGAGGCGGTGTGGCGGTACGCGAGGAGCTTTGATGGCGTTGCCCGCCTACTCGCCGGGCCTGTTATGCTGGTTTCACGCCAGCGTTGACTTGAACTTCGCGTCCTGCTTCGCTTCGCGCGTTCACCACAAGCTCTTTTTCATCCGTCCGTCGGATCCGCCGCTGGCACCAATAAGCACCGAAGCACGAATCTTGTATGCCAGTAATCGCCGATCGACGCATTTCGGACAATTCTTCCCGCCGGTCCCCTCGCCGCCCCCCTGCCTGTGACCCAACAACCCATGGCCTAAGGGCCGGACTCCGACCCGAGCTCCCCCTTCAGCCCGCGCGAATGGCTCGCTCTGTTCCCCCACCTGGTCCGCCGCACCCCCCGACCCCTTTGACTCTTCGCGGCGGCTGACCAGCCCGACGCCTGGCCGCGGACATCAGGGTGCCGCTTACCGTGGACGCGGTCTCGGACGCGTTTAGGAGCCTCCACGCAGTTGACGCTGGTAGAGGTGCAAATGGGACCCTGGACGGAATGGTTCGCGACGACGGTGTGCCTGCGGACGTCCGATCGGTCATCCGCCCCGCGTCCACCTCGCCGTGGTCCGCGAGCACCCCCAGCGCGGCACGCAGGCCCTCGACCTTGCTCGGGTGGTGCTCGTAGGGCAGTTTCTTGTCCATCACAGCTCTGCAGGTGCTCCTTGAGCCAATCTGCCACCAATGCCGAGGCGGCCGCAACGAGCTTCGCACCGTCGTGAAGGTCCGTTTGGCCCTTGCTCTCGACCGACGTGATCTTCTTCTCCCCCTCGGCCGGCAGCTTCTCGTAGAACAAGCGGGCCCAGTGCGGCGACAGGGCCTTTTTCGATGCACCATTGGGAAGGGAAGTTAGGCTTCGGGACGCGATTCCCATTAGGAGGAGTCGGACTGAGGCGAAGCGGTGGCTGGTTCCCGTCGGGAGTTGAGGCTGACGCGCGGGACAGCCTCCGACGCGGATTAAAAGCGAATCCCGTCGCCGCGCCATCGCAAACGAAGCTGCAGACGGCCCCGAGCACGATGAACGGGGATTGACACACCGCCGTGCCGGGGCCGCCGTCATCTCCGGCACTCCCCGTTACGCCACCCCCTTCGGTTCCCGGTTCGCCGGTCGGCCCGGGCTCAAAGCATTTTCGACCCGTTGAGCGCCAGGATTCATGCTCGCCTCGGTCGCTATCCATCAACGAGTCCAAGACCGCCCGGCACCGAAGAGCCCGAGAATCGCGTTCCTCTGTCTTGGATTCGCATCCTATCGTTACAGGGGTCGTCCGACGGCGCAATCGGAGCGCGGCGGAGGCCGTGGCTAAGGCCCGACGCGTGGGCTGTCGGGTCGGTCTCAGCCCCGTTGGTCACAGCCGCGGGGCTGACGCCTGAGCCTCTTCCCGACGCCGGATTAAGAGCGAATCGCGTTGCGATGCCATCCGCAACGAAGCCGGAGACAACTTCGAGCGCGATGATTGGGGATTCGCGCACCGCCGAGCCGGGGCCGCCGTCTTCGCCCGCGCTCCTGCCCACCCCCGCCCCGTCTGCACAGGGTTCGCCATCCGGCTCGCCATCCGGTTCGCCTCGGAAGGCGCCCCCTTCGGACGTGTACAAATGGCTTTTCGCCGGCGACTTGACCCCGCGCGGGTTCGTCGAGCGCCTGGCCAGGTACATGGCACCACGTAGCGCCGGCATTGCCAGACCTCTGAAAATGAACTACGATTTCCCCGCGGATGTGAGGCGAGAGCTGCCCGAGACGCTCTTCTCCTTCATCGACGACTGGAGGAAGGTACCTCATGGAACCACCATGGCACGGTACCTCGCCAAGATGGACTTCGAGGACTTCGCTCCGCACCCGGAACTGCGTGTGGAGGGGATGGTGCGATACGAGCGCAACGAGATCGTTCAGTACTATACCTCGGACACCGCTCCCATCGACGTGCTCGAGGCCTTCGCCGCCTTCTTGCTCATGAACCCGAGCGGCAATCACTCGGGCCCCGTGCCCCTTCCCAACGGCGGCGTCAAGCGTCCCTCGGTTCATGTTGCCTGCGCCGACTTCTTAGGAGGCAAGCTGCTCGAGCTTGTTGGCCTCGTTCCATCCCGGCCGGCTCCCGCACCGGACCCGACGCCGGATTTGCGGCGCCTGGAGGAGGAGCTGGCGAAGGCCTTGAGCGATCTGGAGGAGGCCGAGCGCGAGCTGGAGGAGAAGATTGAGAAGCTGAGCGAGGAGGATGGGATCATTGCAGCTCGCGATGCAACGATTAACCAGCTGCAGTCGCTGATCAACGACTTGGGTGACGAGCTCCGAGCGGCACGAGCGGCGGTCTCCAAACTTCGCTCCGAGAACGATGAATTGATCAGGGAACGGGATGCGTTGTTGGCACAAGTGTCGGTGCTCGGCGACCAGGTCGCGCAGCTCCGAAGGCAGGCCGAAGAGCGCGAGCTCCGCATCAGGGCACTCGAAGCCGCCAATGCCGGTCTTCGGTCGGAAAACCAGCAGCTGGTGACGGGGAATGAAGGCCTGGGGGACCAGCTGGCCACCAGGGACGTGGAGCTCGCTACCGCACGTAATGCCCTCGCTCTACAAGCCACGGAGCTGGCAGCAGCGCGGCAGGAGAACGAGCAGCTCGTGGCACAAAACAAGGGCCTGAGGGGCCAGCTGACGACGAAGAACATGGAGCTAGTCAACGCAAGCAATGCCCTCGCTTCACAAGCCACGGAGCTGGCGACGGCGCGGCAGCAGGTGGTCGATTTGGAGAGGAAGCTCCGCGAGGAGAAGGAGAAGAATTCCGAGGCGCGCAGTCTGCTCGCGATGGAGCGGCTGGAGATTGCCAAGGAGCGGCAGGAAATGGAGAGGCGAAGGACTCTTGACAGGGAGGCCATCGACAACGTGAGTTTTTTTGAGCGCTTGACTCCAGGGTCTTTGCCTAACCGGAACATGACAGCTCACGCGGGAGCTGGAGACAAAGAACAACCAGCTCGACGAAGCTGCACGGGAGGTGCGCAAGCTCGAGCAGGAGCGGGACACTTTCGAGCGGGAAGCTGCGAAGCAACGTGCGCGGGCGGATGTCGGGGACGCCAAGATCAAGGAGCTGAGCGACCAAGCTGCCTCAGACCGTGCCGTCATCAAGAGTCTTGGGGACGAAACTGCGAAATTCGAGCGCGAGGTGGACAAGAAGGATGTGGTGATTGGCAAGCTTTCCACTGAGAACGAGGGGCTCAAGGGCAGGCTGGCCAAGGCCACCGCCAGCATTGCGCAGCTCCGCGACAGCAAGGCAGAGGTGGAAAGGACCAACGATAACCAGGAGTCGAAGATCGCCATCCTCGAGGCCAGGAACGACGGACTCGAGAGGGAACTGGCTGCCACCAGCGCACAGCTGGCGGCCAAACGCAACGGCCTCGATGAGGAAGCGCTGAAAGTCCGCCGCCTCGAGCGGAGCCTTGCACGCACGGAGGAGCATGTCCGCGAGGCGGAAGCGGACCGCGATCGCAGAGTTTCCGCCGCCGAAAGACGGGCGGCGGAGCAGATTCAGGCAGCGCAGGCGGATCGCGATCGCCGGGTTTCGGTCCTCCAGACCCAGCTGGCCGATCAGAGCAGCAGGATCTCGGAGCAGGCCGAGCAGATCCGCATGCTCAGCGGCCGCGTCGAGCAGTACGGCCGGCACGTGCAGGAGTGAGTGATTGCCCGCCTGCCTCAAATGCACGCGAGTGCTGACCAATGCAACCAGGACCGACCGCGTCGTCGACGAGGCCGCAGAACGGATTCGTCCCCGCTATGACGCGGTCGCCGTCCCCGGAACCAACATGCCCAACTGCGTGCTGCTCGATGAGCTGGATCCGGCCGTCGCCGCGGCAGTGGCGGCCGCTCCCGTTTCCCCGCCGCGCCTCAACGCGGCTGACCCGGCGAACGCGGACATGATCCTACAGGAGAGCACCCAGGCACTCCAAAGGCTCCGCCAGCAGCTGCAGAACTTCAGCAACGGCAGGGCCTTCACCGTCAACATCAGGGACACCGGCCGCCGCAGCTTAATGGGCAATTTCTGGCGGAGGCTGACGGGCAAGTAGACGTCCGACACGAAGCTCTATGCCATAGCCACCCCACATATGTACCATCCACTCCCTCTAGAGGAACTGCTCAACCTCGATCTCGTTGCTTGAGAGCTTCTGTGTTGTCTAGGCCGTGCGCGTGCGCGGTTCGTGGGTTGGTTGTCGCGCACTCGACCATCCGCAGGGTCGTAGGTTACTATCGCCACCGTGGTCTTCACCTCTGGAGCACCTTAGGGGCCTGGCCAAGCGGCGATTGTGACTCAGTCCGCCTGCGCCACAGGGACCCAAGGGCTAACCTCTGACTCACCCTCCAACTGGAAACACCGAAATGAACCACATCGCAACCATTCTCTGCGCCGCGCTCGGCGCCGCTCTCCTTGCTTCGGCAGGGGCGGCCGGACCCGGGCCGCCGCTCCCCGTCGCGCCGCTCTCCCCGCTCCCGCTCTCCCCGCGCTCGATGACATGCAAGCCGTACTCTTACGAGAACGCCACTGACCCGGCGACGGGCGGCCCTGCCTGCGCCGTCACGCAGGGGGTCCAGTGCGAGTACAGCTTTGCGTGCGCGATCGACACTTGGTTCTGCCCGTTCGAGGGGTGCGGTGACCCCGTGAACCGCCAGCCGCACACCTGCGGTGACTTTCCCCGCAACCGCACCACCTGCCGCTTCGACAGCAACGGCGTCGTCGGCTCCTCGTGGGCCGCCAACGCCACCGTGGCCGAGGAGAACGGCCGGTGCTTCTACGCCGGCGGCAAGGGCCTGTATGTCGGCCCTCCCTTCTCGAGGTCTATCTCCTTTGCCATATGGTACGGGGCCTGCAAATCAACGGCCCCGTGCCGGTGGGACCTACTCTCGCAGACCGTGAACCAGTTGCGCAAGACGGGCCCCTCGGCGGGCACCTTCGAGGCCTCGCGCATCCTTCACCCCGGGGACCACGGCCGCGGCTCATTTAGCCCCAGCGAGGTCTGCCTCACCGCAATGCAGTGCCCGCCGATGCTCGGCCTGCTGTCCTCGGGGCCGGAAATCGATTACGGCGGCACCCAGTTCGCCTGCATACCCACCGACGCGGCATTCAGGGAGGGCATTGTCGTCAAACGAGACGGCCTCGGCAGAGCCGTCTGCCTGACCGACGGGTCGGGGGCGTGCCTGGTGCTCCCGGGATCATGCTGCGGCGCCATGGACTCCAACTCCTCCTCGTCAAACGTGGCGGCAATCTCTCCGATACGGTGGCCCACGAGGCCATGCACGGCGGGGGAGGACTGGTGCGGCCGCGCCCTGGCCGCCGTTGAGGGCCGGTCTTCCTCCTTCCTGCTGCTGGGGTACAACTGCACGCTCACGACGTCGGCCCCCGCCCCGTACAACGTCACCGCGAACGTTCCGGACCCGAACGCGGGCCCCTGGGTCGTGCAGAGGTACGATAACTACTACTCAGGGCCCACGAGCAACTACTCCTTCCTGTACCGCGCGGTCCGCCGCATGGGCAACGGGAGCATCGCCGCCATGGGCTACAGGTCGGTTGGGAGCGACTACGTCACGACCTTCGCGCTCGGCGACGCCGGCTGCGCCGCCAATCTGGTCAGGACGGCGCCCGCCGGCGTGGCCTATGCCATGCTCCCGTCCTACGACAAGGCCAACAACGACTCGGAACTGCTGTGGATCCTCGGGCTGGATCCCAACCGCGCCGCGCCGCAGCCCCCGCCGGATCCTCCGACGCCCCCCGGCCGCGGCAGCTGGACCTGCGTGCAGCTCTGTAGCGAGGGCGGGAACTGGGCCGTGGTGCGCTATTATGGCGTGGGGGGCGGCGTGCAGTGCCGGGGGAACAATGCTGGGGGCTGCTCGCTCTACCGCGATTCTGGGTGCACGGATCTGGCCGACGGAGAGTACGCGCCCCATCCCTCTGGCGAGGTCGGGTACGTCTGCAGCCCGCAGGACCAAGCGTCCGGGTGGTGCGCGCATGCCGCGGCCGCGGTGCTGCCCTGGAACAGCGGTACGGCAGCCTGCGCCCCAACCGAGATCCGGCAGGCCTGCAACGGGACGTGCTCGCCGTCGGCGACGTGCGTGCGCTCGGGCAGGGAAACCTTCTGTTCGTGCAACGAGGGATTCTTCGGCGACGGGAAGGCGTGCAGCCCCGATCCGTGCCGGACCGGTAACGGGGGCTGCTCGCCCCAGGCCACCTGCATCCCCTCTGTGGGGGGCTCCGTCGCCTGCACGTGCTGGCCGGGCTACTTCGGTTCCGGGCGGAGCTGCCTCCCCGATCCCTGCGCCACCAACAACGGCGGGTGCTCGCGGTACGCCCGGTGCAGCCCCGTCTGGCCCTCCGGCAACACCTGCGCGTGCGGAAAGGGGTACGTCGGCGACGGCCGGCGGTGCATGTGGGACTACTGCGCGCAGGACGGCATCTGCCCCCCGAACGCGGTCTGCTCCCTGGACTCCCAGGGCGCCCCCAGGTGCTACTGCACGGGGGCTTACACCTCGAACGGCACGCACTGCGTTTCCAAGTGCCTCTACAACAACGGAGGCTGCTCCCGCTACGCCGCGTGCTCCATCCGCAACGGCGCCATCGCGTGCGCATGCAAGGCTGCGTACTACGGCAACGGGCGGACGTGCACGGCCAAGGCTGCGGTGAGGCTGGCGCTGACGGCCCCGGCCACGGTGCGCCGCGGGCGCAGGGCAACGTTCGTGGCCAAAGCCACGAATTCCAAGGGGAAGGCGTTGGCGAGGCTGCAGGTGACGTTCCAGGTCGGGAGCGGGGCAAAGGTCAAGCGGACGACAGGGACGGCGGGGACATGCTCGTACGTCTACGCGGTGCCGGCCAGGGCGGTGCTCGGGAAGATCGCCGTGAGCGCCTCTTTCCCGGGGACCTCCACGCTGCTGCCGGCGTCGGCCAGGAAGACAGTGACGATAGCGAGATGAGACGTATTCAGTGATTGATCTGATTGAAAGGCAGAATCCGTGCTTTCTATGGGTTTCCTAGAAAGTCAATCGGCGTCTGTCCGCAACATGAACGCAGCGGACGAGGCACACGCCGACAGGATCCTGGCCGCCAGCGCCCAGAGCCTCGAAAGGCTTGAGCAGGAGCTGAAAACTTCGGAAATGCCGGACCGCGGAGCCATCTTCAGGGCGGACGGCGGCGGCACGATATTCTCCGACGTCTGGAAGAAGCCGTATCGCAAGTAGACGTTCGGCAAACGCCTCTATGCCATAGCCACCCCACATATGTATCATCCACTCCCTCTAGAGGAACGGCTCCACCTCGATCTCCATGGCCGACGTCGGGAACGGCACGGCGAACTTTGCCAGCACCTCGGGGTGCACCACGCCCACGGTCCCGATCGGCCTGCCCTCGTAGACGACGTCCGCGCGGCGCCCGGGGAAGTACGTCGGGTCTGCAAATGTGCCGTGCGCGGTCAGCTCCTCCGTGCTCCGCCGCACGAGCGGCGAAGGAACCCACTCGACGACTCCTCGAGCCAGTACGCGCCCCTCGCCGTCCTCTCCACCCCGTTCCCGGGCACCGCCGGCACCCCGTGCATCATCCGCATGACCCTGTCCAGGAACCCGTGCAGCACCTCGAAGCCGCTCCCGGACTTGCCGCAGTACACCGCGGCGAACCTCCTCGCGTTCCTCGCCCTCCTCTCGACGGCGTCGTCCTTGACCGCGATCTCCTGGCACTCGAACGCGCGGATGGGCAGGGGCTGCATGCGGTTCGCGCTGACGGTCTTGAGGAGGCCGGGCAGGAGGGTGGTCCGGACGACCTGGTACTCGACCGTCTTTGGATTCGCCAGCCGCACCGCGAGCCCCGAGTCGGCCTGGTTGAGGTGGGCAAAGTTCTCGTCGTGCGAGCACTGCACCGGCGCGCGGCAAACTCAGTCCCCGCCCGGCGCCGCGCCACCCGCCCGCGCGCCACCCACCAGGATCAGCGGCATCACCTCGACCCACCCCGCCTGCGCCGCCTCCCTCCTCAGCATGTCCGACACCCTGTTCACGGGCAGCGGCGCGCCGATGGTGTTGTTCCCCGGCAGCGTCTTGGGCACCCTGTTGAACCCGTACGCGATGCCCACGTCCTCGGCCACGTCGCAGGGGTGCAGGACGTCCGAGCGGGTGGGAGGGCACGAGACCGCGAGGATTTCCGAGGCGGACTTGTCGACGAGCTCCGCGGCGTCGGAGGGGGCGACGGGGGAAGGGGAGGCGGAGAGGGCCATGCGCTGCACGAGGGAAGACATCTCGCCGAGGGCGAGGCGCAGGCCGAGGGTGCGGTTGATGTAGGCCGGGTCGACGCGGAAGACGCGGGGGGCGAAGGAGGGGTAGCTGAGCACGGTGCCGTCGGGGTAGGCGACGTCGACGGGCTCGATGCTGTGGCGGGAACGGGGGGTCGGACGGGGCCACCCACCGGGGCAGGCGGGGGAGGGACCCACGAGAAGGGCTGCGCGCAGTACTCGGAGAATATGCACACGATCTGGTTCAGCACGATGTTGGCCTTGTTCAGGTCCGTCGCGGTGGCCTCGATGAACACGTTCCTGGTCTCGCCGGCGACGATCTTGGTCATCTCCGAGTTGATGATGGGCGGCAGCGAGAGCACGCGCCGCTGCGAGTCGAGCACGACGGGGTACACGGGCGAGTCGCGGATGATGTGGAGGTACTTGCCGATGTGGCGGTCGGGCTGCCGTCGACGCGTGAGCGGCGCGGACGGGCGGTGGCACAGCGCTGCGCACCTCGAAGTGGGCCATGATCCCGTGCCCGTCCAGCTGCTTGCCCTCGCCCCGCAGCGGCTCGAACTTGGGCAGCTCCTCCGGCGGCAGCGCGTCGTAGTACACCCCCTTGGACGCGTCCATCTTGTCCAGGTCGTGGGTGCCCACCGACACCAGGGTGCGCTTGCGCGCCAGCGTGCCGTGCAGCTTCTCCTGCAGGTCGATGAAGCTGTTGTACGCCGAGCCCGAGAAGTGGATGTCCCGGAGGACCGCGCCGACGACGTAGCGCCGGATGCGGGCGGTCGATTCGGCGACGTGGATGGTGATGGGTTTGCCGTCCGAGGTCTGCGGGGGGGCGATGGTGTAGGCCGGGGGGCGGCTCGCGGGGTCGGTGAAGATGCGCAGGGCGCGGGCGATGCCCTCGGGGCAGAGCATGTCGTATCTGCACACGCAGGAGGGTAGACGCGTCAGAAGCAAGGGGGGTGGAGGTCCCGCCGGGCGGCACGCCCCACCTGTTTGCGGGGATGTCGATGCGGAACACAGTGCGGTCCTTGCCGCCCAGCTTGGCGATTTCCTCCTCCGACAGCCCCTCGTTGTCGCCCAGCTCCTCGGCCGACACCTCCTCCTCGAGCTCGATGCCGTACTCGAAGCAGAGGTCGAAGAACTCCTCCGAGGTGTAGGTCCGGCCCATCTGGGCGAACAGGTAGTTGCGGTCCACGTTGACGGTCGGCATCGCGGGTCGGCGGGGGCGGGGGAGGGAGCGGGAGGTGGGGGACGCGTGCCGCCGGGGCCGGCGGGGAGGGCGGTGGCCGGAGGGGGCCGGGGAGAGTTTGCTGTTCCGCCGGGAGGTTGGTTAGGGAATCCTCTAAGGGCCCGGGGGCGTTGCTTGGTTGTTGACCGGATATCTGCTAGGCATCCTAGAAAAACGCGTCTGAAACGAAAGCGCGGTTCCCCGGCATTGGGCGGCGATGGACGCGCAGGCGCGCATCCTCGAGCTCCTCTCGCAGCTGCCGCCCGAGGCGCGCGCGCAGATGCTGGCGGAGCGGCCCGAGCTCGCGGGACTGCCGGCGGGACTGCCGCAACCCGCGCAACCCCCGCCGTCCGCGCGCCCGCTGCTCGAGACGGAGGAGGCGCTGCGGCTGAGGGCGCAGCTGATGGCGCGGGGATCGCCCGGCGGCCAGACGCCGCCCGCCCCGCAGCCCCCCGCACGCACGCCCCCCGCGCCCAGCCCGCACTCGTCGCCGCCCCAGCCGCCCCAGCCGCCGCAGCCGCCGCATGCACACGTGGCGCAGCTCGCGGCTCAGCAGCCGGCTCATCCGGCCCCGCAGCACGTGCCGCCCCCGCCGGTCCCGCCTCCCCCGGCCCCCCAGCCGGCCCACCCGGCAATCACCGTGACGCACCGCGCGTTCCCGCCCCCGCCGCCGCTCCCGCCCGCACCGCCGCCGGCACAGAGGGAGCCGCCGCCGCCCGGCACGCGCCCCGCCCACCCGCACACGCACACCCATCCGCCCCACCCGCAGCAGCAGCCCGCGCACCCGGCACCCGCGCAGCCCGCACCCGCCCCGCACTCGGCGCCCGCCGCCCACCCGCCCCCGCCGTCGCACCCCGCCCCCGCCCCCGCGCCGCACTCGGCCCC
Source organism: Hyaloraphidium curvatum (assembly GCA_025558095.1). Lineage (NCBI taxonomy): Eukaryota > Fungi > Monoblepharomycota > Hyaloraphidiomycetes > Hyaloraphidiales > Hyaloraphidiaceae > Hyaloraphidium > Hyaloraphidium curvatum. The sequence goes on from JAIVFI010000042.1 coordinate 205,176, forward strand.
GCCGACAATCGTCGTGCGCGAGCGTGCCGCACCCCCGGACGGCAAGCCCCCGCCGCCCCCGCCCCCGACGGTGCACGTCGTCCAGCGACAGGATCCCAAGCCGCGGCCGTCGCCGCCGAGCGGGGGCCAGGGCCAGGGAGGCCAGCGCGGGCAGCCCGCCAAGCCGGCGCAGCGGGGCTACTCGCAGCCCGCGAAGCCGGTGCCGGCGACGCTGGCGAGGATCCAGACGGGCGGCGGGGCGGGAGCAGGGAGCAGGTCGCCCGAAGAAGGCGGGCAGGGGAACGGTGCGCAGTCGGGCAAGGCGCATGGAGGGCAAGGGGGCCCGGGCTCGCCGGCGCCCCAGCATGCGCAGCAGTCGCAGAACGGTCAGCAATCCCAGCAGGTGCAGCAGGCGCAGCAGGCGCATGCGCTGAACGGATCGGGACAGCACGGACAGGGACATCACGGACAGGAACAGCAGGATCAGCAGCACGCAAAGCCGGCCGAGCCGAGCAAGCCGCCCACGCCGGCCCAGCCCGCGCCGCCCGTGCAACCTCCGCCGCCCGCTCAACCTCCTCCGCCCACGCAACCGGCCCCGCAGCATCAGCCTGCGCCGTTCTCCAGCCAGCCCCCGCCGCCCTCGACCCAGCCGCCGCCTCCGCCTCCCGCTTCCGCGACGCCTCCTCCGCCGCCACCCGCCCAGAGCAACGCCCAGCCGAACGCGGCGCAGCCGGTCGCACAGCAGGCGCCCGTCGCAAACAGCCAGCCCTCGGCCCCGAGCGCCCCGCAGAGCAAGCCCGCCGAGCCCGCGAAGCACCAACCCTCCCCCGCCCCCGCGAGCAAGCCGCAACCCGCCAAGCTCCCCGCCCGCCCCGCCACCCCGCCCACCAACGCCCCCCCTTCCGCCCCCCCGAAGTCCGCCTCCGAAGCGGCCAAACCCCGCCCCCCGAGCATCACCACCGCCCCCGCGGCCACCCCCCCCGCCCCCGCGCTCGCCCTGGTCCCCCGCGCGCCGCACCCCGCCGAGCCGCTCATCTCGCAGTGGCGCCGCGAGCTCGACATGGACCTCCTCTCCCTCTCGCACGCGGAGAGGGAGGCCGATGCCGAGCAGCGCGAGCTCGACCGGCGGCAGGCCGAGACCCGCGAGGCCAAGGACAAGGTCGCGCTGGCGCGGGAACGCGTGGCTGCCGCCGCCGACGCGCTGCGGCGGGCCGAGGTGGAGCTGGCGAGCAGGGAGGGCGAGCTCCGCGGGGGCGAGGGGACGGTGGCGATGCTGGAGCAGCGCGCGAGGGAGAGGAGGGAGGAGGTGCTCCGCCTCGGGGCGATCGTGCAGGCGAAGAAGGCGCAGCTCCGGAGCCTGGGGGTGGAGTGGGTCGAGGAGGGGCAGCACGCGGCGGGGATGGGGAGCGGGGGGGTGGGGAGCCCAGAGGGGGGGTGGGAGCAGGGGGAGGTCAGGTCGCCGATGGAGGAGGAGAGGGAGGAACGCAGGGATGGGGCGAGCAGCAGGGGGCCGCCGAGCGGGAGGAGGGAGGGGGGCACGCCGACGCCGGCGCCGCAGGAGCGGCAGGCGTTCACGGTTTCGGAGCTGCGGAGCATGCGCGAGGGGCGGGGGAGGGAGGATCCCGAGGAGCGAAGGGAGAGGGAGCGGCGCGAGGCGGTGGAGAGGGAGCGGTACGAGGACGACCGCAGGGGAGGGTACGGTGCGCGGTGGGAGGACGACAGGCGGTACGGGGGCAGGGACAGCTACCGGCCGCAGAGGAGGGAGCGGGAGCCGTCGCCCGAGGAGGAGCGCAAGCGGCGGCGGACCGAGTACGAGCGGGGCTTCGACGCGAGGGGGTACGAGAGGGGGTACGACGACAGGGGGTACGGGAGGGGGTACGATGCAGGGGGGAGGGCGTACGACGGGGGAGGCGGCAGGCCGTACGACGACCGCAGACCCGGGGATTCGGCGAGGCCGTACGACAACGGCAGGCCCGATTCCGCGAGGCCGATCGAGAGCGCGCGAGGCGATTCGAGGAGCGACAGCGGCAGGGCGGCGGAACCGGCCCGGGAGCAGCGCCCCAACGGCAACGGCGCCGGCGCGGCCAAGACGACGAGCAAGCAGGCCTTCGACGACGAGATCTGCCTCGCATTCAACATGGACGGGTGCTTCATGGCGGCGTGCAAGTTCAAGCACATCTGCGGCGTGTGCAAGAGCGCGGACCACACGGCGAAGGAGTGCCCGTCGGCGCCGCCGCCGGGGCAGGAGCAGGGCAGATAGGGCGGTGTGGCCAGAGCGGAATGGGGAGCGTGATATACCCCTTTGATCGTCCAGCTTCCGCCGCAGTCGAGTCCATCCAGTTAGCTGCGCAACACAGTGTCCACATAGCCGCAGAGGAAGTAACTGACTGCGCCTAGGATGCCGTCCAACTGGTGTTGTGCCCCTCCTGTGCGCGCGCGACTCCGCGATCAGCTCAAAACCTCGCCGGCGATCCTCCGCGCCCCTCTCGCAGCACATGGCCTCCAGTTCCTCCAGCGTCGGCGCATTCGTTCCTCCTGTTGTTGCGACACCGGCAGGGGGCGCGGCGGGCGACCTACCGGTCCCCGTGCAGAGCCGGCCGGGGCTGCTTTCGGACACCCCCGTGCTCGACTCCCTGCTCCCCGTGCTAACCCCGGACGCGCTATTCCGCCTCGGCGCGACATGCCGCGCGCTGCATGGTCCAGTCAACGCTTACGCGGCCCGGGCCTTCAACGGAGACGCGCTCCTCGCGCGGTTCTTTCCTGGCGAAGTTGCAGCATTCCGCGCACTCCTGGCTCTGACGGGCGCGATCGTCTCCGGCTCGGCGGTGCTTCAACTACTGAACAGAGTGCGCTACAATGAATCGGATCTGGACGTTTATGTGCTGGCGCTGGCCGCGACGGATCTCTGCCACTGGCTCCTCGAACACGGGTACTCCCTGGGGCTCCCCGGCGAACTGGACGTCGGAAGCCAGCTCAGAGATTTGCACTATGCTATCGACTCTTTGGTTGACGATTGGTGGCGCGGGTACCGTAGGCCCGAACTCAGCGTCGAAACACTGGAGGACTACGAGCAGGGCAACTCCGTGTTCACATTCACCAGAGGCACCGACAGGGTGCAGGTGATCGTATGCAAGGGCGACGTCTTTGCTTCGGTGCTCAACTTCCACAGCACCGCGGTGCGCAACATCCTGAAGTACCGAGCCGCGTACTCGCTCTGCCCGCTAGCCACCTTGCGCAACAAAACGTCGCTGCTCCTGTATAGGGTGGGCGAGAACCTGCTGGACCCTCGCATGCAGGAGGTCATTCAGAGGTACCGCGGTCGCGGGTTCGAAATGACCGTTTCGGGGCGCCAGGAGCGCGAGCTCGGCGCTGGAGCGCGCATCGTGGGAGATCCGTGGACCTGGACTGTTCCCCAACCCATGGTCGATCTGGAGCGGCTGTTAATGGGGAACGGCATGCGCGAGGTGCCGCCCGATGCGATCGGTGGCAGGCGCTGGGAGCTCGCACAGGCCCGGGATCGGCCAATGCTGTTTGTGCGCGTGTTGGACGGGGAGGGTTTCGAGGTCAAGCACAGGAGAGATGCGGAGTACGTGGATGAAGAAGAAGATGAGGCTGAGGAGTTTGAGGCGGACGAGGAAGAGGAGACCGACGAGGAAAGCTGGGACGACGACGGGGAGGACGCCCCCGACACGCGCTCCGCCGTCCCAGAGGTACACCGCGCACCACGATCCCGGATTGGCGCTTTTCGAGCCTTCGTAAGAGCCTTGTGGGAGTCTCTGGCGAGGAACCGCCCGAGTTGAGAAGGGAGGCGTGGATTTCGGAAGATAGAGCTTGCAATTTAACTGGCATCCAATCCAATCAAACAACACCCCGATGACAGATACACACAATGAGAATGACCAGGCGCATTACTCGTCGAGACCGTCCATGCTGCAGGAGGGCGTTGAGGGAATGCCGGTTAGTCGCAGCTGCCGCGCAGGAACTGGGTCATGCACCCACGCCGGATCGATGGCCCCTGTGAGAAGCTTCATTGCGCACGCGGTCGCGAGGATGAATTGAAGTGTGGCGACGTCGCATCCGAGCAGGAGCTTCGTCAGGGCGGTTCAGCGCGGATAAACGGACGAAACCACGCACCTTGAGCATGTACATGCCCGGACCCAGCTCCCGACCCTTGCTGGCCCACTCCTCCTGCTCCATCTCGTATTGCGAGGTGCAATCTTTAAGGAGTTAGTTGTAGAGACACCTACTGCACCTACGGCTGACGACCCTACCGACCTATCATCGCGCCAACTGCGCTGTCGTTGTCCAGCCTCGAGAGGAAGTCCTGAGCACCACGATCGCCGCCCACTTGGGCAAACTGGAACGCCACCGCGCCGGCCCCGTAACGCGTCTTGGCGAGGTCGGCCTTGGCCCTCTTGATGGCGTTGAAGACGTCGGTCTCGCTGTCGGGAATGCCGTCTGGAAGCCACGCAGAGATCAGTGAGGGACGGTGCGCTGCACGAGTAGAACGCACCGGTGATCGTGATCACCAGCACCGGCTTCGGAAGCTTGCCGTTCTGCGCCGGCTTCACGACCATGGGCTTGAGGACGCGGCTCTCGAGCTTCTCGCCCATGGGCGTGGAGAAGTTGAACGAAAGCTGAGGAGGAAGATCAGGACTGCTCGCAATCCGGCATTAGCCCGTGATCTCACCTTCTTGAAAAACGCCATGACGTCCGAGGCGGTCTTGACGTTGTCCATTTCCACTTTGTTGCTGAACGGGCGCACAGAGATCCCATCGTCGTCGTAGAGGCACACTAAGGCGCAGACCATCTCCAAGATGTTGACCATGTCGGTCTTGCGGCCATCCTGGTGGCAATGAAGGTATGAATTTCTCGCAACCGCTCGTGCTTCCTCCTGCTCCGCTCACCTGGGCCTCGGCTGCCTCGATCGATCCGCTGTCGTCCACAAAGAGAACGATATCATCTGCGATAGGGCCCAGATCAGGCATGACCGCAGGCACTGCGTGTGGCGTCGCTTACAAAGGCCGAGGATCGAGAACGCCGCCACCTCGTCCAATTCGTCAATCTCCCCGCGGAACCCGGGGTGAAGGCCCCCCGTTTGGATCCTGTTTGCATTGTACCCGATGCGCTGCGCCAAATCGGCGGCCACTCGCTGGAGCCGGTTCTCGCTAGTTCGTGATCAGCTGATCAGCGCCGCTCCCGGCACCGGAGAGCCTCGCCGCCCACTCGTAGAACGCCTGCAGTTTCTGCTCAGTGACTATCCTCCTGAGATTGGAAATGATGTCGCCGCCGTAGGGCGCGGCGTAGCCGGCGCCGACCATCCCGCCAGTCGCGGAGTACGGCGGGGGCGGGGCCAGAGGCGCGGCGTTCTGCTGGGCGGCCACGTGCTTCGAAAGAGCTCCCATGTTGCTAGCTGGTGCTTATGAGGTGCGCGCTGAGCGCCGCTGCCCGAATGCTGTTTTCGTCAAGTGCTGTGGGAGTTCGTCAGTCAGTCAATCAAGTTGTGCACGGAAACCGCGGAAGGATCAGACACTACTTGAAATTCGGTCCAGGCACGCTCCGCCGTCATTGATGGATTGTAACAGCTTCAAAATGCTTATCCGAATTGCATCCACTCGAACGGATGCATACAGGGGGGGCAGGTCCATGCTGAAGTGCCGACCGGGAGACAGTTTGATTGACTGACTTTCGCGATGGACTGACTGACTTTCAGGCACCAAGAAGCAGCAGCGCTTGTCGAGCCGCCGACTGCCATTGCGCCGCAGGTGAAGACCGAGTGGCGGAACTGTGTTGCCTCGTGCCTCACCGCCGTGCGCGTCACAGACAACTGCTCGCAATGGGAGCCCTCTCGAAACACCTGAAGAATGCCAACGGCCCGGTTCAAGTCGGATCTGTGGCAGCTACGGAGCAGACAGTGAAGACGAGCACCCTGAATCTAGGCCTCTACAAGACGGGGACAACCACGACGACGACGGCGGCGAACAACCCTTACGCCACCGGAGCACCCCCCGCGGCACCTCTGGCGCAGCCTTCCTATGTTCCGGCTGCCAACACTCAGCCTCTTTACCAGGCCCAGCCGGGGTACGGACAGCCCGCCCAAGCTCAGCTGCCGGGCGCGTTCCCGGCGCAGGCCTCGTACTCGCAGGCCTCGTACTCGCAGGCGGCGCCGCAGCAGGTGTACGCCCAACCCCAAACCTACGCCCAGCCGAGCTACCAGCCGGCATACCAGCAGCCGCCGCCGGCCTACGGCGCCCCGGTGCCCGGCGGGATGGCTTCGGCCGGATCGTACAGCGATCCGTTCCTCAATCCCGCCGTCCGCGGGACGTACTCTGGACCGTACCGTGAGCTTGATTCGGACCCCTGAGCTTCCATCTTCTGATCGCGACCGTTTGCAGGCGGAGATCTGATCGGCAACCTTAAGAGGATCGTCCACGCCAACAAGCTCCAGGCCTGGTACAGGTACGCCGTGGCCTACAGCGCTCTCGAATGTCGAGACTGATCCGATCCCGACCTCAGTGATGCAAGGCTGCAGCAGCTGGCGGGCGAGCTAGCTGGAAGGCTGGGCCAAAAGTCCATGATGATCGAGTCCGCCGGCATCCATGCGGCGCTCCAGGGGGAGATCGACACGGTCGACGAGGTTGCGATGTTCAGCATTCTTGCCCTTTACGACACGATCCTGTACGTCGACGACAGCGGGAGCATCGACTTCGAGGAGCGCAGGGACGGCCGCAAGAGCGATTTGATCACTATGATAGAGATGATTGCCTCCATGGTTCGTTGTCGGCCTGACTACCATTTCCGCTTAGTAACTCGCTCCTAGGTTTGCATTTACGACGATGACGGCATCAGCATCCGGTTCATGAACTCGCCGCAAGCTTTCGACAACGTGCGCACGCAGCAGGACGTGATGAACGTGATCCGCCAGGTCCGCTTCGCCGGGATGACCCCTCTCGGCACCAACCTGGACCGGAAAGTGCTGCAGCCCATGGTCATCCAGCAGGCGCAGCGGTCGAACCTCCCGAAGCCGGTCCTGGTCATTACGATCACGGACGGAACCCCGCAAGGCGAGGAGGGGAACAACAACAACCGCGTCTTCGACGTCATCAAGGGCGCCAAGGCGGCCCTCGCTCGCACTCCCTACGGAGCCGGTGCCGTCGCGTTCCAGTTCGTCCAGGTTGGGCAGGACCGCCAGGCCCAGTCGTTCCTGGAGAGACTCGACAACGATCCCCAAGTCGGTGACATGATAGGTCGGTGCGACCGCGAGCCGCAGGCGTTCATTTGATCAGAACTCCGCACATATTGCACGTCATGTTTCGAGATGGAGCAAGAAGAATGGGCCCGGAAGGGCCAGCAGTTGGGGGCGGGGATGTACCTGCTCAAGATGTTGACCGGCGCCATCGATCCCGAGTGGGTTCATCGCTGCTTGGCCAGACATCCATTCTGACAATCGACTGCAACAGCATGGATGCGGCCGATGGCTGAGGAGCCCGCCGCCGTTCACTCGATTCCCCAGCAGAGTTTTGGCCTCAAGTAGCCATCTGATTGTAACGTCTGCGACATAGACCGGCCGCTATGCATCCAGCTTCGCATTCTCCGCGAACAACCCTTCATTCTACTCTCCTGAGCTCGATGTGTCGAGCAGCAGCATCCGGTTGAAGCGCCTACGCCTCCGGCTCCACCTTGTCCGCGAACGACGGTGATCCCTATCCAGGGCAAACCGTTTCCACCGTCAAGTAGATCCCCGAGCCGCGCAGGAGCGACCACAACCCCAGGATCACCGTCAGCAGGGTGGCCGTGATGGTCCTGAGCGACCTGAACCCGACCTGGAACCCCAGGAACCTGGCGCGGAACCTTGCCAGGTCCTCCTTGTACGATTCGAGCAGGGCGTCGTGCCGCGAGAGCCTGTCCCGCTCCGCGGATGCGTTGGCGCCCGGAGGCGGCTCCCACCGGGCCAGCAGCTCGCGGATGTCCTGCTGCGCCGTGGCGTAGCACGTAACGATGGCGTTCACCTGGGAATTGCACACGGCTATGACGAACAGGTCCTGGTAGAACGCAACGAGGAAGAAGAGAAGGAAGCAAACGTATCCCAGGGGAATACAGGATGCCACTGAAGCGTTGATGACCGCCGCAACGACGCAGCCGAGGCTGACCGAGAAAAAGACTCGACCGGCGGCGTCTTGGAAGGGCACGCGAGATTCCCAAGCGGAAACGAGCATGCTATGCAGGTCGATGTACGCCTCGCGCGGTGCGAAGCCTGTGGTTGGCTGCAAGTTCGAGCCAGTCGTCTTGTTTGCAGCTGCAGCCAGGACCGCGGCGCGCGAGGAAATGAGACTGTCGAGCGCCACGGTCATGGCGCGGCGGTACAGATTGGCGGAGAGACGCAGAAGGAAGGGGTTGGTTGGGAAGCGATAAAGTGGGGTGAGAGCCATGTTGGTGTGCGCAACAAGGAAGATGGCGGCGAGCACCGCGCTCCAGACGGTGCCCCAAGTTTGGGAACTGAAGGTCAAGAGCACCGTCCACATGGTGCCGAGAGAGCCGATGTAAAGGCTGCTGGGAACGCGCCACGTCAGCTCAAGCAGGCGCCACAGTGCTGCCTGCGAGCCGAGCCGTCCGCTGCATCCCGCACGCGGGCAGGGACAGCCTGCATCCTTTGGATCGTGTGCAAAGAGCAGGCTCTGCCGACCTCGCTCGTCCATTTTGCCACCCTCATCCACCGCCTGCACCCAGCGCACGTAGCCCGCGAGGACATGGGTGCTCAAGTCATCCGACATGGCAGCTTTGCCGAAGGAGGCTCGCACGGGGCCGATCAACCATATGAGGAGGCCAAAGAGAGAGAACACGGCGAACGCGACGCAGGCCGCGGTAAGGTGCGAAGAGGAGAAGACGTCTCGCCCGAAGACGACCAACGGGGCCAGCATCGCGAGGTCCAGGCAGAGCCTTGGCAGCGCGCGCAGCCCGGGACGGCCACTCCACGGCTGCAGGGCGAGTTGCATCTGCGCGAGGCCCCGCAGGAGGCGCGGCCGGAGCGCCGCGAGGAGCTCAGAGCGGCCGAGAGCAGAAGCGGGGGCAGGCGCGTCGCCGATGTCCGCCGCCGCCAACCTCGCGCTGCGGGCCGGGGCATGCGACGTCGGGAACAGTGCCAGCCACTCTGCGTCCGAGAAGAGTTCTCGCGGGCCCCAGGTCGCCATCCCGGGGGAGGCGGAAAACTCGGACACTTTCCTCCGCCGCCCTCCGCCCGATCGATGGTACTCAACTCGAATACCGGAAGTCCATTGATGTCGGAAGAGAACCACAGGACGTTCGATTTCTCAATAAGTAGCATCAGATTGTAAAGCTCACGACATGTTACAGCTGCGACGACGCCTCTTCCTTCACCTGATCCGAGAGCTGGTGAAGCACGTACCCCGTCCACTTCCCATTGTTCACCGGCACATCCAACCCCGCGGCCTTGAATGCTTGCCTCGTCTTTGCCGCCGCTTCTTCCCCACCGGACGTCACGTGTGATTGGCCACGGACCGGCTTGAGGGCCGCGACCGCGCCGATCACCTCGGCCGGTGGTAAAGCCGCAAGCACGCACATCACCCTCGCCGTGTCCTCGCGCAGGGGATGCTGAAAAGCGACCAGGGTCGTGCATCCGTTGACAAAGGCCGGGGGCAGCGAGGCCGCGACCGCTTCGGCGGTCCCGGCAAAGTCGAGGGACAGGAAAACCGAGTCGCCCGGCGGCCTTGGCGGGGCGCGCCAAAGGAAGGTACCCGGGACGTCGGGCTGCTGTTCGGCCTTGAGCGCAGGTTCGAGGATCTTTTCCACCATGAACTCGCTCGGCGTGCCCAGGCTGACGGTCAGGGGCGTCGAGTAGGCCAGGCCGGGTGTCATGACGATCGCGTGGCCGTCGAGGTAGTCGCGCGAGCCCGAGTGCTCGATCATGGCCAGGTCGTCGAGGTACAGCTCGGTGAATTCGAGGCGCACCGGATGAGCCTGCAGGGCTTCGGGGAGCTGTGCCGAGGGGTCCAAATCCACGAGCGACGCGTCGATTCCCATCTTTTCCAGTCCCGCAATGACGGCGGGGAGCGGCACGCCCATGCGGAGCTTCTTCTTTGCGGCGGAGAGCTGCGGGTGCTCCCCGATGGTGCGCGCGGGTGGAGCGCACAGGTCCGCATCGGCCTCGGCGGTACGGAAGAAGTACGTCGGCACGCACGGCGTGTCCCGCTTAGTCGCCACGGCGCACGCTGTCAGCCCGCGGAGCACCTCGGCGGCGGCGGCGGGCGACGGAGCTTCCCAAAACACGTGCAGCAGGAACGTCGCGCCGGGCGCGTACGTGACCCGGCCCTTCTCGGCCGCCAAGAGCTCGTTGAGGGACTTGTACTGGCCGGCCATCGCGATGTGCCTGGACGAGTTTCTCCGCTTCGATCGATCGAGCTTGACATCCTCCTCGGAAGCCGATCCATGGAAATCAATCCACTTGATCTGCAGCCAGTGCACCGTTATGCGAGCGTAACTGGATGATCTGCGAAGACCGCGAAGGACAGGTGGGGTGGAGTGCTTGTGCCCGCCGCTTCCGAAGGCCGCCGCGAGGCCCGTGCCAATCGCGCAAACGAGCCAACCCCTGGAGTAACAGATTCAGATTCACTCCGTATCGGCGTCGGGCGCCGTGGATTGTGTCGATAGCGCCGCGTGGCTGCGCTGGGATGGGAGAGTTAACGCGACAGAGACAACCCCCGGCAATTCGCGCCGATCCCGCAACGGAAGAACTAGCTAGAGACTATGGATCTGTATCTCCGCGTTATGGCCGGAATGAATTGTTGGCAGGCCTGTTTTCGGTGATCGACCCCCGACTGATTTAGGCGGCGGCAGGGCGGCCCGTCTGCACTCTGGGTCTGAGCGGACGAGGCCACGCGCGCCATGGCCAGCAGCAGCGGCGGGGCGCCGGGCGCGCCGGGGCCGCCGGAGCCGCTCGACGCAGCAATGCCCGACATCGGCGCGGCGGCGATAGTCGACGACGTGCCCGCCGTGTCGGTCGAGCACGCGGCGCCGCAGCGGCCCGCGATCGCGATCCCCTCGCCGAACGTGCTGCGCAAGATCGCCGACGCGCAGCTGCGACGCGTTGAGCCCGGCACCCCGATCGACTACACCGAGTTCGTGATCCCGGACACCGGCGAGAAGGTGTCGACAATCGACCGCGTCATGAAGGGTGGGCACGCCGCGCGTCCAAGCGCCCGTTGCGGCCCCTAATTGCGCCGTGTTCTGGGGCAGACGTGCCGCCGCCGGCGACGGGACGGCCCACGGACGCAGAGTTCTGGTCCAAGAAGGACCCGTCGAAGCCGGACCTCGACTTCCTTAAGCAGCACTTTTTCCGCGAGGGCCGGCTGACCGAGGACCAGTGCCTCTACATTATCGACAAGGGCACGGAACTGCTCCGCAAGGAGCCGAACGTGCTCGAGGTCGACGCGCCCATCACCGTGGCCGGGGACATTCACGGGCAGTACTACGACCTAATGAAGCTCCTGGAAGTGGGCGGGAACCCGGAGACGACGCGCTACCTTTTTCTTGGTGACTACGTCGACCGCGGATACTTTAGTATTGAGGTGGGGGACCTGTTTTGGCCGCCGCGGGCGGACGGTGTGAACCCATCCTCCTTCACCCCTCCGCAGTGTTACATATACCTTCTGGCGATCAAGATTTGGTACCCCAACACGTGTTTCATGCTCCGCGGCAACCACGAGTGCCGCCACCTCACCGATTACTTTACCTTCAAACTCGAGTGTGGGTACCCGACCTTCGCCTGTCTTCGTGCCCTCCATGGCTTCCTCTGACTCTTTCTTCGCCTCTTTCCGCTCGCTCTTATCCCTTTCGCGTGGACAGGCAAGCACAAGTACACCGAACGCGTGTACGATGCCTGCCTCGACTCCTTCTGCTGCCTCCCCCTTGCCGCCATCATGAACAAGCAGTTCCTCTGCATCCACGGCGGCCTCTCCCCGGAGCTGGCGACGGTCGACGACATCCGCCACCTGAACCGCTTCCGCGAGCCCCCGACCCACGGGCTCATGTGCGACCTGCTCTGGGCCGACCCGCTCGAGGACTTTGGGCAGGAGAAGAACCAGACCGAGATGTACTCCCACAACCACGTGCGGGGGTGCAGCTACTTCTTCTCGTACGCCGCGGCTTGCACCTTTTTGGAGCGCAACAACCTGCTCAGCGTGATCCGCGCTCACGAGGCCCAGGACGCCGGGTACCGCATGTACCGCAAGACGCGCACCACCGGCTTCCCGTCTGTGATCACGATCTTTTCGGCGCCGAACTACCTCGACGTCTACTCTAACAAAGGTGCGGTTTTGAAGCCGTGGAGGGGTTTTGAAGGGAGATCGGGGGGCCGGTTGGGAAGGGTAGAGCCGGAGGTGACTTTTGACAACAAACTGACCTTCCTTCCCTCGACAGCCGCGGTTCTCAAATACGAGAACAACGTTATGAACATCAGGCAGTTCAATTGCAGCCCACATCCTTACTGGTTGCCGAACTTCATGGGTACGCCCGCTCGATTCTTTTGGGCGTCCCTTTCCCTAACGTCGGACTTCCGGTAGATTGCTTCACGTGGAGTTTGCCGTTCGTGGGCGAGAAAGGTGGGCCGCGGCGTTGGGCGCGTTTTTGGAGCTGGGCCGTTGACACGTTTCGGAACCCATTTCTGACCGATAAACCAGTTGCCGATATGCTCATGGCGATCCTCTCTGTAACGAGCAAGGAGGAGCTGGACGACGACAGCCTGTTCTCGGAGGACCAGCCGGACGAGGTCATGGAGGATGCAGTGCTGCAACCCGAGAGCGCCCAGACCAGCCCGACGGAGCACCGCCGGCAGGTCATCCGAAACAAGATCCGGGCGATCGGGAGGCTCGCGCGCATCTTCGGGACGCTGCGGGAGGAGTTCGAGTCGGTGTCGGAGCTCAAGACGCGGATGGGCACGGACAAGCTGCCGTACGCGTCGCTGGCGCTGGGAGCCGAGGGGCTCAAGGCGCAGATCTCGTCGTTCGAGCAGGCGCGCGCGGCGGACCTGGACAACGAGAGGCTGCCGGTGGGCGGGGGGCACGCGACGATTCCGCGGAGGTCGACGCCGCCCGCGGCGCCGAAGGAAGAGGGGAGCTGAGGCAGGCGGGTGCGGGGAGGGTCTTGCGGGCAGATATATGGCGACGTGTATGTGCGGTCATTTACGGGCAAATTCGGAGCAGAACGCCTTCTGATTTCCGGTTCGGACCCCGACATTACTCCCAAACGACCTTCTCCTTCCTCAAGAACCCGTCCACGCCATCTTTCGCGCTCGCTGGCGAAAAATCAAAATCAGACCATGAAGGAAAAGTGCAATGCGCTGTCGTAACCCACACAGCATCATGTTCTCGACCATCACGCGCGAGGCGTACGCGTAGGCTGCAGCAGGAGGCGAGGTGAGGACGAACTATTGAGGGTGCGGCGCAACGACGCACCGTCCTCCAATTTCGCCATATCCGCATGCTTCCAGAAGGCGTGCTATATTTGCTGCCCCGTGAGCAGAGATCTTCAATGGCGACCGACAGTCCAGCCCACCTTGCCGATGACGAGGGTGGCAAACGAGCGCGTCCCGATCGTTGTGCACGTGTCGTCGATCGCCGCGTCGAGCTCGTCATGGGGGACGACCTTGGACACCAAGCCTTGCTGCCAAGCCTCGTGGGCCGTCAGCGGCTCGCCCTGGAAACCACCAGCGCGATCCGTCAGGGAAACAGAACCTACGACGCCGACGAACAGGATCCCACGGTGAAAAGCATGTGGAGCGAATGCTTTGAAGGCACCGACAGCGGCCTCGCGAGCGGGATCGAAGGAGTCGTGCAAAACAGCCCGATTTGAACCCCCGGAGTCGCGAACGTCGCCCTATCCGACGCGATTGCCAAGTCCGATTGCGCGACCAGCTGCGTGCCCGCCGCAGTCGTCAGGCCCTGCACCCGCGCGATGACGGGCTGCGGCAGGCGCCGCAGGAGCAGCATCACGTCCTGGCACTTTGCAAACACCTTCTCCACCAGGGCGCGGTCCTGCGTTGCCATCTCTTTCAGGTCGTGTCCGCTCGAAAAGACCGGACCGGCCGACTCGAGCACGACGACCTTGCACTTGCGGTTCACGCCCCGCAGGCTGCCTTCGATGTCGTCCAGGTCGAGCCAGCCGTCCCTGTACTCCCAGCCCGGGTTCACGGCCTTGAGTTGCGCCTCCAGGTCCGCGAGCACGTCGTACGAGAGCGCGTTGCGCTTCCGCTCGTTGTTAATGTTGACGCGCGCGAGGTACGGAATCGCGCGGCGCGAGGGGGCCTCCGCCTGCGCCGCGGCTGCGGAGGCGCGCCGGAGTTGGTGCATCGCGGGCTGCAGCGCCGTCCACCGGCGGCACGCACGGACGGAGGCCGCAGCGGAGGCCATCGGCGTCGGCAGTTACGGGCGAGTGGCAAATGGTGGCGCCCCCGCACGCCTCTCCGCAAGCGAACGCACGAGGCTCGATCGAGCCAAAGCACTGCTTTCTGTTGCATATTCCGCATTAAGAGATAGTACATCCGTCTGGAAGAGTTGGAAACTACAAGCGAGAGTTCGCCGTCGCCGCGCTCGTGCCCAGCTTCTTCGGCGCGACGAAGCCGCGCTCCTTGGCGATGTCGCGCAGCTTGGTCTTCTGGACTTTCTGGCCGTTAGTACCGACGGTCATCGGCCAATCGCTGACGAAATGGATCTTAGCGGGGACCTGTGACCTCGTCAGCGTGCGAGATCCGCGAAAAGTGATGAAGCGCCCGACGTCACCTTGTACGACGCCAGGTTATCCCTGCACCGCTTGAGCAGATCGTTCTCCAGCGCCTCCCTCTCGGCTTCCGGCAACTTGTCGCCGTCGGTATCCTTGAGCGACACGAACCCGATCGGCACGTCGCCGAGGCCTTCGACCTGCACGCCGACAACCTGGGCGATGTGCACACGGGGGTGCAGCAGGAGCTCCTTCTCGATGTCCTCGGGGTTCGTGAGCTGTCGGTACGAGTTAGTTTGCCGACGGAGCGACCGTGTCAGGCGACCCACGTAGCCGCGAACGCGAAGCGTGTCACCGAGTCGCCCAAGGAACACAAAGCTGCGGTTGTCCGTCGTCCCTGGAGGGTGGAAAGCTTGCCCCAAGTCGCCCGTCTTGTACCAGGACTTGCCCGTCTTGTCAGTGGCAAAGGCCTTGTTGGTCGCCGCCTCGTTGTTGAGGCTAAACAGGTGTCAGTCAACCATCGTCCAGTTTCCTTGTGTAACGCGACTCACTAGCACTGGATTATGCCGACGTAATGGAACTGCAGCTCGCCAGGCTCGCCGTCCTTGACCTCCTCGTTCGTGTCGATGTCGGCGACCCGGACCTCCATGATCCGCGGGTCCGGGCTGATGAGCGTGCCACCGTTCTTCATGCGGACGTCCTGCGGGTGCCGCGGTGTCCATGCCCCGATGCCGCCCATCACCTCGCTCGATCCGTAGCAGTTCATGCCGACGACACGGCCGCCGAACTTGGAGTCCAGCTTGCGGGTGACGGTTTCGGCCAGAGCAGCGAAGCTGGAGCCATTTGCGTGAGCTAAAAGACCCCAGCAGGTACAGAATGAACTCACTTGGGGTAGAGCGCGTGCCGCCAGCGCGGGAAGGAGAACTTTACGGGGCGCTCAACGCCGTCGGCACCCCTGACGTTTGCTGTTGTGCCGACGGCCTCAATCAGACCGTCGATGATAATGTCCGGCGCTGCAATGTGGGTCACGCCCCTGGAAGGCGTGAAGGAATGAGATAGGCGACGAGAGGTCGGGCCAGGAGCCGGGACGAACCATCCCTCGGCAAACGCGTTGGTAGACTCCGGCGTGTAAAACCTCTGGACCACAGCAGTGCACCCGGGCCCAAGAATCGGCCCGAGAATGATGTTGTATCCAAACGTACCACAGCAGGGGCTGCGATTGGGCAGGTCGGGGAGGTGACGAGGGACAACTCGGGTTCACCCACATTGTGCACAGCATCGTATCCTGCTCCAATACCCTCATCCTCCTGGACGCCGGATCCGCAGACACGGTCGACGGCCGCGAGGGAGCCTTCATCTCAATCACGGCGGCAATCAGCACCAAGTGAACCACGAGTCCGAGCTGGTCGTGGGTGGCGAGCTTCGGGAACCTGGGGACGAGATGCGCAAAGCTAATCGTCAGTTTCTGCCATGAACCGTAATCAGATAGCAATCCCCACCCGGTAGTGCCGGATGTGGTGTAGGAAATGGCCAAGTCCTCGGGGCGGCCGGTTGCGGGCGCGTCGGCCTCAGGGAAAGCGTCGAGACTCGCCACTTCGATGACCCCCGAGATCGTGGACGGCCTGCCCTTGAGGTTGACGATCTTCATCCGCGGCTCGGCGCGGCTCTCCTCCGCCATTCCAACGTAGTCGGTATCGATGAAACCACCTTGTGTGACGACCACAACCGGGAGCGCGGTGCGGAAAAAGTGGCGCATCTCCTCGGTGCGGAAGCGCGTGTTGAGCGCGATGGTGTTGGCTCCGATGCGCGTCAGGCCGACGTGGAGGGCGACGAACTCGGCGCAGTTGGGCAGCCAGAGGACGACGTTGTCGCCGCGGCGCACACCGAGGCCATGGAGGAAGTTGGCGGCGCGCCGGGAGAGCGTGCCGAGCTCCGCAAAGGAGAGGACGCGGTTGTCCTCGGCATCGACGTAGGCGATCGCGTCCGGCTGCCTCCGCACGACGGCATCGAGGCGCTCGTAGATCGTCCGTTCCGGAAGCACGGACGACACGTCGATGTCGCGGGGAGTGGCCATTTCGAAAAGCTCGCTCCCCAAATGTGCCCTTGGCACCAGCGGTGCTTGCGAGAGAGTTTCGTCGAGCACCCTGAGTGCTCGCGGCCGTGCCTCGGTGTGACGACGGTCAAGGCAGCTAGAGAGCGAGCCGGCGCGGGAGACAAACACAGCGTCTGGCTTGTGTACTCCAAGCTTCTGTGCCTTTCTCCGCGCCCTGGACGATGTCATTCATGTCATCGCGCGGCACGGACAGCACGGACGCCGCGATTCACTATGCCGGAACGCACGCCCGGGATCCTGCCGTCCGCGCCCTGCTGGAATCCATCGGCGATCCGAAGGCTCTCTCCGCCTGGGCTCCCCCAATCGACTGGCGGCGATTCAAGGGCATCATGCCGCTGCTGATGAAGTTGGTCGCTTACGGTGTCGACACGGACGAGAATCTCGCGCTGCTCTTCGGTCCGCACGCCGGGGCAATGAGGCGGTCCCTGGCGGAAGCGAGGATGTACGCCGGCGCGATGCCCGGTTCGCCGGCACACGCCGTGAGGTCATCGTACGCGATGCAGACTCAGAAAGAGCTCGCGGCGTCCTTCCAGCGGTGCAATGTTTGCGGCAAGTCCGAGGAGGACGACCTGGTCACTCTGTTGAGGTGCAGCGCGTGCAAGAGGGCACGCTACTGCTCGCCCGAATGCCAAAGACGCGGCTGGATGGCTCACAAACCGGAGTGTCTGGCTGCGCGCAAGCTAGAGGTGCCGATCGAGGTCAAGGAGGCGGCAGACGCGGCTTTGGACGCGGAGTTCGAAGAAAGCAGGATGGAGCACGAACAGTCCATGAAGGAGACCATTGCCAAGGAAATGGCGAGCTTTGTTTCGGGGTCTACGTCACACGACTCGGATGGCAAGCGGCGCACGCGAGATCTGCCGTGGTGCGGGGAAGAGATCCTGGAGGACGCGGCGAAGCAGCTGGGGCTCGAAACGGAGCGGTGCAACTTTATCGTGGCGCCTCCGGGTGTGAAGCCTCCGAATGGAGCAGCGGTTCGGCGTGCCATTTCGTTCCGCGGGAAGAGCAAGAGCATGATCGTGTGCTACACTCGCCTGTTTACTGAGCAAGAGCATGATCGTGTGCTACACTCGCCTGTTTACTGGGCGCGGTGAAGGAAACCATAACGGCACGGCGATCGACGGCGTGTTTACTCGCGAGGGACCAGAAGATCTGTTTGAGGGGCCGCCGTTCGTTTTGGTGAACGCTGGATCGCCTTTCAGACTGGACGCATTTCAGCGCCACCTAGAGGGAATTGTGAACTGAGAAAAGAGATGGATATACGATTGCATTCAATGAGGCTTCTTGTCCGCGATCCAGCTACATTTTGTGCCGGGATGCCCCGGGCTGCGGCCCAACCGGCAGCGATGCGCTCCAGCCTCCATCCACTGACACAGCCTGTCCCGTCACGTACGAGCTCGCGTCAGTGGCGAGGAAAAGTACCGCTTGGGCGATCTCCGCGGGCAGACCGAACCGGCTCAAGGCGTTCAGCGTGGCCACGCCGGGGAGTTCCCCACGCCTGGCGGCGGCGGCGAACGCGGTGGCGTTGAGCGAGGTCCGGATGACGCCGGGGTTCACTGCGTTGACTGGAAGAAGAAACGGGTCAGGGAGGCCAGGATCCAGTCAGGCGGCTCTCACTCCGGATGCCGGACCTGCCCAACGGCCATGCAAGCGACTTCACAAGATTGATGACGCCAGCCTTGGCCGCACCGTAGGCCGGTGCCGAGCCCTTGTACCCCAAGCTTCCCAATCCCGCCACGGACGCCGTCATGATCAAGCTCCCGCCCGGCTCTGGCTTGTCCTTGCCCGTCACGCGCATCGCCGCCGCACCGTGCTTTGCCGCCAGCACTCCCGACAGCAAATTCACCCTCAACGTTCTCATAAAGTCCTCTGGTGTCACTTGTTCCAGCAGGTATTCCTCCGAGGCGACGCCCGCGTTGGCGTGGAAGACATCGAGCCGCCCGTGTTCGGCGACGGCGCGTTCGCACAGGGCCTTCACATCGGCCTCGCTTGCCGCGTCCATCAGCACCGTCTCGACGCGCGTGCCTGCGAACCGTTTGGTTTCGGCGACCAGGGAGGAGAAGCCGTCCGGAGAGCGGAGGTCCGCCGCGTAGACGACTGACGCGCCAGCCGAGCAGAAGGCCAGGACCACCGCGCGGCCGATGCCTTCCATAGAACCGGCGCCGGTCACGATGCAGACGCGCGACGCGAGCGGCTGGGCGCCGATTGATGCCATTGTGGAGGAATCGCAAAGGTGGACGAACGTGGGAGACAAATTCAAGTCCTTGTACGTACTCCCCCATGTCGGTCCCGTTTCACGCTCCATGGACGATCCGACGGAGGGAGGAACGGACAGTTAAATGCTTGCTCGCGACGGCTCGCGAACGCCTCCGTATTTCTAACCCCGTTGATGACATTGAACAAGAAACTCTCCACAGGGACTTCCAACGAAACCAAATCAGCCTAGCCAGGCAACGAAGTCGCTAGCAATCCCAGCCCTCTCCCAGCTCCCGCACAGCAACACTGCAGGTTTGCACAATCAGTCTCGCGCCTCCAGAATTCAAGTGCATCGAGGAACCCACTGGCAACCGCCGCACATGACGAAACCCCGCACGCTGACCCAACGGTCGCTCCTGACGGGAGTCTTGGCCGCTCCACGCCTCCGCCCTTCGTCGAAGCCGCCGGCGCAGGCTCCGCCTTCAACTTCGATCCAAATGTCCGGCGATACGACGATGGAGACCCCGCCGCACATGGCTGCGATGACGGGAAATTGGGGCGTCAATCGATGTGTACTCAAGCCATAGGTCGGTGGAACGAACCAAAGACGTCGATAACAGTCTCCCCGAGCTGCAGCTCCGCGCCGCGCAAGTCGAGCATTACGCCGCCGAAGAGCGCGGTCGCGGCGAGCTTCTTGGGCACGGTGCGTCCCACCCAGCGGCCCTGGGACCCGCTGAAGCACGCCAGGTACGATTTGGACTCGCGGGGAGGCGCGTCCAGGGGATGTACCGGGGCGGAGGTCGCCTCGGTCTCCGGAGCCGGAGGTGCGGAAGGCCCGCCGGCATCGCTCTCGTACGGGGGAGGAACGTCGGCGAGGAGTCCAACTTCGTCGGGGAGTTTGGGCTGCATTGTAGATTCGATAGAGTGGTGCTAATGCTTCGAGATTCGAGCTTTTGGGTCGATCAGGCGTTGCGTCGCCCGGGTCAGTGTGGTTTTCCCCGCCCTCAGCAATTGTGCCGAAGGCTGTGTAACCGTCTCCCTCGAATCTCCTGTGGAAGAATTTTGCGAAAACTCAGTTCGTCCAACAGCCGGACCGTCCAGACAGCGAATGCATCCGTCCTTCCGCCTCAATTCCGATTCCCAAAGGCACCCTACAGATATGGCAACCCCGACTCCCAGCTCTACCAACCTTGTTATCTCCTCCTCCCAAAACCAAAAAAGAAGAAAGCACCAGTGGTACTCTAAATGCCCTGCGAGCTCCCATGGCTCGGCATCCGGGACGAGAGCGAAGACCGGAGCATGAAGAAGCTCCGCGACTCGTCGGCCTCGTCGCCTTCGCTGCCGACGATGGCGCTCTGTCCCGCTGCAACGTTCTCGAAGCTGTCTGCGAGGTCCGACTCCAGGTCCGTGAATGAGTCCCCGCTGATCGACTTGGGAGACCCGGGGCGCGAAGCCGCGGCGTTCTCGATCTCGTCCAGGTACCCGCGCAGCACGCGCGCGCGCGCTTCGTTGGCCGCGACTGCGTTGGAGAGCTCGAGGCGCCGGGGAAGGTGGTCGACTTCCGGGATCATGATCCGCATCGTCTCAGACGACTGGTTGAGGCGTGCGAGCTCGGTCCGCACGGCCGCGCCGAGGGTCACGGTCTCGCGAGCGAGGGCGGCGTCGGCGTCCGTCTGGAACGAGGTCCAATCAACGAGCTCCTCCTCGACAGCACGGAGCACGCGGTGGGCGACCGCCCTGAGCGACGCGGCCTGCTTCTCGATGTCGTCGAGCTCGGCCAGCCGCCGCTCCCTGTCAGCGTTGGAGCCGACCGACGAGGCCACGCTCGAGACCGAGGACGTGCCCGAGCCGAACTGCAGCATCTGGCTTTCGACCATCTCGAGCGTACTGTTGGCGATGTCGTTGCGGATCTGCCTGCGCTCGGCTTCGACGTCGTCCCAGATCTTGGTGTAGCTGCGCACGACCTCGGAGAGCTGGGCCGCGTCGCGCCGCCTGCGGGCAATGAACCTGGCGGCATCGGTCACGCGCGAGCGCGCGGCCTCCATCCTGTCCCTGAGCAGCTCGATGTTCTCCGACGCCGCAAGATCCTCGGATGCTTGCACGTGCGACGGGGGCGGCGATCCGGCGATCTGACGCAGGATGGGCACGAGCGCCGCGCCCATGGTCGAGTCGGCGGCGATCCCATCGGATTGCAAGAGCTGGTTCGCGAGGTCGCTTGCCCGCACGGAAGACCGCGACATGGATGACCTGCGGGAGGTGCAGCGCGAGCTGGACGCCGAAGCTCGGGACGAGGCGCTGGCCGACATCTTGTCCTGGTGTCCCACGGGCTGGTTGGCAGCAGAGGCCGCCTCGGAGGCGGGCGAACGGAGCTCGCGGCTGAGCGCGGGCGCGAGCGGAGATGCTCCGGCCGCTCCGAACGGCTTGTAGATCATGGGAATCCGGATGCGACGCCCTGTCCTCGTGGTCGGCTGTGCGGGCTCCCGCTTCTCGGTCTCGGCGATCCGAATGGGCTCGTCCTTGGCCGCCGCCGTGGGAAGGAGGGCCTCGAAAGCGTGGTCGTTGAGCAGGACGTCGTTGGAGGCGTCCACCTTCTTCTCCCCGCCCTTGCCCCGGCGAGTGGCCGCCTCGGCCCGGATCTCGGTGTCGAGCATCCTGTCCATGGCCGTCTCGATGGTCCCCGTGACTTCGGCGTCCGTGCGCGGCTCCGCGGCAGTGGTCTCCTCCCGCGAGCGGAGGTCGATGCGGTGCTTGACGAAGTCGAACTTGCGGTCCTCGGAGAGCTTGGCTGGCACCGTGCGGGTGACGGCGGCCACCTTGTGCTTGACGAAGTCGAGCTGGAGCGTCTTCTTCGGCGCCACGGGTTCTGCCGAAACGACCTGCCCGACGCCGTTCCTGAGCTCGATGGATTCGACACTGAGCGGGGAAAGGAAGGATGAGACAAGGATCCGATGGGCGGCAGACGGCCGAGCAACCCACGCTTCGCGCAGCCACTTGTTGTCAGCCTCCACCTTGGCGAGCTCCTCTGCGGCCGTCATTTTGTACGGTACCTCGGCCCGCAGCGCGGCGGCAGCCGAGACGATCGGCGCCATCCCAGGGGGCACGCGCGGCTCCACGTGCAGCTTCCAGAACCTGCTGTGCCTGCCGATCACCGCGGCAGCCGTGAGCGTCTTCCACAGCCTTCGGTTCTCGTCCGCGACGGCGTTGATCCTGGGCCGCAGCTTGGCCTCGGACTTGGCCTCGATGACCTGCCTCCGCCTGCCGAAGTCGACGGCTTCCTCCCTGAGCCGCATCTCCTCCATGGCCAGCGTCGCCGCGATGGCCTCCCGCGCGACCTGCGGGGTCGTCGCGGTCTGCTCGGCGGAAATGTCGGCCGAAAGGTCTTGAGCGGGACCGAACATGCGCGCCAGGCGCGTGAAGAAGCCCGGCTGCGGCTCGTCCTGCTCCGCAGCGGCGTCCGCGACCGTCGTTGCTTCAACCTCGGGAGCCTGGGCAACGTTGACGGCCTCGGGTGCCTTGATGGGCTCCGCAGCAGCGGCCTCGAGGGCAGGCGCAGCAGTTTCGACGGTCGCAGGAGGTTGCTCGACGGCAGCCTCGGCCGCAACGGCCTCAGCGGCAACAGCCTCGACAGCCTGCTCGCCGCTAGCCTCCGCCTTGGCCTCGGTCTGCGGCAGGATCGAGTTGACGAAGCCGCTCCAGCGGGCCTGCAGCCCCGCGACGACCTGGTCGTACACCTCCGAACCGCGGAACATGGATTCCCTGGTCCCCACGTCGCGCTCGGCGGTCAGCAGCTGCTCAAAGAGCGAGTCCTGCTTCGAACGGCGGCCGGCGTAGAGGTGGTTGTCCTCGGGCGAGAGCGGCTTGGTTTCGGCGGTTTCTTGCTCGGGCGCAGCACGCCGGACTTGCACGACGGGGACATCTTCCACTGCCTCGGCCGCTTGCCGGGGCTGCACCTCGATCGACGGCTCTGCTGCGGGCTTGACGGTCTGCTCGGCGGGCTGGGCTGCCACTTCCGGTGCGGGCGAGTTTGCAAGCTGCTCCTCGTGCTCCACGCGCCTGACGGTCGGCTCCACGGGGCGAGCCAGCTCGGGCAGCGGCGCCGAGACGGGGCCGGACTGCATAACGAGCACGTCAGCCATCGATCAAAAAGCGCATGAGGCACCCAATCACCTTTGCCACCAGCTCGTCCCTTTCCGCGCGCAGCCTGAACGTCGTCTTCTGCAGCTGCCTCGCCACCATCTCCGACCTCCGCCTCGCCCTCTCCGACTCGTCCAGCCTCGCATCGAGCTCGACGACGCGCCGCATGAGCACCTCCTGCTCCACGCGCTGCCCGTCGCGGAGGTGCAGCCTCCCTTCGAGCTTCCTGATCTCGGCGCGCAAGACACCGGTGTGGCCCTCCTGGTCCTGCGCAATGTCCATCCACAGCTTGCGCTCCTGCTCGGACTTGTCCTTCTGCTCCCGCAGCGCGCCCGCCTCCTCCTCGGCGTGTGCACGGGCCTGGACGGCCTCGGCAGCCGCAGCCTCGGCGACCTGTGCGCGCCCGCGCATCTCCACCGCCTGCGTCCTCGCGGCCTCGAGCTCCACGTTGCGTCTCCTCAGCGTGTCCGCCAGCGCCGCGATCGCCCCCCTCGCCTCCCCGATCCGCCCCCTGGCCTCCTCCACCTTGCCGCGGAGCTCCTCGTTCTCGGCCCTCAACGCCCTGACCCGTCCCTCCATCTCCCCCTCCCTCTCCGCCGCCCTGCTCGCCTCCCCCTCCCCCGCCTCGGCACGCGCACGCGCCTCGTCCCTTTCCGCGCGCACGGTCGCCAGCTCCTCCTCGAGCTGCCCCGCCCTCGCCGCCGCCCTCTCGCGGAGCGAATGCAGCGCCCAGTTGGCCCGCGCGAGCTCCCTTTTCAGCGCCTCCTCCGTCCTGCTGGGCGCCTCCTCCCGCGCGTTGACTGCCGGTTCCCTCGCGACCGCAGAGGGGCGGGGCATCGCCACCCCCGCCTCCGCAGCCCTGCTCCCGAGCCTGGAGTTACCGAGCCGCTCGATCCACGCCTTGCCGCTCGCCACCTCGGCCCTCGCCCTGTCGAGGATCGCGCCCGCCAGCGCCTCCCTGCTCGGCACCAGCGCCCCCGGTGCCGGGTGCGCCAGGGCGAATAGCACGGCGAGCTGCGGGTCCTCTTCCTCCTCGGCGCGAAGGGCGCCGCGGACGGAGCGGGAGGGCTTGGCGGCGGGGGGTTCGGCGGGGATGCCGCCGAGGGAGAGGGCCGAGAGCCAGTCGGTGGGGTCGAACTCGGCGGGTTCGTGGGCGGGGGCGGGGGTGGGGGGGAGCCGGCGCAGGGCGGCGGCGGCCTCGGCGAGCTTCTGCCGATCCCGATCGGGTGAGCAGACGTGCGTCGGGCATGCGACGGGGTTGCGTACCTCGGCCTGGGCGCGGGCTTCCTTCTCCGCCTGCAACCCGGCGGCCTCCCACCTGGCCTTCCACTCGGCCGCCGCCTTCCTCGCCTCCGCGAGCTCCCTCTCCGCCGCCTCCCTCCTCCCCCTCTCCCTCCCCGCCTCTTCTTCCCGCACCCTGGCCCGCCCCTCCAGCTCCGATACGAGCTCCCGCGCCTCGGCGGCCGACTCGAGCGCCTCGCGCCAGTTGTCGGGGAGCCCCTTCGCCAGATCCCTCGCGGCCCTCAGCCGGTCGAACAGCCCCGCGACCATGCGGGCGTCCGTCGCCGCGCGCTCCCGCAGGCGGGCGAGCTCCTCCCCGAGCTTCGTCGCGACCTCCCTCGCCTGGTCGGCTTCGGAACGAAGCCTGGCCTGTTCCGCGCCGTGGGCTTCCCGCGCGCTGGCGAGCGACCGCTCGGCGGTGGCGAGCCAGGCGTGCCGGTCGCGCAGCTCGAGGTCGCGCTGGGAGAGGAGCGTGCGGAGGCGCGAGACCTCGGAGGGCTGCTTCGGAACGGGGGGTGTGAATCGCGTGATCGGAGGGTGATCGCGGGGCCGTAGGTACCTGCGGAGCGGGCTTGGGTTCCTGCGGTTCGGCGGCGTGATCGGGCTTCTTGGGGTCGGCGGACTGCCTGTCCGCCTGCTTGCTTGACGGGGAATCGCGCCTGGGGGCCGCGCGATCAAACGCCGCCGCGACATCGCCGCCCTTGTCCATCGCCAGCTGCCTGGGGGTCTTTCCCGCGTCGTCGGCGGCGTCGGGATCGGCCCCGCGCTCGAGCAGGAACGCGACCACGCCGGGGGAGGGACGCGGCGCGTCGAGCGCGTGGTGCAGCGGCGTGCGGCCCAAGAGATCGCGGGCGCGGAGGGAGGCGCCGCCCTCGAGGAGCACCCTGACGGCGCCGCCGTTGCCCCGCAGGCATGCGACCATCAGGGGGGTTGCGTCGGCGTCGACTGCGGCGCGCACGTCGACGCCAGCGGGCGGGTGGTGCGGGAGGTGCGCGAGCGTCTGGAGCAGCCATGCGGCGCCGCCCAGCCGCTGGTCGGGGTGCAGCCCCTCACGCAGGAGACGCTGCACGAATCTTGGATCCTTGTCGAGCATCAGCAGCGCGAGCAGGACGGCGGGCCGCGAGCGGTGGTTGCCGGGGTTGATGCCGCCCATGCCCGCCGGCCCGGATCCCGGTGCCCACGGGCCGTTGGCCGCGCCCGACGCCCGCCGCAGCGACTCGAGCATGCGCCGCGCCGCCCACATTGTGCCGGGGCCGATCTAAGGTTGCCTGGGGTGTGTGCCGGGGCCGCCTGGGAGAAGGGCGGATCAGCCGCTGATACGCTTCCCGCCGCGCCGCGCGCCCGCCGCCGCCGCTGCGCCGCCGCCGCCGGCGTCCCGGCCATTTTCGCGCGGCGATACGGGCGGCGGCGGCGGCGGCGCGCGCGCATTCGCCCCGCGGCGCAGGGGGGGACACACACCGCTCGCCGCCGTGTCCTCCGCCCGCGCTCGGCTGGCCGGACCGAAAATCAGACCCCCGCGTCCGCCCTTTTAAGGCACCCGGAGCCGCGCGGCGCCGGTGGCAACGCGCTCCGGAGGGGGAATGCTCGCGGATCCGGGGGTCACGAGACAGTCGACGGTCCACGGAGGATCGTCGCTGCACAGCCACCTTGGGGCCGATCTCGAGATCGCGGGACAGCCGCTGGGGGTCCGAGGATGGCCGAGACAACGGTGCTCGATGGCTCGTGTATGTGCCTGGATGCTGCCTGGGTGAATATGCGGGGGGCAGGCGGGCGCCTGGCGAGGGACGCGGTGTCCCGGCCCGGCCGCGCAAGACGGAATGACGCGATCGCAACCGCGACCTGCGCGGTCTGAACAGCCGCGGATGCCTTTTCCACGATGCTGGTGAAGCATGAAGAATCCAGTGGAGCGAAAGGTGGAACTGGACGGCATCGAGTGACGCGGGATGATCGCGAGATCGGGAATGTCTCGAGAATGCAACGGAGGCCCACTCCGCGAGCGCTGTCTCGGCTCGCAGCTTCCCAGAAGTCAAATTTTGGCCGCCTTCTTCGTCGCCTCGAGCAATGCCGCCGTCTTGTTGTACAGGGCCAATGCCTGCGAGTGCGCGGCGTTCAGCACCGCCGGCCACAGTAGAGGGCCCAGTCCGGGAGACCGGAGGACCAACCTGACCCTTCTTCATCGACACGATGTACGCCGGCCCCGCCCTCGCTTTCGGCGCCGTCCGCTCCGCCAGCCTCACCGCCGCCCCCACCACGTCCTCGTCGAGTTCGTCCGCGAACCCGCAGCGGGCCAGCTCCTCCCCTTTGAACTTCAGGCCGTACATGAAATCCCGCACGGCGGCGGGCCCCATCCTCCGCGCGAGCATCTCCGCGACGTTGGCCTGCATGCCCGCCGGGTCGTCCGAGGCTTCGAACAGCTTCCACGCGGGGGGCAGGTCGATCTCGTTCATGCAGGCCGTACTGCGGGACGGGTGGGCGACGCGGTAGTCGAAGGCCAGGGCGAGGCCGACGGCGCCTGCGTAGCAGTGGCCGTTCACGGCGGCGACGGTCGGCATGCGGAAGGCGAGGATGCGGAGGGCGAGCTCCGTGAAGGGGGCCAGGTAGGCCGGGCCCATCCTCGCGAGCGAAGGCAGATCTGCTCCGTTGCTCGAGATCTTGTTCCGCGCGAATCCCTGGTCTGGCGATCCTGCGACGACGCCGGCGTCGGCGGCCGCGACCACCAGCGCCGCCGGCGGCCTGCCCTCCCGGTCGTGCACGTCTTCGACGGCGTCCAGCGCGGAGAGCATCGCGCGCATCAGGTTCGGTGTGAGCGCGCGGGAGGGGGTGGGATCGTGCATCGCGACGAGGAACAGGGGGCCGAGGCGGGAGAGGGTCACGACAGGGGGGGTGCCGAAGAGCTGCGGGCGGGGCATTGCTGGCGAACTTGCCGAGGAACCGAGCGAGCTGACGGAGCGGGCACGAAGGGGTCCGCCGCGAGGAATGCGTGGCCGTTCGTGGCGGTGGAACGTGTTTGGCCAGCGACGTCCGCCGCCGAAGCGCGGAACATTCCTCGCGGTCACCGCGGGCGGGATCGAGGGGGACACCCGCGCTCGACCTCCGACGGAGGCCGCCGCGAAGAGCACTTCGCTGCACGATGTCGGCGACGGAGCCGCCGTGGGTGGCGGACCTCCGCGGCCGCCCGGGCGCCGTGGCCTGGCTCCGCTCTTGGGACTCCCTGGAAGACGGCGGGCCCTTCTGGCCCCGAGTGCGCGGGCGGGCGTGTTTCGACGCATACGTTTCGGCGATCGACGGCGATGCGGTCGACGCCGCGGCGCTCTGCGGACCCTTTGCCGGGGGCAATGGGACAGTCCAAGGCGGGGCGAGCTACGCGCTCCTGTACGAGGCCGCGAAGCAGCTGGCCGCCTCCACCCTCCCCGGTTCAACGATGCGCCTCTCGTCGACAAAGTACGCGGCGCCGGTTCCCGGGGGATGGCTGCGCGTGACGGCGCGGGTCGTCGGGCGGAAGGATGGCACCGTGGTGATCGATTCCGCGGTCGGCGCCGACGGGGCCAAGCCGGGGGTGACTACGCTCACGACGTGGAGTAACGCGGCGGAGGATGCGGGCACCGTGCGGCGAAATGAGGTGCCGGTGAAGGGGATGCTGCCGGCGCTCGAGGCCGAGATCGGGGACGGGAGGGCGCCGAACATCGTCGTGGCCATGGTGCGGTCGCTGTTCGGGAGCATGCCGGAAAATTTCGGGTACGATGCGCAGGGCATGCGGTTGGTCCGGGCGCGATTTTGGGGCGGCATCCTGATGAGTGACGTCTCTATTGGACACTAGGTGGCACGATCTTCGGCATTACCAGAAGCTCGTCAGCCCCGGAAACCTCGTCTACCTCTCCGAGCTGCCCCCCGGTATATCGAACCCAACCGGAACCATCGACCTGGCCGCCCTCGCGGTGCACGCCGAGTACGTGCCGTCGCTCTCCCGCTTCCACATCATCTGAAACCCCCTTTGCGCGCAGCTTCACCACCGCAGGCACCACCTGGGAAGCCTACAACAAGCCCACCGCGCACACGAGCATCACCTACGAGCCCACGGCCTTCGCACGCTCGGCGATGCCGCGGTGGGTCTGCGCGCGCGTCAGGTGCGGGCCGCTGGAGGGGAGGCGGGCGAAAGCCGAGTCGGTGCTGGAAGACGAGGAAGGGAGGGTGCTGGCGAAGGTGGAGGCGACGGTGGCCGTCGTCGGGGGCGAGTTTAGGCTGTGATGCGGGACTTTGAAGGCGGTGGGTGGGCGCGGTTTGACCCGAGGGGAAGCCCGACTTCTGGTTTAGTTTGAGGTCCCTCCTGGAATCTCTGCTGGGCTGCAATGAAAGTTGGAAAGGTCCTGGGAGGCACCTCATTGGAAACCGTTCATGGGGCGCCTCGCCAATGTTCCTCCTGCTCTATGCGCTACTACTACATGTGCTCAATCTTTCGTGCGCCGCCTAGAGGTCCCGCCGCGCTCACTCGATGGTCCACGCTCGTCCGACCTGTTGCTCCTCCTAGCCTTGCGCCACGCTCTTCCGCGCATCCACACTCTCCGCCCGTCGGCTCCACTCCACTCGTCTGCCATCATCTATTATGCTTGCTCCAGACCGCTATTCTCTCCCCCGGCGACGCTGACCGCCGCGTCACCAACGCCTCACGGTCCCGCGGTCCCAGTTTCCCCGAGACCCCTTGCCGCACGCACGTCAGGACCGCAATCTATCCCGAAAAGGCTATGCTCGACGTTATTTTAGGCTTTGATCGATCTCGGGCATTTGCCCCGGACGCCGCGTCAGCCCGATCGCGGCCGCTCCCTCCCGCTCGCCGCCCCACACGCAAATCCCTCCCGCCCTACAGCCCGCCAGCGCCGGCCCGCTCGCCGCCTTCAAGAACACGCCCGCGAGACCCGACCTCCCGGCCGCAGCGGCCCCGCCGACCCCCAACGCCCGTCAACAACCCCACTCACCTGTTTCCTCCTTTCCACTCCTTCCTCGTCGCCCTTCACCAACGCCGCGCCAACCATGAACAACGGCAACGCTCAACAGGCAACGCTCAACAGGTTAGTACCCTCTCGCGTGGTCCGGGTCTGGGGTCTTGGTCTATGGGGTCGCCGCCGCCGAGGTCGGGCTGCCGAGGCGCGCCGGTACGTTCCCCTGCTCCTGGGAGTTTGCGGATCTCCCCCTAGTCGACGCCGGCGTAACGGCGTGGCACCGTCTGCTGTTGGGGCGGACTGTTTCAGCCCGCGCAGACCGGTTGGCGCACTGCACAAAGCGGAAATGCTAGGCCACAGACCGCGAAGGTACGCCGTCTGCTCGTAGCCCACACGATAGACTCGATGATGGCGGCACAAGCCCTTTCCGTGATCCTCCTAGGTGGGGCCCGGGCCTTGGGAGTGATCTTACCCTGCCCGGCAGCGTACATGCGCCCCAGGCCATCAGGGACTCGCGTCACTCTCAACTGACTCAACTTGACCCCCGCCATCCACTGCTGTCGCCGCCTCCGTAACTCCGCGTTGCTCTGCCTTTGGCCGCCTACAGCGAGCCCGAGTTGCGAAGGTACAGGACGTCTGACATTCGGACAAGGGTATTTTCATTTTCGGTTCGGAGGCGTGGAGGCGTCGGTCCTCGCGATCGACTCGTGATCGACTCGCGATCGACTCGCGAGTGACTCGCGAGTCACTCGCGAGCGACTCGCGAGCGACTCGCAAGTGACTCGGCACAGCCACCCTCCTGGGATATATAAAGAGCGGGACATGTAACAGTACAATCTTGATCGCCAGTTGACTCTACGTGCTCTCCGTGTCGTTCGACCACCGTGCGGAACCCCGCCCGGCCGGATCCTCGTTCTGAGAGCCCTTGGGACGCACCCCGGGAGACATCCCGTAACCTCTTTCCCCCGGCTACAGTCAAGTATCTTCAGCGCTGTTCGCTTATTCATATTCAGGGCCTATCCGACCCGAAGAGCCGAGCGGGATTCGCGCGCCGGGTTAGAGCTTCAGGCCCGGTTCCGACCCGGACCGTCGCACTGGTCCGACCTCCGTGATCCTGCTCTCGGGTCTTCGACACCTCGTTCGACTTCAGTTTCGACTTCGATAATCCAAAAACAACTTCGCCTGGCACCGGCGCTTGTCGACTGCCACTCTTTTCTGTCAACCGTATTCCGTCAACCAAGTTCATTCCCCTTCGCCAAACATGGACCCCGTTCAAGAAGCCGCCCCTCAGCAGGAGGTTCAGCAGCCTCAGGAAGCTAACGATTTGCAGAACAACCCGCAGGCCCAGGCGATTATCCAAGCTGCGCAGGCCGCGATCCAGCAAGTCGGCGCCGCCGCCAACGACGTCGCCCAACTCGCCGCCCAGCAAGCCGCCCAGCAAGCCGTCGCCGATCAGCTTGCCGCTCAGCTCGTGGCGCAACAGACCGCTCAGCAGTTGCCAGCTGCCCAAGTTCAACAGCAAGCCGCCGCCGAGCAGCTTGCAGCGCAGCAGCTCCAGCAGCTCGCCGCACAGCAGCAGGGTCAGCGGAGCGAGCAAGCCCCGGCTGTCAACGCTGCCGCCGCTGGTCTCCAGCCGCAGCAGTTCGTCGACGCCGTACGGGCCATCGTTGGCGCTCAGCCGCCGAACGATGGAAGCACCGGCCTCCCCCAGGCGGATCGCCAGGGCGGAGCCGCCAAGCTCCCGGCTCAGCTGCTGCCTGCTTCTGTTCAGCCCTTCGATCCCGCTACGCAGGACCCGGAAGACTTCTTCCGCGACCTCACTACGGTTCTCACGGCGTTCGGCTCCATCAACAACCTCGTCAAGGTCTTCCCGGTCTTCCTTGGGCCTCTGCCGCGCGCAATGTGGCACAACATCACGCCGCAGAACCGCCCTCCGGACTATCCCGCGACGGCCACCTATCCTCCGGTGACCCAGAACGATGTGCTTGCCTGGCTACGCTACCACTTCGAGCCCCGCGACGCATCGATGCATTATCGCCGGCACTACAACACGATTCAGATGACCAACGATGAGACCCTCGACGCCTTCGTTGCCCGCGTATCCCTGGCCGAGACGCGTTTCCTCTCGCACTGCGGCGATCAGCTTCCTACCAGGGAAGTGCAAGACAGCGTGTACGGCCAGAACCTGCTCTATGGACTGCGCCCGGAGCTACGCGGGAAGGCGCTGGAGCTCCTCGGGGATCACCTCATCAACCGCACTTCCGTCACCAAGGTCATCGAGAAGATGCGCACCGTCATGCAAGCATCGGGCCCTGCGCAGCCGCGCGACATCCGTTTCCTGGGCCAGAACTCGATTTCGGAGATTCCGGCTCTGGTCGGCCAGCACTCGTCTTCGGGCTCCTCCAAGGCGACCGACAAGGCGACGACGGAAGTGCTGCTGGCTCATACGCAGGCTCTCACAAAGCTGCTGGAGCCTAAGGGAGAGCGCAGGCCCACCGGTGGACCGCCGGGGGAGTCTGCGTTCCGGCCTCCGCGCCGTTTCGTCCCCTTCCAGTCTCGTCGGAGCCAGCCGTTGCCGCCTTCGGGGCCGAACAGCGACCTCGTCGAGATCAAGGAGCTCATCACCAAGCTGCTGCCGTCGCCTCGCCATCAGGTTCAGGCCGCGGAGACCAGGTCGAACCCCCCCGCGAGGCCTCCTCCGATCGATCGGCCCCGCCAGCAGCAGGAGCGCCAGGATCGCCGGCCCTTCACCTCGGAGTACCGCGACCAGAAGCGCTTCCAGCCTCGCCACTGCCATCTCTGTGGCATGGATGGGCATGCTCAGGACGAGTGCTGGGAGTTGGAGAAGAATGCCAACCGCCGCCCACTCAACTGGAAGTCTCGCCTCGGCAACACCCCTTCGATGCCAAAAAACTAGCTTTGCCCTCAGTGCCGCACGGCCATAGGGGGGCAGAGATCCAAGCTCTTGAACCACATGTGGAACCTCTTCCTGGAACTTCCCCGCTGCCGGACGGCACGGACCCTTCATCTCCTGGCGGATCGCCGGAGTTGTCGGATTCCGCGACCGATGAACCGACGGCGGAGGACCACGTTCATCATTGGCCCTTCGGGGGCACGGAGTACATCCTCTTCCTCGAGGCGGAGGCAGCTCGACAGGCCGCCGTTCGTCAGCAGCGGGAGGCGCTCATGCCGATCGACGAGACCCTGGCCCCGCCGCCGGCAGCGGATTCGGCGTCGCCCGGCTCGGTCGAGGTCGTGGGAAACGGTGAACCGGCGGCACAGGATGCGGACGCGGGATCAGCGGATGCACCTATGCACGAGGGCCCGACCGTCCGCGCCGTTCCCGGACCTTTCGAAAGGCCCCCTCCTCCTTCCGCCTACGCACGACCACCGCTGCCTGGCCCTCGGCCTCGCCCGCGGCCACCTGCTCCGGTCGCCCCTCCGCCGGATCGCTGGACGTGGACTTCGCAAGTGCAGTTCCACTATCAGGCGGCACGCGTTTCGGCATGGGTCAACGGCGTGAATACCCCCGCGGCCCTCGTCGACTCCGGTGCCTCAGTGGTGGCGGTTCGGTCGTCCTTCTTCTGCCGGATCCACCCGTCGCCACCGATCAAACCATGGACACTCGGCACCCTCAGCACGGCCGCGGCCGGCGGAACCATGTGGGTCCGCGGAGTTGCTAAGATGGACATCCTGGTCGGGAATCAACACTGCGTCATGGACGTCGCCATCATGGACGGTCTCATGGACGACGTGATCCTCGGCACCCCTTGGCTCTCCGCCCTACGCGTTCAGATGGACTGGGAGACGCCGGTCCTCTATTTCAAGGACGATCCGGAGGGGGTCGTCGTGCCAATGCACATTGTTGCGCGACCGCTCTTCGGATCACACCTGGTCGCCCCGCTCCATTCAACCACCTCCATCACGGTCTACCCCAACGAGGACGTCTCGATCACCGCTGAGCTGGCCCCGACGACTCCCTTGGCGACCGTCGTGGAGATGGACTTGACAGGGGTCATCGAGACGCCGAACACTTCGCCGTTCGATCGCCTCTTCATCATCCCGTCGGCGACGCCCGACAGAGACGGTCGGCTGCCGATTCTCATCCGCAACTACGGGACGACACCGGTCACGATCGGCCCGGGCACCCACCTCGGCCGCTTCCGCGTGCGGATTCCTGGATTTCTCGCTCCGGAACCGCCCACGTATCTGGCTCCCGCGCAGATCTCGATGCTGGAGCCCGAGCTGCCCCACACCGAACCGGCCGAATCCACGCTCACGGTCGAGGAGACCATCGATCTGTTCGCGGTGCCCTCGCCGGGATCGATTGGACCACCTCAGCCTCCCGGCGTGGAGCCTCCTCCGGTCGAGGCTATCGAGCTCAAGATGGACCAAACGATCCTGAGCGAGGGGGACAAACCTCGTTTCCATAAGCTCTGCGACCGCTACCGGGACGTGTTTGGTCCTTGGATCGGCAAGCTGCGCAACCATCGCTTCCGGATCGACACGGGCGACCTCAAGCCGATCCACCAGATGCCGTACCGGACCCCGTTCCGGCTTCGCGGGGAAATGGACAAGATCATCGACGACCTGCTCGTGCAGGGCGTAGTCGTCCCCTCGCGAAGCCCCTGGGCCACGCCCTGCATCATGGTGCCAAAAGGGCACGGCTCGGGCGAATGGCGCCTGGTGATCGATTACCGGAAGCTCAACGCCGCCACCAAGCGCGACGTCTACCCGATGAAGAACCCAAGCGACACTCTCGCTCTCCTCAGCGCGGCCAAGGTGTGGAGCGTTTGCGACATCCGCTCCGGCTTTTGGCACGTGGAGGTGGCCGACGAGGACAAGGAAAAGACGGCCTTCACGACGCACCGCGGTCTCTACCAGTGGGAGCGGATGGCCATGGGCTTTACCAACGCTCCTGCAACCTTTGCTCGGATCATGGACGAGCTCCTCGCCGGCCTCCAGTGGTACTGCTTGGTGGTCTTCATCGACGACATCATTATCTTCTCGCAGACGGTCGACGAGCACCTCGTGCACCTGGAGCTCCTCTTTGACCGACTGCGCGAGGCCGGGATGACTCTGAAGCTGGCCAAATGCAAGTTCTTCCGCCGCGAGGTCAAATACCTCGGGCATTACGTCACCGCCGACGGCCTCAAGGTCGACCCCGAGAAGACCCGCGCGGTGGACCAGTTCCCCCGCCCAACGACCAAGAAGGAGCTCCAATCGTTTCTCGGCCTCTCCAACTACTATCGCCCCTTCATTGCCGGCTACGCCAACATTGCCAGCCCGCTCACCCGCCTGACGCAGGACGGCGTCTCGGTCTCTCGGGCCTGGGACGACGCATGCGAGGCCGCCTTCCGTATGCTAAAGGAACGGCTTACGTCGGCGCCCGTGCTCCGTCGCCCCGACTTTTCCAAGCGCTTCGTCTTGTTCACGGATGCCAGCGATATCGGCCTCGGCGCGGTGCTCAGCCAGCGGGACTCCGATGGCAAGGAGTACGTCATCGCCTACGCCAGCCGCGCTCTGCAGCCGAACGAGCGCAAGTGGGACACTCGGGAGCGCGAAGCCCTGGCCGTTGTTTGGGCATGCGAGCATTTCCGGGCGTATTTGATCGGGGACGAGTTTGAGGTGGTCACCGACCATAGCGCCCTCAAATGGCTCTTGGAGACCTCCAAGCCGGGCCGCCTACAGCGCTGGATCCTCCGGCTCTCGGACTTCAGGTTCCAGATCATCCATCGCTCGGGCAAAGCGAACTCCAACGCCGACTTCCTGTCTCGTCAGCTCGTGGCGCCGTCGCCCGACGAGGACGTGCCTATGGGCGACCCCGAGGAAATCTTGGACATCCCTGCCTTTTGGCCCCCAAACCCTCCCGACCCCTTGCCTTTTTCTTCTTTTTCTGGGGGGGGACGGGCGCCCGGATTCCTCTCCGGGAGTGATCTCGGTCAGACTTCCCGTTCTTCGTCAACCCCAGTCACCGAGTCAGACTCGGGACGAGCTACTGCGGGTTCCTCAGTCAATTGTGAATCAATGGAGCGAGTGCTGTCTGGCACGGAGTTCCCGGCCACGGTTGCCGCAGTGGAGGGAACCCTGTGGAGCGATCCGGGGACCCTGCCCGAGGCTGCGGCACCGGAGACGCAGATCCTCCTGCCGATCCCAACGACGAACGCACAGGTCGACCCGGCAGACGTGCCTGAGCGAGACCTGGCGTTCCTTCATCCGGCACTGCTTGAGGTGCTACCCGATGTCGGGGGCATCAGTGCTATTGACCTTGCCGACGTCAGATCCCGGGATGCCCTGCGCAAAGTGCAAGAAGCCGACGTCGA
Source organism: Hyaloraphidium curvatum (assembly GCA_025558095.1). Classification (NCBI taxonomy): domain Eukaryota; kingdom Fungi; phylum Monoblepharomycota; class Hyaloraphidiomycetes; order Hyaloraphidiales; family Hyaloraphidiaceae; genus Hyaloraphidium; species Hyaloraphidium curvatum. The sequence continues at coordinate 240,860 of JAIVFI010000042.1, forward strand.
GACCAGCGCGCTGATCCGCTTCGTGCGAGACGGGGAGCTCCCTCCCAACGTGAATCTGGCCAAATTCTGCAAGAAGTACGGCGAGCAGTACTTCCTCGCTACGGACGGCGTGCTCTGCCGGCGCGATGTACTCGCGACTGGTACCCGTCGTATCCCGGTCACCCAGCTCGTGATACCGCACGAGCTGAGGGAGGCCTACCTGCAACGTGCGCACGACGATCCCCTGAGCGGGCACGTCGGGCGACACCGGGCGTACAGCAATCTGCGGCGCCGCGTATATTGGGTCGGCATGGCGCACGACGTTCGCCGCTGGACGCGAGCCTGCCTTACATGCATGACCCGGAAGATGCCTTCGGTATCGAACCAGGGCTTACTGAAATCGGTTCCTCTCACAGGTCCCAACGAGGACATCTACATCGACTACATCGGCGAGATCAATCCGGCCACGCCCCGCGGCAACAAGTACCTTCTCGTCGTCTACGATCCGTTCACTAAATGGGTCGCGGCGTATCCGACTCCGGACCTCTCTGGGCCGACGACGGCGAAGCTGCTCTATACGCGATGGATTCTCGAGCACGGTCTTCCGAAGCGGATTCACCACGACAACGCCTCGAACCTGGACAACCATTACATGGAGTACCTGCTCAAGCTACTCGGCATCAACCGGGGCCTGGTCACGGTTGGGCATCCCAGGGCTTCCCTCGCGGAGCGCCCGAACCGGTGGATCATCGACGCCCTGAGCGCAGCGGTCTCCAAGAACTACCAGACATGGGACGAGGACATCGTGGGGGTCATCTTTGCCTTCCGGACCTCCATCCACGCGACGACCGGCGAAACTCCGTTCTTTCTGATGCATGGTCGGGATGCTCGTATTCCGCTCGACCTACTTTACGACGAGACCGAGATTCGCGAGCCAGTGCACCTGCGGGCCAGCGACGAGGAGGACAAGAAGACAGAGGATGAGCGCCGGCGGACCTACGTCGTGGAGCTCGTGGCGCAGCTTCGTGCGGCCTACGACCTGGTGGCCGAGAAGATGGCCGCAGCGGCGGAGACTCGGAACGCCAAGGCCAACGCTACCCGGCTTCCGATTACCTTCCGCCCCGGCGACCTCGTGCTCATCTGGGGACCAGAACGACCGCGCAAGGGCGAGCCGGGCAAGTTCGTCTCTCGTTATCTTGGGCCCTACCGCATCGAGGAGTCAGGCCACACCGAGCTCACCTGGAAGTGTAGACACGTCTACGAGACCGACCACGTCACCACTGTGCATGTGGACCGGCTGGCGCGCTACAAGCCTTGGGAGTCGGCCACCTTCAACGCGCGCTCGTGGAACGCACGCGCCCCGGAGCTCGCCGCCGGTGAAGAGCTCGATCTCTCGGAACCGGTGAACGAGTTCGAAGAGGAAATCGAGGTCGAGAACGCGCTTGGGAACGAGCAGGAGTACACCGTCGAGGACATCGTCGGCCACGAGGGCCAGGGTCACGGACTCAAGTTCGAGGTCAAGTGGCGGGGCTTCGCTCGCACGACCAAGCTCCCTCTGGACATGTTGCACGGCGCCATAGGGATCGTCCGCGCCTATGCCGATCGCGTTGGTCTCCAGCTCCCGACGGGTCTCCCCAGGCGCATGCGGACTCGGCGTCGCTAGTAACACCAACGACGTCTATCCGGTCACAGCACTACCATCTCTGTGCTCCGATCCCCGGCTTTTCACTGACTCAAACCCGACGTACTACCTCGAGCCTATCCTCGACCCCCTCGAACGCCAACTTGTGATACCCGGACTGAAAATGCGTGTTCAGATTGCCCAGGAGGCCCTTAGCCTTGTGCTTTACCAGATGGCACCACGGGAACGAGCATACCGCCACTTCGCCCTTGGTGGGGCTCCGGTACAGTTCGCCGGCGTACGTTCCGGCAATCTTCCATCGGAGGAAGGAGCCTGCCGGCACGGCATCAGGGACCTTCTTCGTCACCCGTTCCGCCTTCAAGCCCCAGACCGGCGACGACTTCTTCATCTGGCACATTCAGTGACGATCAGCGCTTGTGGGGCGTACTCCCGTCGAGCCGTTCACCTGCGCAATCTGCTCCCGGGCCTCCCCGCGCTGCACCACATGCCCCTCGTCTTTACCTGAAGTTGCCGTTTGGGCCGTCTGGAAGGCGCTCCCTTGTTCAGTGGCGGCCTCGAAGTCGCCTAAGTGGTCCAGCTCCCAAGAGGGCGCATGAAGCGTGACTGACAGCACGGGGACTTCGTCGGCCGCCTCGAGCTCCTCCCTCGAGTCCGCCGCCGACTCGCCCTCGCCGACGGAAGGCGCACCCTTCGACGACATCGCCGGCAGGAAGACGCCGGAGGTCCGGGTTGCGGCCGCGGCCGCGATCGGGTCGTTGCCTCTGGCCCCGCCAGCCTCGCGCAGCTTGGCGGTCCCGCCGGCCTCGCGCAGCTCGGCGACGAGCCGACGGAGCACTCGGACCTCGACAACGACGTTCCCAGCCTCTTCGGCCAGCGGCAACATCCCGCGCATGGCGGCCAGACGCACCAGTTGCAGGAAGCAGTCGACCACGTCGTCCTCCTGGCGCGGCGCTGAGCTCCCGTTCGAGGACCACGCCGCTACGCTCTTACCTTGGTGCACAGCAGGACGTCGAAGGTCGGCAACCGAACCTCGAACCACGAACTCGGCGGGACGACGTTCGGCAGCTCCGCACTCATGACAGGCGCGGAGATCCCCCCAGCTCTTCTGGACCCTACGTCGCGATCCCCCGCGAGCGCTTTCGTCGACGCAATGGCGTACGGCCCTCGCTCGCGCCCCGTCCCCCGTGGCGGGGACTGGTGACCCGGTGTGCGGGCGAACTCGCGGTCGACTCGACTCGCAGTTGACTCGCGGTTGACTCGCGGTTGGCTCGCGGTTGACTCGCAAGTGACTCGCGAGTCACTCGCGAGTCGCTCGCAAGTCACTCGCGAGCGACTTGCGATGCACTCGCGAGTTGCCTGCGCTTCGCACCATATAAGCGGCGGACCACAGGAGGCCGCGGCCGCGGACTACGCACCCAACGTCGACCTCGCCGCTACCGTCTCCCATGGCGACCCCCACGACTGCCGGCCACAACCTGCGGCCCCGCCGGCCGCATGTGGCCACGGCGCCGCCGCCGGCGACTGCGCCCGTCGCTGCGTTGCCTGGCGTCGTACCCCCGGACTATCGGTCGGCGCTTGCCTCCCTCTCGACCCGGCTGGACGACCTCCGGGCCGACCTCGACGTCAGACACTCCCAGACGACGGCCCACTTGCACAAGGTCGAGCAGGCCGCCTTCTCCGCGGTCATGCCCATCCGCGCAGCCCTCGACGCACTCCACCCGGTGCTCAACACCCTCGTCAATGTCGGCAACCTGGAGCAGCACGCTCTTGACCGCGTAACGGCGACGCTCGAGCAGCAAGAGGCCCGCCTGGACGCCCAGATCCGCCAGCAGCGTGACGAGCTCCAGGTGGTCCTCAGTGGCCGCCACCGCGAACTTGAGTTCGCCGTCACCGCCTTGCGCCGGACCGACGACGCTCGTCTCGGTGCCATCGAGACGCAGCTCGACCGGCTTGCGTTGGTGCTCGAGGCTCAACGTCAGAACTTCAACGGCATTCTCCTGGTGGACGAAGCTACCATCGAGGAGTTGAGGGAGTTCGGCTCTTCCCTCGCCGGGCTGGTTGCTCAGACCGGGACCAACCTCGAAACCACCATCGAGACCGTCGTCGAGACCAATCTCGCCCGTCACAACAATGGCCCCATGGCGGAGTTTGCGGCCGACCTCAAGAGCGTCCTGGCGGCCCATCTGCAGCGATTTGGGTCGGAGCAGCACAAGCAGCTCATGCTTTCAGCTCAAGACCACACCACGCTCCTCACGGCCGGCCTGAACGCGCAGCGCGAGCACTTCACCAAGACCGCCGACGAGCAACGGGCCCTCCTGCGTCGCTTCCTCGGCAATCAAGTGGCTCCCCTGGCGGGGCAAACGACGCCCGCCGTGGTCACCTCCACGCCGGTCGGCCGCGTCAAGGACGAGGACCTCGTCACCTCCGACGATGAGGCTGGGGATATGCAACCTCCAGCTCCTCGCCCCGAGAGCGTGTCCAGCAGCGACGCCTCCTCCATCGTCTCGCAGGACGACGGCCTCTTGGCCGCCCTGTACGACGACATCCCGGCCGCTCCCTACAAGTCGACCATGCCCCCGGTCTACACCCCCTCGGCCGCGGACGGCTCAGCCGTGCATGCCGCCTTCGCTCTCGGCTTTACCCGCCGGCTCCGCGCCCCGCCGCCGAGCGACGACGAGGCGGACGCCGACGTCGACTTTGAGGACGCCTAAGCCACCCTTCGGCCCTACACTCTCCAACATCTGTTGTCTCCACCTCGGCCTTCAACATCTTCTACTGCAAGCATGACGTCACTCCGCGGAGGATCTTCGATTTCGTGGCGCCGAGGGCGGCGCCTTCTTTTGGGTGGGGGCGTGCGAAGGTACAGGACGTCTGACATTCGGACAAGGGTATTTTCATTTTCGGTTCGGAGGCGTGGAGGCGTCGGTCCTCGCGATCGACTCGTGATCGACTCGCGATCGACTCGCGAGTGACTCGCGAGTCACTCGCGAGCGACTCGCGAGCGACTCGCAAGTGACTCGGCACAGCCACCCTCCTGGGATATATAAAGAGCGGGACATGTAACAGTACAATCTTGATCGCCAGTTGACTCTACGTGCTCTCCGTGTCGTTCGACCACCGTGCGGAACCCCGCCCGGCCGGATCCTCGTTCTGAGAGCCCTTGGGACGCACCCCGGGAGACATCCCGTAACCTCTTTCCCCCGGCTACAGTCAAGTATCTTCAGCGCTGTTCGCTTATTCATATTCAGGGCCTATCCGACCCGAAGAGCCGAGCGGGATTCGCGCGCCGGGTTAGAGCTTCAGGCCCGGTTCCGACCCGGACCGTCGCAGAGTGGTGGCGCCGGAATCGCCTGTCGCTGTCTCCGCGATGGCTCCTCCGCCCGAACAGTCCGACAGGATGGACGTCGACGACCATTCGTGCGTACCGCTCTCCACGACCTCCACGCCACCAATTCTGACGCTCTTATACTCAGTGATGACGACGTGGTGTTTCTCAGCGAGTTTGCTCCGGTCCGCTTCGCCCCGAGTTCTGCCCATATCAGCCCCCAGGACACACACACGCTCGCTATAGGCGCCTTCACCGTCAACGTCAAACCGCATCAAACGTTGTCGACCGAGGAAGTCGCTTTGCGCACAGACCGAATCAAGACCTACACCGATTCGGTGCTGTGGGCACGGGACCTCGTCTTCATTCAGGAACCTCTGGGCGACGCCGCCACGCTTGCTGGCAGGATGCTGCGCATGCCTGTCGATGCGCAACTATGGCGGTCGCATGTGGGCAACCGCCCAACCGTCTTTGCTCGCGCCGGCTTTGGAGGTTTTGAGCACGTTCACGTGCCTGACTTTGGCAGTTCCGCTCTGCTGCTCAGCACGCACCCCGATGCCTTTTCCGAGTTCATTTGGCTTTGCGGCGCATACCACGTCAAACCTGAGCTCGGTGCCCTCGATGCTACCTCACGCTGTGCCTGGTCGTTCTGGGCCAACACGCAAGTTCCTGGCGTTGCACTTGTTGCCGCCTCGTTCTGGGGCCGCAAAAACCGATCCCGCGAGGGCGGGCGGCTCCCAGAGGGCGCAGATGGCATGGAACTGATCATGGCATTTGCGCTGGGAGCCATGCGTGTCTTGCGCACCAAGACCGGCTGTGACGTTGTTCTATGTCTCCTTGGTGGTGACGCGAACGACGACGGCACTTGGGTGACATGCATACGCAACCCACTGCGCGCCGGTGGCCGTTTGGAGAGCAAGTTCCACAGTCTCTCGGATGAGGCGCTCAGCCGAGATCTCGGCACCAAACGTAATGTCGACGGTCTGCTGTTGTGTGCTCTGCCGCCTCCGAACGCGGCAATGGACCGTTTGATTGGGCTGCGACGGCAGCACTGGGCACAAGGCGGTGTACCTGAGCGGATTGGCTCGCACCCCGTCGTTGGTGGTTGCTTCCTCGTGGACGTGCGGCCGCGTGCTGACGAGTGCGGACCTCTTCTCAAAGCCGAGGGTTCATTGCAGCCGGCAGACCAATTCGCCGATGTGGAAGGCACACCAGTGGAACCCGAACTGGTAGCGCCCCCAAGGTCCCCCATCACGTTGGACGGCGCTCAGGCCGCCCCCGGCCCGTTCTATGCCATCACTGCCCCATCTTCCCCCCCGGCACCAGCGCAGACCGTGCGGGCAAGGGGGCGCCACCGGGGCCGCGCCGTGCCTGAGCCGAGGGAGAAGCAGGTTAGGGCAGCAACACCCGAGCACCTCAAGCTGGACCCCGACACCCTGCGTTCGACCATCATCAACGAGATGAAGACCGGCCTCATCCAGACTTTAATCACGATGCTCCGAGAGACCGGATACACAGTGCCTGAGGCCGAGTCCTTCGCGATCCAATATCTCAAGAAACTCCACAACACCACGTATCAAACCCATGCCCAGCTCCGAAATCTCGACAGCAAGCGGTTCTATTGCGGACACAGGGGAGACACACCTGAGGCCTGCAAGAGTACCATCTCCTCGGAAATGCGCGGGGCCGGGTTTGACACCTGCCACTCCGCCAACAAGGCCTTGATGGATCGCACCATGATCACAAACATGATAATCAGCCTGGAAGATGCCCGCCGGCTGATTCCGAACGCCGTTGCACGCTACGTCGATAGGGATGAGGCAGTGTGCAGTGTGCGCAACGTGCCCAAGGCGGATGGAAAGGGCAAGGGCAAGAAGGCGGCGGAAAGAGCCGGATCGTCGTCGGACTAAGAAGAGCATGGAGCTTTAGGCATGTTCGATTGAGGGACGTCTTGGAACTTTCCTCATGGGGGCATAGCAAGCGACAGAACAGAGCATCATCCCTTCCACTTGCCCACCCATCACGCCACCGCAGCCAGCCAGTTGCAAATGGGGTGCTGATACCGCCCGGGCCACACCTAGGGCCTGAACTCGCCCCCGACGACAACCACGGTGTTGGAGGTGGCCTCACTAGTGACCAGGTCACTCCATCACGGTCGCGGCTGGTTGATCGGCACGTAGTTGGACTCGCTGCCGCAGTTCGCGAAACAGATCCTGTTCCAGTTCCACAGCGACGTCGACGTGTACTCCGGCACGAACCTCCCCGCGAGATCGGGGTAGAACGGCAGCGAGGTGGCGTCCTGCGTCGCCCTGTTGCTCCAGAAGCCCAGGTTGGTCGCGGCGACGGCCTTGGTGTGCGGGCTGCGGCACCGGTCCGCGCGGCTCTGGGTCACGTTGACCCGGTTGAGGAGCCCCTGGACGGTGATGAAGTCCCCGGCGGCATTCCGGGCGCGGACAAAGTACGTCGCGTGGTTGGCGTTGATGTCCGCCTGGGCGGCCTCGTTGCCGCCGACCACGGTGTCCGTGATCGCCGTTCCCTCCTCGATCTGCACCGACGGGCCGATGAGCACCGCGGCCATCTGCACCCGCGAGAAGGTGGAGTACTCCGCGAGCGCGTTGCGGGGCACGTTGAGCAGGGCCCCGCGGGCGCGGTGGCCGTAGGTGCGGATGCGCTTCGCGACGACGTTGCGGTCGTCGAACGCCGAGCTGGCGAGCCCCGCATCGATGGGGTTACTGGCGAACACGCCCGTGCTGGGCAGCCCGGAATCGAGCACGATGGTCCATGTGTCGGGTGCGACCTGCTGGGCGGACAGCACGCCCCTGCGGACGCCCGTCGTCTGCAGGTTGTCCTTGTGGAAGAACTCGAGCCTGTCGCCCGGCTTGATTTGGTAGCGCCAAAGCGGCATGTTGGTGATCGTCAGCGTCCGCCGGTCCGGCGAGACCGTGATCGGCGAAAACACCGTCGTCTGGTGGAAGTTGACCGCGTCGTCGCCCTGGTACGCGAAAGTCGAATCCTTGACCATGATGCTCCCCTGCGTCAGCGTCGACCACACCCCGTCCGCGGCCCCCGACATGGGCCTGGGGCTCGTCAAGCCGACCGGGACGGGCACGTCCACCCTGAGCCTGTCGATCCACACCTGCTTGGAGCCCGAGCCGACCCAGACGGCCTTGCCGGGCACCGAGCGGACGAACACGTCGCGGAGGATGCAGTTGACGCACAGCCGGAGGCGGAACCCGTGCACCTCGTAGGTGAGGTGCTTGATCATGTAGAGCTCGCCCGGGACGGGGGAGCCGCTGCCGAAGTTGTTCTTCTGGTTGTCGAACGAGATGGTGAAGGTCGGCCCGATCATCGCGTTGGCGCTCAGGCCGCCGTCGGCGACGGTGAGGTTCTGCACCGAAAGCATCTTGGCGTCGGGGAAGTCGCCGGCATGGAAGCGGAGCATGCTCCCTTTGGGCGCGCCGATCAGCGGCTCGCCGTTCCTCTGCTGGCGCTTGCCCAGGCGGCGACGGTTCTCCTGGACCTCGGGCACGAGGTAGAACTCGTACCGACCGCGCACGCCGATGGTGAGGAACTGCGGGTCCACGGGATGCACGGATTGGTACGCAAAGATGGTATCCGAGTCGACGACGCCGCCGGGGGTGGGCGGGGAGATGAAGGTGAAGGTCCAGCTGGTCTTGTTCCCCGAGATGGATTGGGACACGAAGCGCGTGAGCGAGGCGATCCGCCAGCGGTTCCCTGCGGGCCGGCGGAGCGGGGCTGTTAGTCGTCGAACGATGGACGCAGCCGAAGCATCCTCACAATCCCAATCGACCTGGAAGTTCAGAAAGCGGCAGCGGTAGCAGTTGTTGATGTCGAAGAAGGGCAGCGCCAGGCCGTCCTCGGAAAAGGGCCCTGCGTCGATAGATGCCCGGGTAAAGAGCAGCAGCGCGCCGTTGCCGACGATGGTAAAGTCGTGCAGCGCCCAGCCAAACTTCAAGTGGGTCAGCTGGTAGGTCTTGCCCGCGGTGAAGATAACCTCGCACGGCCCCAAGTTGCCCGTGGCGATCTCGTGGCATCGATCCAACATGTTCTGCACGTTCCAGGTGACGTCGCCGCCGTTGTCCGCGCCCCAGTTCCACGAGTACAGCTTGTAGGTCTTTTGCTTTGCGTTGGGCGGCAGCGGCTCGCGCATCGTCCAGTTGAACCACTGAAAAGTCGGCTGCGCCTGCCTCTGCTGCAGTCGGCGCGCCGGGTCGCGCAGCTCGGCCCAGTAGTCCGTCTGCGGCACGTCGAGGGGCAGATCGTACTTCGCGACGTACTTGGGGTCCGACAGCTCGATGCGCGGCGACGAGGGCCGGAAATTGTTCGGCAGCGTGAGATCAGGCGAGGGGCGCGGCCCGCGGCGCGTGGTGCGTGCGGCGGCGGCGGCGGGGAGGGCCGCGGCGAGGACGCCGAGTGCGATGGTCAGGACGCGGAGTGCGCGCATCGCGGCGGGGGTGCCCATCGCGGAGGGGCGTATCGACCGATGGGTATGGGCACAAGCACCGACGGCGCCCGGCGCTGTTTAGAGCAGTGGCGTCGGGGCAGCGGGGGTTCGGGGGGTCGCCGCTGCGCCGCAGGTGTTCGAGGCTCCGGGGATCGCCGCGCCAAACCCCACAAGACAGTTGAGCGGCTACGTTCCGCGCAAGACGAGAGGGATTGCGATGCGGATTGCGCATCGCGGGACGATCCGATGCGGACCGTGTGCGCGGCGTTATGCGAGCGGGATTGCTGCGAGCTTCGGAGTTGACCGACCGCGCCGGCAGGTGACGTGGCCCAAGCACCGAGGACGCGCCATGTCCCCAGCGGACGACGAGCCCGAGCAGGGGGCGCCGCCGCGCTTGCTGCCCGAGATCATGCTCTGCATTGCGGCCGCGTTGAAGCGGGGGCGGGCGCACGCCAGCCTGCTCGCAGTGGCCTGCGCGTCGCGCGAGACGCACGCGCTCGTCGTGCCGGTCCTGCTCCGCTCGCTGTGCCCGCGGACGTCCTGGTTCCCCTCGTTCGCAAGGCTGCTCACGTCGGAGGGCGAGACCCGCTCGCTGGTGCGGAGCTTGCGGCTCGAGGACAATCGCGTTGGTCCCGCCGGAGTTGCGACCTGCCTCGCCGCGTTCCGCCGCCTGGAGCACCTCCACCTCTATCTGGATCTGCGAGGCTTGGACGCAGTTGCCGTCTCCTTGATCGAGACCTTGGACTGCCTCCGCGCGCTGCGGGTCGAGTGCCAGGACGTTGCTTCTTCTGCCTCGCTGGGGAACCTGCGGTTCCCGGCCAACGTCGAAAAGCTGGAGCTCGAAGCCATAAACCGCATCGATAACGCGGGAAGCCTCGTGGAAAGGATCGAAGGCTGCCCCAAGTTGTCCACCCTGGTCCTCAAGGTGAACTTTGACTTGGGAAGAATGCAAGACGCGATCGCGGGCAGCTCTTCACTCGTTGCCAAGCTGACGCGGCTGCAAGTGCGCCTGCAATCGGTCTTCCATGCTCTTTTCCGGCACCCCCATCTGAAGCTCGAGCATCTGAGCGTCGTTTGCACCACGGACGACAGTCTCTACACTCCGGAAGGCACCTGGCAGGTGCTCGCCGCGCTCGCGGGCCTGGACACCTTCAGGATCTTCAACGCTTGCACCACGGACCTTCTTGGAGGGCTGCCGCAATGCCGCACGCTCGTGCTGCTCGACTGCGAGCCCGATCTGGGGGCGGACCAGGTCGGCTGCATGGAAGCCGCGATCCGCTCGAGGGCCGGCCGCGTGCTCCTGCCGAAGGGATTCTCGGACGATCGGAGCCGCCCTGGGTCGCACACGGCCGAGGAGCTGGAGATGTGGGCGCGCCTGGCGGCGGATGACGCCTCGAGCGTGCGGTCGTCGGGGCTTTCGGGGTACTCGACCGAGAGCGACATGGAAGGTTTCGGGGCAGGCGAGGCGGAGAGCGACTTTGAAGGCGATTTCGACGGGTCTGAGGAAGTGTAGTATAGGCAATTCGCTCAGAAAAGTAGAAAAGTAGCAGTGTTCGAGGCGGGTGCTCTGGGAGAAAGCCGTTTTGCCGGCGGATTTAGGCGCTTTCAAGGGACGAGGCGGGATAGGGTTGGTTGGCCATTGCACACTCGTCCCCAGCTTGCGTGTTCCAGCGCGGAACTCAGCGACTCGGCTGTCCGCGATTCGTTCGTTGTCGTAGTTGGCCTGCCCGGAGGACCGACCCGCGTCGCGTCTGGTCTTTGGGGACCAGGGCAGAGGGGCGGGCTGCTTTGCCATGGGCCTCCTCGACGGGATCCTCTCCCTCCCGCTTCCTGTCCTCCTGGGACTCGGCGTCGTCGCCTGGTTCGGCTACCTCCTCTGGACGTACCGCGATGGCCGGGCCTACGGCACCCGGCCGCGGCCGGACCTCGTCCACTCCAAGCACCAGGTTCCTCTGCTGGGCGACATATTGTATGCCCCCAAGATTTTCAACAACCGCCTTGAGAATCTGAAGCGCGAGCACGAGGAATATGGAGAAGTCTTCCGCACCACGGCTTTCGTGCCCGGGCTCGGATCCTTCAGCATAATCCACACCGTGAACCCCCAGGACGTGGAGACCGTCCTCCGCGACCCATGTGAGTCGATCCTTACCGCCTGCTTGGTTGCCTTGTGGCTGCTGACGGTCCTTTACGCTTCCTTTGTAGACCTTTTTGTCAAGGGAGATTTGATCAGGAGCTTCGCCGGCGACTTCTTCGGGGCCGGGATTTTCGCCTCGGACGGGGCCCGCTGGCATTCGCAGCGGAAGACGGCTAGCCACGTCTTCAACGCCCGCAACTTTCGGAGCGTCTTCAACGAGGACTTTCTCGGCGAGGTCGACAAGCTCTGCTCCCACCTCGCCCGGGCGGCGGAGCTCGGCGCCTTTGTCGATATGCAGGACCTTCTCCTGCGCTGCACCTTGGACTCGTTCGGCCGACTCGCGATGGGCGCCCACTTTGGCTGTATCGAAGTCGAGGGCACCGTGGTGGACGGCAAATACCGCCTGCCGCCGGTCAAGTACATGCAGGTGGGTTGTCGTTGGCAGCAGAGGGGTCCGCGCTGAAGCTGATTCTCTGTTAAGGCATTCGACTACCTCAACGTTGTCGTCGCCGGACGCGGGCCAAAAGTGGGCTGGCGGTATCTGGAGAAGATCGACGGGACGGCGCAGAAGATCAAGGAGGCGCGGGCTACCATGTTCGAGGTCGCCGACAAGATCATCGCCGACAAGCGCGCCAAGATCGCCAAGGGCGAAATCGTCAAGGAGTCTGACAGCGGCCATGCGGATATGCTTGATTTCTTCGCGGCCACGAAGAACTTTGACGGCGGCGTTCCGGACAACGACGAGCTCCGCGACGTGGTGATGAACCTCCGTGGGTTTGTGCGATCTGCTGCAAGATCGCTGCTGACACCGCCTTTAGTGATCGCCGGCCGCGACACCACTGCGCAGACGCTTACATGGAGCTTCTACAACCTCTCCCGTCGCCCCGACATCGTTAAGAAGTGCCGGGACGAAATTTCCCGCGTCCTTGGGGCGGACCGTGCGCCAGATTACGAATCGCTCAAGGAGCTCAAGTACCTCACCGCCGTCTTCTTCGAGACGCTGAGGCTGCACTCTAACGTGCCCACGACGACGCTGTTTGCCACCAAGGACACGGTGCTGCAGGGTTCCGGGACCAAGGTCTATGCCGGCGAGGGGGTCGAGTACTCCTCGTGGGCTATGGGTTACAGGAAGGAGCTCTGGGGACCGGACGCCGAGGAATTCAAGCCGGAGAGGTGGATCGACCCCCTCACTGGGTCCGTGCGGAAGGAGAACCAGTACAAGTACCCCGTGTTCAAGGGCGGACCGCGGATCTGCCTCGGGCAGAACATGGCTATCCAGGAGGGCGTCACCTTCCTCGCGCAGGTGCTCCGCGCATTCGATCTGGAGCTCGTCAACGAGGACGAGCCGGCCAAGTGGGGCGTCTGGAACGAGGATCCCGCCAAGCGGGAGGGGCGATGTGGGTTGCAGCACGTGCTCTGCTTGGAAGTCGCTGACAATTGGCCGGCTACAGATGACGTTGCCATAACGCTTGGGGCGAGACAGAGTGTCGAGTTTTTGGTTCGCAAGCTGTGATTTGCTCCTGTACATATTCGAGCTTCCATTCATGACTACTCAGACCTTTTGCCAACCCCTCCAACGCGTCAACGCCCGCTGAGGTCCAGCAAAGACCCTGTACATGACACCTCACTGATCCCACTGACGGCGACGCCGGTTGATGCGGTGCCCCAATAAAAGTAGATCCATCCCGACTCGGCGCCGTTGCTGCAGACCAGCCTGAGGCGCAGCGGCATGCCCGTGAGCAAGTCCGTAAAGGCCCGCGAGTCCTGCTCGCAGTTGCGTCGCTGGATGTTGAATCCAGTCGCGTAGCTGCGGGGCCGCGGTCAGCATGCCGATGCGATCATGCCGGGAGAGTGGGACTTACAACTCCATCTGCTCCATGGGGTGCGTCTGCCATTCGCTCCTGTGTGCGTTGTACACCTCGAACTTGCCGACCGAATTGCACGCCTGGAAGGGCCTGGCGCGCCGTGCGAGCGAGTAGATCTGCGCGCCGCCCGAGTTGAGTGGCGCATCGCACGCGCTCGAGTTCCAAACGGGGATGCCGATCTGCAGGTCCGGGCGGCGTGACACGGCGCCGATGTAGAATGCGGGACATTCCACGCGAATGGGACGGAGGAGGTTCCGCGAGACGTAGGTGCCGATGGCGCGGCCCATGGCGAGGCCCTTGACGTTGTCGCTCGAGACGTGGATGCCGCCGTAGATGCGCGACATCCCCGCCTCGTCGGCAGCTGAGGAAAGGCTGGCGAAGGAGCGGGGAGCGATGCCGGGGAAGTCGGTGGGTGCCGTGAAGGGCACATTGTCGGTGCCGAAAAAGCCGCGGATGGCGTTGGATGCGGCGCCCGAGAAGGTCGAGTGGCCGGAGGTGTAGGCCGGAAACGGAGGTGTGACCAGGAGCGGGGTCCACGAGGGATCTGCCGGAGGCAGCGCCGGGTTGATCGCGGGATCCGACGTGCGCGCGGCGGTCACGGGTCTGATCGAGTTGAATCGGTACTTTGTCGTCCAGCACGAGATCCCTGCATCTGCAGTGGCGATGTTTATCAGGGCAAAGAGCCTGGCTTCTTCGAGCTCCGGCAGCGGATTTCCGGCCTGGGAGCGCTGCTGGACAATGCCAGCCGCAATCGTGTTCCACATTCCCGGGGGCGTCGAGGTCCCGCCTCCCTGGGCCCAGTAGCGCGCAATGTTGGTCTGCTCCGGCGTGCGCACAGCGGAATTGGCAGCACCGATGCCCATGACCTCGATGAGCTCTTCCGCGTACTGGGGGCTGCTGATGGCAGGCGGCGCCTCGGGCACGGCGAACGAAGACTCGGGATTCTCGTCGTCAATCTCGGCAGGGACACCGAATGGCGTGACCCGGGGCCACTGTGGCAGCAAAGGAGTCGTGACAAAGGTCGGAGGGGTGGGCTTCCAGTGCTCGGGACCCGGGACGAGATCGTAGGCGACAACTGCGTCGGAGCCATCGTTCGCACGGAGGGCAACAATCGCAGCCGCAACGGCATCGCCCCAGCGGATCCCGGCCGAGACGGCGGCGGCGGGCTCGCCATTTGCGCTGATGGCCTGCGCGAAGGTGGCGTTGGTCGTGGAGGCGCTTGCGGGGAAGAGGGTGTTGAGAACGCCCCGGGCCGCGGCTGCGGCCGCCGCGCCGGGTGCCGCCCCCGCGGCGAGCGACGAGCGGGCAACCGCATAGCTGGAATATCCGGGAGAAATGCCGTTGACGGCGTCGAACATCGCGACGTGCAGCATCGCCAGTGCGCGCGCGGCGCGGGGCGGGGCGAGCGAGGTGTCGCGGATGCGCTGCAGCAGCACGGCATTCCAATCCGACGCGGCGCCGGCGTCGGCGGTAGCAAAAAGGGCGCAGAGTGCGGTCGCGAGGGCCGCTAACGCCGCGGCCCGCATCATGGGGCGCAACCGGGGCAACGGCTTTGTCCCTGGGGACACGGGAGAAGGTCCCTTCGGGCTGTGCCATAGTTCCCGATCCGTCGCCAAACTGTCCCCCGTCCAATCGGGCACTTCCGTGCATCAGTTCATTCTGGTATTGCTGTACATCGTTCTGGGTGTGCTCGCCGCAAGCCCGGGTGCTCGAGTATCGTGATCAGCAAGTTTAGCGTTCCTCATCCGTCGGGTATTGTTCGCCAGCACGCTGCCGCGCATAGTAGGCCTCCTTGGCCCGGTGGGTATCGTCCGCTTTCTCGACCAGCTCCAGCAGGTCCTGCATCAAGCAAACCGGTGAGCTCGAGGCACGCTCCGGCAACTGCCGCCTGAAAAGCCCACCTCGATCATCCGCGTCCTGTCCCACTCGATCCTCCTGGCGTTGATGGCCGCGCTCATCTCGGCCGAAAGCACCTCGAGCTCGTCGACGGCAAAGCCCTCGGTGCGATCCAGCAGGTCCGCCCGGAACCGCTCCAGCAGGACGAGGTCCACGATCAGCGTTGACGTCGGCGCCGAAGTGGTCGCCAGTTCCGAGTCCGAAACTGCGCCGGCTTCCTCTTCCGCTGGTTCTGCAGCACATGGAGGCAAGCGTTATGCGCATGCCTTGGACTGGCACGAGGAAAGACTCACCATCGATGCGATCGCCGGCACCGTCTACGCCCTGTTCGGCAAAGATCCTCTCCGCTAGGCCTTCCACCGGGCCCTCGCCCGGGCCTTCCGCCGATCCCGCGGCCCCTTCCTCCTCGATGACCTCCCCGGCGTTGTAGAACTGCGTCTCGGGAGGGTCCTCGACCTCCATGTCCGACGTGGGCCGGGCCTCGGGCTCCTCGCGCTCCTCGGCCGCCGGCGGTGCCTCCGCGGGGCGCTCGACGAGCTCGTCCGCGCTGTCGGCCACGGCCTCCTCCTCCTCCGGCCTCGCGGCTGGCTCCTCCTCCGCCTTGTCCCCCTCCTGCGCTGCCTCCTCGTCGCCGTCCTCGCCCGTGAGGTCGACTTGCTCGGCCCCCCTGAGGCGCCTGCTCGCCTTCCTGGCCTTTTCGCGCTCCCGCCTCCCGCGCTCGCGGCGCTCCCTCTCCTCTGGCTTCTCGGCCGCCGCCAGCCGCACGGCCGTCGACTCGCACTCGGCCAGGAGCTCTCCGTTCATGTTCCAGACCATGTTCTGCGCGAGGTCGAGCATGTCGTTGGCCTGTGATGGAACAAGGTCAAGGGATCTTCATGGCGGCTTGCAGACGCGGCAGCTACCCACCCGTGTAGCCACATCGAGCGCCTCGCGCTTGGAAAGCCCCTTCGCGGCCGCGTAGATGTCCCAGTTGTCCACCATGAGCCTGAAGTCGTCGAGCCACTCTTCGGGCCTGGCGTACTCCCCCGCGTTGATCTTTTCGAACACCACGAGCAGGTTCATCGGCCTCGAGATGCCCTCGACCACGTCCTCGATCGGGTCCAGGGGGCGCGAAAAGTCCTTGAACTGCCGCTCCTTGGCGATCTCCTGCGTCATGGCGCGCAGCTCACGACGGAGCTCGGAGAGGATGAAGGCGTCGTGCCGCGCGATCTGGCTGCGCTCGTCGCGGGTGAGCTCCCGCGGCGGGGGCGGAGGGGCCAGCGGCAGGGCCTCGGCGCGGCGCTGCGGGCGGGAGATGGCAGGGACCAGGCCCAGGAGCGTCGAGTCGAGTGCGCGGATGGGGAAGGCCTTGGGCGGCGGCGGCCGGGTGACCTCCTGGATCAGCTCAGCAAAGTAGGCCTGCCGTGCGTGCTGAATGGAACGAGAGATGGTCAGCGCCTGCCAAAACCGCCCCCAAGTCAGTTGGCTTACCGCGTCCGGCGGCCCGATCGCCACCACGCCCCTGTGCTCCTTGGCCCCTGGCCACACGCCAAACACCCTTCCCAGCAGCTCCTCCGGCAGGTCGCCCAGCTCGCCCTCGGCGGTCGCCACCAGCACCACGGGGTCGTGCGGGTCCACCGCGGTCCCGAGGAGGTCCACGAACGCCGTCCGCGCCAGCGGCGACAGCGCCGCCCACCACGAGCCCACGTTGGGGACATACGCGACGGAAGGCTTCTGCCGGCGGAGCTCGTGGAAGTACTGCGCCAACGCCGCCTCGGGAGTCTGGCGATCGCGCATGCGTCAGCGCGAGCGCCAAAACGGTGCCCCCAGCGATCGGCCCCACCCTGCCCGGATCGGAAACCAGCGTCGCCAGATCCAGCGCCTGCACAAAGAACCGGTACCCCTCCAGCCTCTCGAGCACCGCCGGCCCGACGTAGGTCCCCGCGCCCATCCCCGGCTTGCCGCACAGCAGCACCCTAGGCCGCAGCGCCTGGCGGTAGGTCAGATGCGGCAGCGAGTAGGACGAGGCGCCGTAGGGGAACCGGCCCTCGTGGGTCAGCGAGGCCGGGGCGTGCTCGGGCCAGTGGATGTCGCGCTCGCGCGCCGAAGGGGGGAAGGACCGCGCGATCCAGTCCGCGCGGCGCTCCTTGGTGCCGATCGGGAGGATGCGGTCGAGGAGGGAGAGGGCAGAGTCGACGGCGGGGCGGAGGAGGGGCTCCAGCGGGGTGGGCAGGGGGCGCGCGGCGGCGGCAGAGTGGCGGTGGGTCGAAGGCACGATCGCTGCACGGGAGGGCGCGAATCAGCCTACAACCATGCGACCGATTGACTGCGCAACCCCACCCTTCATGCTCTCCATGAAATCGTCCATCCCCACCTCGACCGCCGCCGGGTCGATGAGCAGCTTCTCCCCGCTCTCGTAGATCTGCGGCCACCTCCCCCTGAGCGCGCCCAGCGCCGCCTCGGTGCACAGCGCGCGCACGTCGGCGCCGGCATACCCCTGCGTCGCCAGCGCCAGGCGCTCCCGGACGTCCTCGGGCAGCGGCGGGTTCCAGGAGCGCGTGGCGGCGTCGATGATCTTGCGCCGCGCGGGGGCCGAGGGGAGGGGGAAGTAGAACTCGCGGTCGAAGCGGCCGGGGCGGCGCAGGGCGGGGTCGATGGCGTCGATGCGGTTGGTGGCGCCGATCACGACCACCTGGCCTGTGGGGGCAACGCACTCCGATTGGCTGATGGCAATGCGCCAGTCGAGGCGCGCACCCACCCCTGTTGTCCAGCCCGTCCATGAGCGCCAGCAGCGTCGACACGATCGAGCTGTGCACCTGGTCCTGCTTGGCGCTCCGCACGGGCGCCAGCCCGTCGATCTCGTCGAAGAAAATAACGGCGGGTTGCCAGCTCCGCGCCTCTTCGAACAGCAGCCTCAGCTGCCGCTCGGCCTCGCCGACCCACTTGGACAGGCAGTCGGAGCCCTTGCGCATGAAGAAGGCGATCTTGGTCGTGCCCGTGGAGCACGAGTTGGCCAGCGCGCGGGCGAGCATGGTCTTGCCCGTGCCCGGCGGGCCGTGGAAGAGCACGCCCCGCGGGGGGGACATGCCGAAGCGGTCGTAGACCTCGGGGTAGAGCAGGGGGAGGAGCACCATTTCCTTGAGCTTGCGCACGTGTTCGTCCAAGCCGCCGAGGTCGTCGAAGGTGGTCTCGACCGTCGGCGTGGGGTCCGTGTCGGCGAGGTCTGGTCGGGGGGTGGGGCCGGGGCCGGAGAAGATCAGCGCGATAGTCAGAGGCGTCCTGACGGCGATCACCCACTCTTCCCCTTGCCCAGCGTCACCCCCGCCCTCCCTGCATCCCCCAACAGCTCCGCCATATTGAGCGGCACCGGCGCCGACGCCCCGCTCCCCGCGCTCCCCGCCCCCGCCGCCGCGAATCTCCCGCTCCCGCCCCCCCTCCCCCTGAAACCTCCCTGGGCCCCCTCGTCACCCGACGAATCCCGCTCGAAGAACGACGCGATCCCCTTCCTGATCGCCCCGTTGGCGCCCCCCGCGGGGCGGCGGTACGAAATGGCGCCCGCCGCGCGCCGCTCGGAGCGCTTCCACTCGCGCTCGAGCTCCTTGGACGACTTGACGCGGTAGTTGACCCGCCGCGTGCGCTCGCGGAGGGCGTAGGTCCGCTCGCCTTCCTCGGCGTTCTCGCCGTTGGTTTCGTCCGCCTCGCCGTCGCCCTCGCCGTCGCGCAGGCGCGCGCGGGCGGCGTACCGCGCCGCGCGGTCGACCGCGGCGCGCTTGGACGGCTGCGGGTCGCCGGGGTCGGAGAGCTTGCGCTTGGCGGGGGCGCGCTGCTGCCTGGGGCGCAGCACGCGCGGCTCGGGTTCGCCGTCCTCCGAGTCCGAGCTGTGTTCGCCCTCGGCGTCCCCGTGGCCCTCGTCGTCGTCCGAGCCGCGGTGCCGCCGCAGGAGGCGCTGCCCGGGGGTGCGGCGGGTGATCTCGTCCTCGTCCGAGCTGTGGTTGCCGCCAAAGATGGAGCGCGAGCGCGACTCGCGGCGGCGCGAGGCGGGGGCGGACAGACGCGAGGCGGCTCCGGAGCGGCGCGGGAGGGAGTAGGTAATCAGGTCGTCCGACTGGGCCTCGGAGAACTCGCCGCCGCGGGGCGGGTCGTCGGGCTCCTCGGTGTCCTCGTCCGCGTCGGCGGCGTCGAACTCGTCGTCGTCGTCCGCGGGGCGGCGGCGGCGCGAGCGGGGTGCCCTCTCCTCTTCCTCATCGCTGGAGTGCTGGCCATCTCCATCCTGGCTGCCCCCGCCGCCCTGCGCGTCGCCGTTTGCGACCTCGTCCGCCTTTCTCGCGGGCACCCTGTCCCGCCTGGGGGGCGCGTCCCCGCCGCCCTCGCCCGCGCCCTCCTCGACCCCCGGGCCGTACGACCGCAGCGGGTACGACGAGCGCCGCTCGGGCCCGTCCCGCCCCGGCCTGTCGCGCTCCGCGGCCGTGGGGCGGCGGTCCCGGTCGTCCCTCCCGTCGAGCCTGCCGCCGCGCCGCCCGTCGCCCCTGCCGCGCAAGTCGCGCTCGTCAAAGTCCGCGTACGCGGCGCCGACGTCGTAGTTGATGCGCTTTGTCATCCGGCCGTGGCGCGTCGACACCAACGGCTCGCCGTCCCGCGGCTCCGACCCCGCGCGCCCGGCCATGCCGCCGAGGGGCGCCGACCGCGACGTGCGCCGCCGGCCGTCCTCCGGCTCGGGATCGCGCGTCATGGTCCGCTGCTGTCCGCTGCTGGCTAGGCGGACTCCACCCTGGGACGGTTGTCCGTGGATCGGTGAAACCCCTTAACCTAGCCCGAGGTCTGTCGGCGAAGTTAGAGGGCACCCACCCGCTGGTCCTCTCTCGACTCCGCGATGGTGGGCATCGGGCGGCTCTGGGCGGCCCCGGCGGGCACGGCGCGGCAGGGCGGGTCCTTGGGCACCCGGCGGACGCGCGGCACGGGGCTCGGCGGGCCGGGGGCCGCGCGGGGCGGCAGGGACCGGGCGCATCCGGATGGGCGTGTCGGCGGGCACTCGCACGCGCGGATGGCCGGGGAGGCCGCATCTATTGCTGGCACATGGAAGGACGGAGGCGGGAGCTGCTGCCCACGGAGAATCCCTGCCCGCCGCCGCCGCCGCCGAGGACCGGCCCGCCGCGGACCTCCCTCCGCCCCTTCCCCCCCCGGAACCCTGCTCACCCCCTCCCTCCCCCCTCCAGGCGCCGAAAAAGGACTCCAAAGCCGCGGCCAAGCCCGCCAAATCCGGCGGCGGCGCCAACAAGGGCGCCAAGAAGAAGAAGTGGTCCAAGGGCAAGGTCAAGGACAAGGCAAACAACGCCGTGTCGCTCGACAAGGCCACGTACGACAAGCTGGTCAAGGAGGTGCCGACCTACAAGCTCATCACCCTGAGCGTGCTCGTCGACCGGTGCGTTGCCCCCCACGCTCCTCCTTGGTTGCGGACCGCTGACGCGCCCGCTCAGGATGCGAATAAACGCCTCCCTCGCCCGCATCGCCCTCCGCGACCTCGAATCCAAGGGCCTCATCCGCCGCGTCTCGACGCACCACTCGCAGCTCATCTACACCCGCGCCACCCGGGAGGAGGAGCCCGAGGCCGCGGCCGCGGAAAAGGCCGAGAAGGCGCCGGCCAAGAAGGCGCCCAAGGCAAAGAAGCCCAAGAAGGGCGAGGAGGTCGAGGAGGAGGAGGCGGCGCCGGCGGAGGAGTAGGCTCGGCTCGCGACGAGGACGACGGACGGGCGGGCGGGCGGGCCCGCGGTGTACAGCTGAATGCAGCGCCGCCCCGCACGCCGGCCGCCTACTGGTCCGGTCCGGGGGACTGGGGGTGCGCTCGCCAACACTCTGTTCCCCGGGCTTCCATCCCGGGGTCCAATTTTTTACGCGAGCTAGAATCAGTCGGGCAACCAACCCTGGAAAACGGAGCCCCGAGGGGGCGACGATGTCCTGTTCCTTATCCGGGTGCCTACATCCATACATCCACGGTCCGTGGCGGGCGGTTTGGTGCGACGTGCGTTTATAATTCAATCAACGATGAAACGACAGAGATTTTTCAATGAGTCGCCTTTCCCACTCTCCCGCCCCATCATCCTCCATGCCGTCCTCCATCCGATCCTCCGCCCTCCTCCATATCCCTCAGTCGTGGTTTGGGAGCACCTTGAGCTCCCGCTTCTTGCTGTGCGGGTCCACCATCACCGTCACCTTTGCCGTCTCCCCGTTCCGCACCCTGCCCTCGATGATGAGCGTGCTCAGCGGGTTCAGCACCTCCTTCTGCACGGCCCTGTTGAGTGGCCGCGCGCCGTACGCGGGGTCGAAGCCCTCGCTGGAGAGCCAGTCGCGCGCGGCCGGGTCGACGTCGAGGGTGATCTGCCGGTCCGCGAGGCGCGCCTGCACCTCCGAGAGGCGGACGTCGACGATGCGGCGCATGTCGGGGAGGGTGAGGCGGTTGAAGATGACCTGGCTGTCGATGCGGTTGATCTGTTCAAAGGAGGAGAAGGAACGGGTCAGAACCTTGGACAGGGCGGGCGATCGGTGCGCAGGGACCCACGAATTCGGGCGGGAAATGGTGCCGGATGGCCTCCATGACCTCGTGCTTGACCTCGGGCGTCACCTCGGGCGCGCGGGTCAAGTATTCGGCGCCGAGGTTGCTCGTCATCACAAGGATTGTGTTCTTGAAGTCCACCGTGCGGCCCTTGCTGTCCGTCAGCCGGCCGTCGTCGAGGATCTGGAGCAGCAGGTTGGTCACGTCCCGGTGCGCCTTTTCGATCTCGTCGAGGAGGATGAGGGAGTAGGGGTGCCGGCGCACGGCCTCGGTCAGCTCGCCGCCGTCCTCGAAACCGACCTGCAATGTAAGGAATGGTCAGCACTTGCTGCGCACACACAACGAGTTTGCAACCCACGTATCCGGGGGGCGCGCCGATCAGCCGGCTCGTCGAGAAGCGCTCCTGGTACTCGCTCATGTCGATCCGGATCATGGCGTGCTCGGAATCGAAGAGGAACTTGGCCAGCTGCTTGGCCAGCTCGGTCTTGCCGACGCCCGTCGGGCCGGCAAACAGGAAGCTGGCGATGGGCCGGCGGTCCGACTGCAGCCCGGCCCTCGAGAGGCGCACCGCGTTGCCGATCTCGCGGATGGCCTCGTCCTGGCCGATCACGAACTTGCTCAGGTAGTTTTCCACGCCCAGCAGCTTCTCGCGCTCGCCCTTGAGCATCGCTGCGATGGGAACCCCCGTCGCGCGGCTCACGACGCGGGCGATGTCGTCCGCCGTCACGCGCTCGTGCAGTAGCGGCTCCTCGCCCTCGGCCGCGGAGACGGCCGCCTCCTCCTCCCCCTCGGCGGGCAGCTGCTGCTCCAGCTCCGGGATCAGCCCGTACTTGATCTCGCTGGCCTTCCTAAAGTCCCCCCTCCTCTGCGCGACCTCGAGGTCCGTGCGCGCCTGCTCCAGCCGGAGCTTGGCGTCCTTGACCGCCTCGAGCTTCTCGCGCTCCTTCTTCCACGCCTCGTTCAGCGAGTCCACCTCCTTGCGCTTGCTCTCGAGCTCGTGCTCGAGGCGCTCGCGCCGCTGCCGGGAGCCAAAGTCGGTCTCCTTCTTGAGCGACTCGAGCTCGATCTGGATGGTGAGGATCTGGCGGTCCAGGGCTTCGATGCGCTCGGGCTTGGATTCCTGCTGGAGACGGAGCTTGGAACACGCCTCGTCGATCAGGTCGATGGCCTGAAAGGAATGTCAGTGGTGGACGGTACGATTGAAGCGATGGGGTCGGCTGCCCACCTTGTCCGGGAGGTTGCGGTCGGTGATGTAGCGGTTGCTGAGCTGCGCGGCGGCGACGAGGGCGGCATCGCTGATCCGGACGCCGTGGTGGACCTCGTACTTTTCCTTCAGCCCGCGCAGGATCGAGATGGTGTCCTGCACGCTCGGCTCCTCGACCATGATGGGCTGGAACCGCCGCGCCAGCGCCGCGTCCTTCTCGATGTACTTGCGGAACTCGTCGATGGTGGTGGCGCCGCAGCAGTGGAGCTGGCCACGGGCCAGCGCCGGCTTGAGCATGTTGCCGGCGTCGACGCTGCCCTCGGCCTTGCCCAGGCCGAGCAGGAGGTGGATCTCGTCGATGAAGAGGATGATGCGGCCCTGCTCCTCCTCGATGTCCTTGAGCACGGCCTTGAGGCGCTCCTCGAACTCGCCGCGGAACTTGGCGCCGGCGACGAGGAGGCCGAGGTCGAGCGCGACGACGCGCTTGTCCTTTATGGAGTCGGGGACCTCGCCCTTGACGATACGCTGGGCGAGGCCCTCGGCGATGGCGGTCTTGCCGACGCCGGCTTCGCCGATCTGGTATCACCAAGCAAGGAGGAAATCAACGGTTAGAGGGCGAAATGTCGTCTGGGAGCTGAGGACCCACGAGAAGGGGGTTGTTCTTGGTCCGCCGCGAAAGCACTTGGATCGTGCGGCGAATGATCTCGTCGCGGCCAATGACGGGATCCAGCTTCCCGGCCGCGGCGAGCTCGGTGAGGTCCACGCCGTACTGCTTCAGCGCCTCGCCCTTCTGCGGCTGCTGCTGCTGCGCCATGCGCATTTGCGGGCCGGGCGTGGCGTACCCGCGGGTCTGCAGCGGGTGAAGCGGGGTGCGCAGGGGTGTGATGTGCGCGGCGCGGGCGACAGCCGCGGCGGGGTGCGCGGGACGCGCCGCGGTCCACAGGGCGCGCGAGGCGACCCGAGTGGCGGCGGCAGAGATGCCCGCCAGGGGTGCGGAGAGGCGCGCGGGGGCCGTCTCGGCAGCAGCGACGGCCGGGGCGGCGAGGGCCGTTGGGAGTCCGTTCGGAGCCATCGGTTGGCTTGGTCCACGGGAAAGTCCGGTAAAGATGCTGTCTGGTCGATGCAGCCGGTATCTGCGGTCAAATAGAGCACCAGCTGCTCGAACTGTGTTTGCGTTTGGCGGAGGTTCGGCGCGCAAGTCCAGCGTGTGGCGGGTGAAGTCGACCCGCGAAGGTTCTGGCATGTCCCCGACGGTTCGGCGCTCGTACACCGATTGGTTCGGTGCCGGCTTGATTCCGCGGGCCTGGCAAAGAGGCATGTAATGGCATGCTTCTGGCCCACGGCGGATCCCCGATGAGCCTGGCCTTGAAGCCGCGGTCTTGTCAAGATGCCACACTGCGCCGTTGCACGGCTTTCAGCCTCAAGTATCCTCGACATTGATTGCCATTCAATCATCGCTTCATTTAGAAGGCCGCGAAGCCGGGCCCGGCGGCCGGTCCGTCGAGCGAGAGAGTTGATGAGTTTCGCCGCCGTCGGCCCCATTCCGTGGGGGCGCGTCGGTGAGGTGGCCCGTGACATCGATTCCCTCCCTCCGAACTCCCGTTCCCGGACCACTCGGTGTCTCCGCTGCCGTCCATCGAGCCATGGCGCTCGCGGACAAGTCGAAGCCGCAGGCGGTTGCCGACAACTACAGGGGCCTCGATGTCCACGACGAAATCGTGCCCATCGAGCTCCCGCCCGGCTCCGTTCCGCCGCCGACGGACCGACCGGTCCGCGTCTGTGGGTGTCGGAGCGTTCTAGCGGAGACGGTCCGGGGCCTGCTGGACGGGATTGGCCCCGCGGCCCGGTGCCGCCGCCAACCGCGCGGAACCCCGTGCTCACAGGCAGCCACCGCCAGACTCGGACGGCATCTTCGACCTGTTCCACTTTGGGCACGCCAGGGCGCTGGAGCAGGCCAAGAAGACGTTCCCGAACGTCACCCTGGTGGTCGGCGTGTGCTCGGACGAGGACACGCACAAGCACAAGGGGCGCACCGTCATGACCGAGGAGGAGCGGGCAGAGAGCGTCAGGCACTGCAAATGGGCCGACGAGGTCATCTGCCCGGCACCGTGGATCATCACGCCCGAGTTTATGGAGAAGCACAAGGTCGGTAACACCGGTGGCGGGTTCCTACAAGGCTGATCCTTGCTTCTTGCCTTCCAGATCGACTATGTGGCCCACGACGACATTCCATACGTGTCTGCCGGCTCTTCTGACGTCTATGGTGCGCTTTGCGCGGTGCTTGTGCCCCTCAGGCCGTCGGTCTAACGAATCCGCTGCCACGCCCTCGCCTGATCAGCGCCGATCAAGGCCATGGGCCGCTTCATGCCCACTCGGCGCACCGAGGGCATCTCCACCTCCGACCTCATCACCCGCATCGTGCGCGACTACGACGTGTACCTGCGCCGCAACCTCGAGCGCGGCGTGTCGCCGAAGGAGCTCAACATCTCTTTCCTGAAGCGGCAGGAGCTCTACGTCCGGACCAACATCGGACACCTGCAGAAGGAAATGCGGAAGCGGTGGGAGTCGACGAAGCGGAAGAGTCCGCCGTGGCTGCGGTGGTGGGAGCAGCGGGCGGAGGATCTCGGGAAGGGCTTCGCCCAGCTGTTTGCCGGCAACGGCAATAACGTCGTGGTGAGTGTTTGCTTCACCGTCAACCTTGTCGTTCGCTAACTTCGAGTTTGTTGCAGCGCACAATCCTGGCCCCCTTTGCCCCGTCGCGGCGTATGACCGCCTCGGCGCCTCCGACACCGGGCAACTCTCTCGCGGCCTGGGCCACGGCGGCTTTGCGCTCCGTTTCCCCGCCGCCGAAGCGGCATTGGTCCTCGGACGAGGATGGGAGCGACGAGGGGCTCGAGGACGGGGCGAGCGCGCCGGACGGGTACGACGATGAGGAGGAGATGGAGGAAGACGGGAAAGACTGGAGAAGCGAGGCGGATGCCGACGAGGGGTACTTGGCGAGCAAGAGGAGGAAGTTTGAGGCCTGAGGAGGCCGGCGTGGGGACGTTCTGGGTCTTGGGTGGGACGATGACGCGGCAATCATGTAGCCGTAAAAGAGAGCTCGGCGTTTGCGACGACCTTCGATTCCCGTCGACTTAGCCTGTCGGGAGCTTCTCGTGCTCCGCGTCCCGCCGCTTCGCCCGAAGCAGCCGGGCAATGAGAGCCGTCCAGCCCGTTTGGTGCGTCGCCCCCAAACCCCGTCCGTTATCTCCGTCAAAGAACTCGGGGAAGAGAACGAGGTCCTTGAAATGAGGGTCCAACGAAGCCTTGATATCGTCGCCGTTGAGCGTGCGCCGGCCGCGCTCGTCGCGGAGGAAGAGGCGGCAGAGGCGGCGCGTGATCTCCTCCGAGACTTCCTCCAGATTCATGAAGACCCTGCTGCCCGTCGGGCATTCGATGCGAAAGTCGTCAGTAAAGTAGTGATGGAAACGTTGAAGCGATTCGATGAGCAGGTAGTTGACAGGAAGCCAGATCGGCCCCCGCCAGTTGCTGTTTCCTGTTGGCATCCTCAGCACTCCAGCATGGCGGACACACCACGGCTAGGTCTTACCTCCGAACATGCCGGAGCGGGAATCGGCCGGCCAGTACTCGACAGAAAGCATTTGGCCGTCGACGTGGAGAACGAAAGGATCCTTCTCGTGGGCTTTGGAGAGAGATCGGATCCCATACTCCGAGAGAAACTCCGTCTCGTCGAGCATTCGCTTGAGAATCTTCTTGAGCCTGCTGCCTCGTAGGAGCGAAAGTAGCCTCCGCTGGCCTCGGCCAGGTTCGTCCCATCGAGAAACGAGTGAAGCGAGCTCGGGGGAGTACTTGAGGAACCAGTCCATGCGAGCCGTGAAATCAGGCACAGTTGCCAGCAGTTCTGGGTCCAGCGTCTCCACGGCGAAAAGCGAAACCAGGCCAACCATCGAGCGAACGCGAAGGGGGACGATGTGCCCGCCTGGCAGCGTGAGCTTGTCGTAGTAGAACTCGTCCTCCGCGTGCCAAAGCCCGGTATCCGAGCCGGAGTTGATGTTCGTGAAGAGCGCCTTTGCAATGTACAGGAAGTGCTCGAAGAACTTCGTGGCCAGGTCCTGGTATACGGGGTTCTGCTGAGCAAGCTCAAGAGCGATCCGCATCATGGTCAAGGAGAAGAAAGCAATCCAGGCGGTACCGTCGGCTTGGTTGATGAAGCCGCCAGTGGGCAGCGGCTTGCTCCGATCGAACACGCCGATGTTATCGAGTCCCAAGAAACCTCCCTGGAAGACATTCTTGCCGGTAGCGTCCTTTTTGTTGATCCACCACGTGAAATTGAGCAGCAGCTGTGGAAAACGTGTTAACTTGCACAGCTCGTCCCTTAACGGGGCGCTGACCTTGTGGAAGACACGCTCGAGGAAGGCACCTGGCAAACCGGGTGTTAGGACCGACTGCTCCCATGTACGTCCACAAACTGGCAACGCACGATCGCCCTGGCCACCGTTCAGTCGCCGATCGATCTGGTAAACTCGCATTGTTGCCCAGGCATGAACAGGAGGGTTGGTGTCGGAGTAATCCCTGAGCGAAGCGTCAGTCCCGTGATTTGCGAGCAGACACGAAGCCCCTACCATTCGTAAGCGGCCAGTTGGCCTGAAGGATGCATGAAGCTTTCCTTGGTCATCAGAAGCAGCTGTCTGTGAGGACGATTGTCATAAGACAGGCCAGCTTTGGTAGATTTGCAACTCACTCCTTGGCAAAGGCAGCATCGATCATGGCATACGGAATCATATGGAAAGCAGTATCCCATACGCAGAAATACGAATATTCCATCTGTCGTGAGGAAAAGAATGTCAGTTCACCACCTAAGGCTTCCCACGAGTCCTCCTCTCACTTTGTCGGGCATCGAGAGAATGTCGTAACTGTTGAGATGAGTCCAATCCGCATTCCGATTGTGCCCCGGGGGCGGCGGAGGTTGCGCCGGATCCCCGGCGAGCCATTCGATGGTGTTGAAGTAGAAGAACTGGAAGAGTCATTATCACGATGTTGCCAATGGAAAGCACGGGATCAAGTGTACCTGTTTGCCCCAAATCAGCCCCGCATAAGCTTGACGCTGAACGTTCTTCGCGTCCTCGTCCGTCATGCCCGTCTGGATCTGCTCGTAGAAGGCGTCCGCTTCCTTGATGCGCTGTCGCAGGATGCCGTCAAAGTCGAGGAACGGATCCGACAGGGGATGATGGCCTTCGGGAGTCTCGCGCAGCCTCAGGCTTGCCGAAGCGCTGCGTCCCGCATCCACCGACAACCGGAAGTGAGCTGCAAGCTTTGTCCCCGTGCAGTCCGGGTTCACGGCTGAACTGTTCCCCTTCACGACAAACTCATGGATGCCGTCCTTGTAGAAGCGACCAGGTTCAGGAAGCTTTCCGTAGAGCAAGGGTCCGTTGGTGTCGTTGTCGCAAAAGAGGAGATCGGCATCGCCATCGACGTGCAAATGGTATCGCCCCAACGTCCTATGATCCACCTCCACGAGGCCGCGTCCGACCTGCCTCAGTTCAGGCCGTTGGACTCCGGCCCTCCAGCTCCAGGTGTTGCGAAACCACAGAGTCGGCAGCAGATGCAGCTCCGCGGCTTCCGGCCCGCGGTTATGCGCGGTGATGAGCATCAGGATATCGTTCGGGCCGTCCTTGGCGAACTCGATCACGACATCCCAGTAGCGATCTTCGTCAAAACACCCCGTGTGGACGAGCTCGAACTCGGGCTCATCCCTGGTTCTCCGGCCGTTCTCGTCGATCAGACGTTGGTAAGGAAACTCGGTCTGCGGGTACTTGTACTGGAACCGGAGGTACGAATGGGACGGCGTGGCATCCACGTGGTAGTAAGCCTCCTTGACATCTTCTCCGTGGTTACCCTGGCCGTTCGTGAGCGCAAACAGACGCTCTTTGAGGTGAGGGTCCACGCCGTTCCACATTGAGACCGCGAGACAGAGGCGCTGGTGGTCGTCCGAAACTCCTCCGATGCCGTCTTCACCCCAACGGAACGCCCGGCTTCTCGCGTCAGAGTAGGAGAAACTGGCCCAGGCGTCGCCATTGTGAGAATAGTCTGTGTACGGCGAGTAGGGTCAGGATCGTCGCTTCGAAAGTTCCAGGCGACGCGCTCCTTGCCTTCTCTCACGGTTCCCCATTGGCGCTCGCTCACGTAAGGGCCCCATCGCATCCACTTGTCGTGTTCCTTCGTCAGACGCTCGCGTTCGACAGCCGCCAGCAATTCGCCCGACATCGCGACACGACGGGAGTCGAATCGCGATTGAAGGTCGATTTGTCTGGAGCGGAACCAATCAATCGGGTCGGGCGGGAGACGGGCGAAGAGACGGCGCCGATCACCAAACTACCCACAGCCCGAGCGGAAGAACAGCGGACGGTCTCCGAAAGACTCCATGGCAGTTCTACCAAAGCGCGTATCCAATCAAATCTAACTACTGCAGGAACTGGCGGTAAACCTGGAATCCGTGGTCAGGCTCCGGAAAATCACCATGCATCAATCCGCGATCGAGCCCACCTCATTCTCCGTCTCCTCGACGTAAGGATACCGCAGTTCCCGCAGGAAGGCCTCGAACTCCTCCCTGTCCGCGTCCGTCTGCCCGACCTGCATGCCGACGAGCACCTTGCCGACGTCGGCCCCGTAGTTGCGGTAGTGGAAGAGGCTGACGTTCCACGTCGGCTTCATGACCGCAAGGAACCGCTGCAGCGCGCCCGGCCGGTCCGGGAACGAGAACCGGAACAGACGCTCATCGGGCAGTTTGGCGCGGCCGCCCATGAGGTACCGCACGTGCGCCTTGGCGGTTTCATTGTCCGAAATGTCGGTCCCGTGCATGTCCTTCTTGGCGAGCTCGGCGAATATGGCCCCGAGCTCGGTCTCCCGGTCGCGGGTTTGGAGGGAGAAGGACATGAAGATGTTTGCCTTCTCGGAATCCGAGAAACGGTAGGCAAACTCCGTCACGTTGCGGGGCGCGATGGCCTTGTAAAGGGTCATGAAGCTGCGGAGGGGCAAGGGATGAGGACAATCCCCGCAGCAGCGTTCCCGCCAGGTTCCACCTTCCGGGCTTCTCAGGAATCACGACGCTGACCAGGGCCTCCCTCTTCTCACCGAGCTCCGCGCGCTCGCTCACGAAACGGAGCCGGTCGAAGTTGATGTTGGCACCGCTTGCAATGGCCACGTATGTGCCGCCCGTCAGACCCTTGATCTGGACGTACTTCTTGAAGCCAGCGACAGAAAGGGCGCCGGCCGGCTCAACGATGGACCTCGTGTCCTCGAAAATGTCCTTGATGGCCGCGCACACCTCGTCCGTGGAAACGAGGACCATGGCATCGACGAGCTCCTGGGCGATCCTGAATGTTTCCTCGCCGACGAGGCGGACCGCGGCACCGTCCGCGAACAGTCCCACTTCCGGGAGCTCCACCCGCTTCCCGGCCTGCAGGCTCCGCGTCATAGCGTCCGCGTCGTAAGTCTCCACACCGATGACCTTGACGTGCGGCGCCACGCGCTTGATGTAGGAAGCGATGCCGGTGAGGAGGCCACCGCCTCCGACACAGGCAAAGACGGCGTCCAGGGAGGCCAGGGTGGCGTAGGCTGGCAGCTGGCGGACGATCTCCATTGCGATCGTCCCCTGGCCGGCGATGACGAAAGGATCGTCGTACGGGTGGACATCGACGAGCCCTTGCTCCTGTTGTCGCGTACGGTCAGGATCATTCGAGCGCGGGGAGGGTTCCGACCCACGTCAATCAGCTGCTGCCGCCGTTTCTTCGCCTCGTCAAAGTCCATGCCGTACAAAACCGCTTTGCCTCCCAATCGCTCGACGTTCTTGACCTTTATGGGAGGGGTCGCGAGCGGCATGACGATGGTCGCCTCGATGCCCATCTTCTTCGCGGCGAGCGCGACTCCCTGGGCGTGGTTGCCCGCCGAGGCGCACACGACGCCGCGCTTCCGCTCTTCGGGCGTGAGCTGGGACATCCGGTTGTACGCGCCGCGCAGCTTGAACGAAAAGACGGGCTGGAGGTCCTCGCGCTTCAGGTACAGGTTGTTCCCGAACCGCGTCGACAGGTTGACCGCGTGGGTCAGGGGGCTCTCCATCGCCACGTCGTAGACCGGTGCGGTTAGGATCATCTGGAGGTAGTCCGGGTGTCCCGCGCCGGGGGTGTCCGGCTCGGCGTGCCCGTTCGCCAGGCCGTTGGCGGCGCGCGGGTTCTCCCAGATGGGCTCCCCTGTGAACAAGGTGCCGTCGACGCCGAAAAAGTGCCAGCCTTCGCCGTCGAGCGAGATGGCGGCCTCGAGTTTCGGGGACGCTGGAGCGTCGGGCGTAGACACGCGCGCCACCACCGCCGGCGCCAGCGCAGGGGGCGGGGTCGAAGGCGACGGTGCCGGCGGCATCGCGACGTTGAAGTCCAACAACACACGGCTCGCGATTCGCCTCTGGTGGAGATGCCGGCGGCGCGGTTTGTTTTGACGTTGGTGATGACGCGTCTTCACTCGATTCTGCCAAGCTGGAGCAATGTTGGGCAGCGATCTCGTAGCTAGAAGGAGTGGACTATTCCAGCAAACAGAAGAGCTAGTTTTGGGAGCTTTATGCCCGCTGACCGATGTTGTAGCGGACCCTGCCTCGGGCTTCCCCATCCATCATTTCGACAGGCAGCCCGGATCACCGGCTGTGTCGCCAAGCGGATCGCATATCGGATCTTTATCCGCTGAACGAGACGACGATGCGACGATCTTTCCAGGGTTGGGTGTGGTGGCAACGACGGGGCTCCCGCTTCATTTGCCATTTGGGGACGTCGGGCACACCCTTCGATTCTGCCGACACGGCCTCTATTCGCATCGCGCTTCCAGCGAGCGATGGACGGAAAGGACACGCATTACGATAAGGAGGGGAAGGATGCCGACTCGATCCCGGCGTCGGAGGTCGCCCTGTCGCACGGTGCTTCTTCGCCGAAGCGCGGCGCCTTCTATGTCGCGCTCGCGGCCACCGCGCTCGTGGCGGCGGGCATCGCGGCCTTGGCAACGTACTTGAGCATCAAAGCGCTCGCCGCACCGTGCCCTACTGTGCCGGAGGCCACCAAGACCGTGACGACCACACAGACGGTCTTCGCGACGGTGACAGCTCTCGCGGCTGTGGAACACACGCTCCCCGTGGACCCTGTTCGGATCATCGCACTCGGAGATAGCATCACGCAGGGATACCTGTACGGAGGGCACTACCGATCCTTCATGTCATACCCTCGGAGGCTGCAGGAGCGGCTGAACCTCAACGAGTTCGGCTGGGGAAGGGGATTCGAGGTCAAAGTCGAGGCGAAAGGTGGAGACCGGGTTCTCGACGAGTTCGCGCAGCGATATCGGTATCAGCTCGAGGCCAGAGCGAAGGGCGGGGAGCTCTACGAGTGGAGTATTATCCTTGGTGGATTTAATGACTTAACGTATGGCTCCAAAGCCTCCGACGTCCTGGCGGGTCTCCAGCGTCTGTGGGACATTGGACGGGGCAGCAACCCTTACATGAGGATCCTGCAAGCGACCGTGATGGAGTTCGGTCGCAACATCGTGAGTGCCCGCATGACCTCGCAACCTACGATGTGATTCCAAGCGCAATCGCCGCAGACCAACTTCGCTGCAGTCGAGCAGCAGCGGATTGAGCTGAACCAGGGAATCTTCAGGGCCGCGAACGCTACGCGCAACGTGTTCGTCCTGGACACGGCCCAATATTTCCAGTTCCGGAACATTTCGGACGACGAGCGGAGAGCCAGATGGGACGACGATGTGCATCCGACGTCCTACGGATACCAGCTCCTCGGCGACGTGTTCTATGAAGGGTGGGTAGCCTTGACCGTCGGATTCCTTTGTTTTGACGTCGGTCCTTGCAGCATTCGAGGACTCCTGCACTGATTCAAGTACAAGCAAATGAAAGTCTCTCGTCTAGAACAGCAGATGCTTCTTTGTCTTCTCCTGTCTGCTGATGTAGTTGGAACGCTAATCTAATGCCCTCTGTGCCTCAATATGCCTCTGCGACTCGTGCAACGTAACTTTGGCCCATCAATGTTTGCAGATCGAGAGCTGAACAGGACTTACCGCTCGAGGTACTCCTGGAATGCTGCATCCCGGGTCTGGAACCATATTCCGTGGACGTCCGCTTGTTCCGCCTTGAGAGACTCTTCGAGAGAACGGTCCACCGAAGTGATCTAATCGTGCATCGTGTCGGATCGCAAACGCCATCATCCATCTGAGCCCTTACCTCTTGGATTAGTCCTTTGGAGCGAGCGCCTTTCATCTCCGCTGGCTCCAGGAGGGAGACTTCTTCTACGACAGCTTGTAGGGGACGGAGGTGCGGAAGGTGCTTCAGAACAGCCCCGTTTAGAATATCACGCAGCTAGGGAATCGTGGTTAGAGCTAGTGAGGTGCCTTGTCTTTGCCTGCAAGTGTTCGCAATACGAACCTGCATGATCCAGCCGCGCCTCTGTGCGTCGATCTCGTACTTTCGGCGTACATCGGGCTCAAGGAGGAGGTTGTACAAAGCCATCCACGTCTTGAGAGGATCGTTAGACGTTGAGACCACAAAAATATCTGCGCCCCCATACCTGAGCTTCGTACTTGGTCAGCTTGGTGCTTGCCTCCACCATGTTGCTGGCAAACTCCTCATCGAGGAGCTTTTCAAGTCTCAGCCAGGGTGCGGACTCCAGAAGCTGGATCAGCAAGACTACAATATCTGATTTGTTTGTCAAGCTAAAGGAAGTGCGGGCCCTTAGTGACTCAACTCACCAAAGTCGGCCTGCAACATCAGATTTGTGGCTTCCAAAGGCAATGATGAAGCAAAGTCGGTGATGCACTGGACAATAGCGAGCGCCGACAGACTAATCCGGTGCCTGTGCCGGTGGTGTGCCGCTGCCAGATCCTGTTGGTGGATTAGCCTCGTGCGAAGGCAACCCTCGTCTGTGGTACCTTGTCGACCTTCTCCATTCTTCTTTCCAGAGCTGAAGGTGATGTTCCCTCCCCCTCTTCGTTGCTTTGTCCGGCCATATCAGCGATTGACGTGGTTGCCTAGCTACGGCCACATACCCCAGCGCAAGAAGGTTCACCATTTTCCGACGGCACCACCGGAGTAGATCCGTCGCGTGCGAGCCCAGCGACGAGCACGCAAAGCTATGGTAGAGTATCAGAGACAGAAAATCAGCCAAAGTGGCTTCAAACTGAATCTGATGGCTCCGTTGATCAATCGAAGAGCGGGGCGGCCACTTGCATTGCTCACCACGAAGCGGAGCTTCAACGCTGCTTCTTCATTACCGTCCAGGTTCAGCACCAAATTTGGCACGATTTGAGATTTCCAACGCTCGAGCACCAGCAGCTCGTAGACCAGAACTTGGGTCTGCCGAGCATGAGCGAACAATTGCCGTATCACCAGGGGCTCCGCACCTTCTCTGTATCTGCTATCACATCCGACACACGATCTTCATCGCGCTCTGTGGCTGCTCTGTGTGCCTCAGCATGGAGGAGCTCGATTGCTTCCTGTTGATTGAACCATCTTGCAACCGCTGAGCCAGGGTTCGCCGTGCCGCAGACTGTCTCACCTCCTGCTGCCAATGTCGGCCATTGCCAAAGGCGTTATTGATTCGGCTAGCTCCGAAATAGGCACGGAAGGTCCCGTAGCCATCGTTTGCCGGGGTTCTTGGGCCTAGATTCGAAAGTCGCGTCGGATGTTTGCACGCCGGCCGGGACAAGGCCGAACGCGACCGACCAGGCCGCCCAGCCATCAGAATGGAGCCAGAGTCTACGAGCCTCCCCGTCGAACTATGGCAGGCGGTGTTTTCTTTTCTGACGCGTCGATCCGATCTTTACGCCGCGTCGCTCGCGTGCCGCTTGTGGAACGGACCCGCGTTGGAGAGGCTCTGGGCCTTGGGGCCTATTCCGCACAACCTGCGGTCCGTGCGCGAGTTTCTACGCGTCGTGGCTGGCACAAAGAATCTTTCTGATGTCGGCATTTTGGGATTCGACAATGACGGGGCGGAGACGGCCCCCTGGGAACCTCCGGAAGGCGACAGCCCCGAACGTCGTCATCTGCGGGCGAGCGGATTTTTCTCGCTCGAGGATGATACAAAGGGGCGGGCGAATACGAGGGTTGAAAGGGCTGATGGTGACACAGCGGACTGCATTCCTTATCCTGGTTGCGCTTCGGTGGGGCCGTGGAAAACTCCTCTAGAGTACGCGGCGCTTGTCCGCCACTTTTCATTCCTGGGGGACTTCTACGGCGGAAGATCAATCATGCCCTCGGGAGCATTGGTGAACTTTTTGGTCAGCCGATGCCCTGGTTTGAGGACGCTCGTAGTTCGCCAAGGCCTGTCGGGCACCCCGAACCCCGAGGCCGGCCGGGCGTACAATCTCTCTTGCCTCCGCGTTCCCGGCGCCCCGTACGAGTCGCTGCAGAACACCTTGGAACCGGGGAAAGTCACGCATTTGGACGTGCTGGTTGATCCTACGCTCCTTGTCGCGGTATTGGAGGCGTTTCCCAACGTCCGATCCTTGACTTTTGCTCGCCATGGTCTGAGCGGACCTGACGGCACCCCGCCAATTGATCCCGTACTGCCCGACTTGAACCAGCTCTCCCTCGACGATGAGGGCGAGAACAGCTTGGCTCATCTGGTTCCATCTCTGTCGTCAGTGAAGCTCGTCGGTTTCCACGTCACGCCGGCCACAGACGAATACGGATCGCGTCTTTTGACGAAGTTGGCGCCGCAGATTCGGAGGCTCACCGTGAGGGCAACTCGAATGAAGGACCTTCTCTGCCTCGATAAGCTGTCGAATCTCGAGGCTCTCCATCTCCACGATCTTCCCAACCTGCCCCAGATTCTGGTCGCGACCTCATCCGTCTGGGCTCCCAGAATTCGGAGCCTGTATCTCTGCTCCAGGTCCACCATGTTCGAGGTTGGCTTTCTACTTCGGCAGCTGGACCCGCGCAACCTTCGGGAGTTGACGCTGAAGTGCCTACCGTCGCGGAGGAGGAACGATCTGGGCTTCGTGGACCCGACCACGACGTTTCTGGCGACGCCGTCACCGCAACTCGTCGCGCCGAGCTTAGCGCTCTCGTTCGTTCCGCTTTCTTTCCCGAACCTGGAGGTACTGCGCTTCGAGGGATTCGAGATTTCCGATCTCGATCAGTTCCTCGAGAATCTGGCCTCAACTCGAGGGCCCCGACCCCAACTGCGCGTCCTCGGTCTTTCGGACCAGCCGCAAATGGCCCCGGACCCGCTGTTAGATTGCCTGCGGAAGCTGAAAGTCCTGCAAGTTCTGTCTCTGGCCGCGTGCAACCTCGATGACCGTGTGGTGGCCGAAGTGCTTGTCGCAGGCTCCGGCCCCTTGCCAGACAGGGAATCGGAGCTTCCGAGCCCACGAAGGCGTCGCGATCGCAGCAGATCGGAGTCGTCCGCATCTGGCTCGGAGTTGCTCGCTACGGTAGCAAGGCGGAACCATCGACAGGCGCACGTGGACGCGGACTGGGATCGCAGGCTTTCTGATGGGGGACAGATCCGGCGATCCCAGCTTCGGCGCTGCTTCTTCGGAAGGAACCCAGGAGTTACGCTGGAGGAACTCGCAGGGCTGGTCAAGAGAAGGGATATGCTTTTGCCCGCAGAGTTGGCGATCCTCGACTTGCTTGGCACGCGGGCCACGGAGCAAGCTGTCGCTGGCCTCAGGGAGAGCTTGCCGCACATCTTCGGCGCGACTGGCATACGGATCGGATCGCGGCGCCCTCTGGAAGATGAGGATTGGATTTTCGAGGGGGATTTCGATTGAATTCGAGATTCAAGCCATTACAAAAGCCGCTCTTCTGCTGCGACGATTTCCTCCTTGATGAGCTTGTCCACGTCGTTCCGGAAGCCAAACACGCGAATCGCCTCCCCGAGGTTCTTCATTCTTCGTGCTGCCATGATTTCCTTCCGTTTGGCCTCCTGCTCCGCGGCCTTCTGCTTCAGCACCCTCTTCTTGTCCTCCTTCTTCTTGGACTTCTCGCCGCCGCCTTCGCCAGATTTCGCGCTCGCAGCCGCCTTGGAAGAGCTGATCTTCTCAAGCTCCGACTTTCGAATGGCGTCCATCTCGGGCCGGAACGTGTCCAAGAACGCCTGCGCGAACGCATCCTTCCTCGCTTTTGACCCATTGGCCACGTCGAAAGCGCTGAGCAGCGGGTGATTCAGAGCAGGATCGTCCCTCTCCTCGGGCCCGAACGGTTCCTCGGGAGGAGGCGCGGCCGCGTTCCCAGCTGTCTTTCGCTTCCGTGCTGCGCGGGCTTTGCGGCGTGCTCGCCGGATTGTCAGCGCCTCGTACATATCCCCGTCAACGAGGGACTCGCGGTAGAGTTCGATGCCGCGGGTGACCGCATCCAGCATGGCGTCGATCACTTTGGTGTCACTGTGATCCATCCCTTCCCGAACAAACACGGCGCGATCAAGCACGGCAAATGACAACCGCGGCTGGTCGGCCGTCTCCTCCAGCGAACCCAGGAAAAATGGCGTCGGATCCGAGTGGATGGAAATGCACGGTTCGAAAAAGCTGTGAAGCAGCATATTCAAAAATGGAAGCGACGGAGCGGTTTCGCTCGTGTACGGCCGCAGGTGAGCGGGTGTCTCCGGAGCAGGGCGATGCGCCGGGTGAACGTAGTTGTCCAGAGAGACCACTGTCGCATCCCCAAGCTTCGTGACCGTGTAGGGATACAGGGGATCAGACGCTGTGCCGGAAACTGGAGCTTGATCGTTGCTGGTTCCGACGCCGCCCTCTTTGCGCCCACCGCTGCTGGTGGTGGAGCCAACGCCCGCGTAGCGGTTCCTCCACAAGGGATCTGTGGCCGGAAACACAAGATCTGCGTACTCGGGCCTGAGCGTGTAGGGAGGATAGCCAAAGAGCTCGACGGGCGCTTCTTCTGGCTCGTCTCCTTTGCCCTCCTTTCGTCTTCTCTCCGCTCTCTCCGCTGCAGCTTCTGGTACGTCCTGATCCCAATTCAGCCGCGCGTAAGCCTCAAGACGTCGATCCGTCGGGTGCCACGACTTGACGAGCGGTTTGAGCGTGTCGCGGATGCGAAGAAGGCACCGGCGAATCGCCCGCTGGTTCTCGTCGTGCCGCGGAGGAAAGAGCTTCGGATCCGGTTCCGGTATGGTTTCCGGTCGGAACTGAGGATCGCAGGGGTCCCACTGGGGGTTTGGTTCCGTCCCTGCCACTTCGAACCTCGGAGGCCCGGCAACGCCGGTCCTCTTGGCGTTTGTCGCCCACGCTCGGTCCATGTCGTCCTGAATGCCCCGCAAAGTCACCTGCAGTTCTCGCAAGCTCTTCGTTGTGGCGTCAAAGAGCAGCATCAGTTCATCGCGTGCAGGTTTTCGGGCTCCGTAGTGTTCCATCTCCCACGGGGAAAGAGACGCCCAAGTCCGTTCATCGCGCGTCATTGACGATTCGGGATCGGAGTCTGGAGCAGAGTCGGAAGAGTAGACAAAGATCTGCTTGGCCAACACGTCCTCCGGCCCTTCATAGGAATCGTCGGACGCTTCCATCTCTTCCGCTGTCGTCTTGTCGACGACCGCCGAGACTCTGATGGTGCCCTCGACCGAAAGCCCGACATTCTGTCGCTTCGAAGCATGTCGGTAACCGCGCTGGACATCCGCATCGACGTCACTCGCGGAGTCTGCGCTCGATCCCGACGAATCGGTGTCGGAGTTGCCTTCCTCCGACTCGTCCTGACCGCCATCGTCGCCAGAGGACTCGGCATCCTCGTCCAAAAAACCTTCAACATCGCTCATAGAGCTGCTGCTTTCGGGAACGTCCGAATCGTGCTCCCGGGCACGCGCAGAACTATTGGGCTTCGGCAGTCCGGGAATGAGCAGATCCTCCGAAGAGCCTGAGCTCTTTCCCAAGCTTGAGGGAGCATTGCTAGTAGAGCCTGAATCGTCACTCTCTTCCGAGGAAGCACTGGCCGCCGCCCGAGATTCTTGTGTCTTTTCGTCGTCCGTGGAAGGAGACCGTGCCTTTCCGGACTTTCCGGCCGCGGTGCGCGCTTTTCCGCCAGCTTTCGCCGCCGATGGCGCGCCAGAGGATGCTCTGTGCACTGATGCCGCTTGTGGCCGACGGACCGGCTTCTCCCGGGGCGGCATGCCGTCGTTGGACCGCGTGCGCTTGCACTGCCTTCCCGCGCCCCTACTCGTGCGTGGTTCGAGCCCGGCCCAAACAAACAGTCCTGAATCTCCGCTCAACCTCCCGGCGTGCTGCAGCCAGTCTCGGCGCGAAGAATGCAGCGAAGGGATACGGTGCTGCCGGCCATCGTGCCGCCCACCAGGGGCCTGCCGGTGCAGCTGCAAGCGGGCGAGAACTCGCCGTCGCCGGCGACTCCGATTTCGGCGGAGCCCTCTTGGGCCTCTGCGGACGCCTGCATCGAGCTTGTTGGAGTCCCTCCGGACTTTGCGGACCAAATTCGCGCTGCTGCCGCAGCGGACGACGTCCCGCTCGCCGCACTCAAGGCTGCCGACGCAGCTTCTCTGCGGTGGCCCACGCTCGGCACGCTACCACTCTCCGCGTGCGACCCCTTCACGCTGGACTCTTTCTCTAAGCTACTGCGGGCACACGCTCGTGCCGGAAAGGACCTCATCGTCGCGAGGGTGACCACGGTGTCGTCGGGCAAGCTCTTCCACGACATCTATGCGGCCCATGCGATCAACAGGGTGCTCTTCCGAACGCAGCAGTCCGAAGGGCTGCTGCATCGCATGAAAGCGAGGAACCCGCTCAACAATCTGGAGATCGTGGGCGACGTCTGGTACTACTCAGTGAACGCCGATGAGGCGAGGACCACCCTTGCTGCGCTCAAAGGAAACGGCAGCTGTGGGTATGGTCTGGGCACGGACACCCGCAGGCCTAGGAGATTCTCGTTCTCGTCACTCTGGGATGCGGCGACTCAGCTCATCTCGCCCTCGTCGCGAGAAGGGCACAAACGTTCCCGATCGGTCGGCCCCCCCGGATACCGCGCTGTCGGCCTAGGAGAGGACCCACCCGCTCTGGTCGAGACTACGATCCGCACTTTTCCGCCTGTGGTGACGGTCGAGGACTGCGACCGCAGCTCCCCCATCGACGCTGTCGAGCTTCGGCCGGAAGCATGGCCGGACCTGCCTCCACCTTATGTGCGCCCCGGGGCAGAGAGTGTCAAGCCGCCGGCGGTCGGGCAGTCCGTCATCTTCGGGTGAGCCATGTCTACTTGGCGCCGGCTCCACGCAGACTCATCTCCGTGTCAGGGCAAAATTCATCGGCACGGACGATGACTTTCTAATGAAGGCTGAAACGAGGGCCTACTTCAGGGCAAATGCGCTCGACCACTCGGAAGCTGTCCTCTTCGAGCTCAGTGGTGCAGCTGCTCCGGCTGAAGACAATGCCCTCCCCCACCCTGCGCTCCCTGGTTTTCGTTACACGCTCGACACTACCGACGGTGACGATGCGTTCGACGCGGAGAACGCAACACCCCTTCAACACTTGCGGCGGATGCTCTTCCAGCCCCTGCGTCCCTTCAACAGCGCGATCCTAGGGCTGATCTTCACGCCCGTGTGGAGGACCATTGTCCTCTCGTACATCCTGGCCGCCATCTTGGTGATCAAGTTCGTCGGAACGGCGGCGGGGACGGTCGTCTACGTCGTGATCGCGGGGCTGGCGCTCATGTGCGCGGCGTGCTTCGTGTTCCTCTTCGGGGCCTGAACACATTTCATTCGACCAGCTCCACCGTCCCGTGCTCTGCGTCCCAGCCGTACTGCCGCATGCTCACGGTCCACTGGTTCCACGCGTCCTGGTAGACGTCGACCCCTTCGCGCCTCAGAATCGCGGCCTGGAGATCCATGCTGGCTCGAGGGAACCGGATGGAGACTCGTCCTTTGTGGTTGATGACGCGATGCCAGGGCACCGGCCCGTTGTCGAGGTCGGCAGGGACGGCACGCGCGTTGGCTTCCCGATCGCGGCGACGGCGCCTCCTCCTTCCTTCCGTGGGTGCGGGTGACGCGCTCCTGCGATCCTGCGCCGTATCGCCGGTGCCCTCTGCAGGGGCGTCCGTGTCCCCGTCCTGCCGGGCCTCCCCAGACGCGTTGCCTTCCTCGCGAGCTTCCGTCCTCGTCTCGGCGCGTTCCCTCGCGGCTCTTCGCTCCTGGCGCGCCTCCACTTCGCGATGCAGGTCCCAATCGATCTCATCGTCGGCGAGCCCGCGCAGGACGTGTCCGACGTGCCTCGAATGGTTCGGGAACCCTGCCACGCGCGCAATCTGGCCATAGCTCGCGACCGAACCGCTAGGAATGGAGCGTATGCATCGCAGGACGTTCCGGCGGAACTTGGCCGCGTCGCTCATCGCGGGAGACGGGGTGGGTGAAGGAGCAACCACAGTGGGCCAAAGGACGTCCGGTCATCACATCAGAGTGCACACAGCATTCTCGACAAGAACCGCTCTATCGCTACAGTTGAAATGACCAACAATCGGTCCTTTTCGTCGCCGAACCGGATGCTCGGGCTTCCCGCTGACGCCTCACCGCGCCCGCTTCTCCTCCGGTCCGAGCAGCTGCCGCCCCAGAATGACCCTCTGGATCTGGTTGGTCTGCAAAAGCAACGGCGTCAGACCGTGTCCCAAATCGCTAGACGGCCCGCAATCCAACCCACCCCCTCGACGACCTGCAGCAGCTTCGCGTCGCGCATGTACCTGTTGATCCCGCCGTCGTTGGAGATGCCGTGCGCGCCGTGGAGCTGCACCGCGTCCGTGGCGACGGCCATGGCGGTGTCGGTGGCGAAGAGCTTGGCGGCGGCGGCGGCCTTGGCCATCTCGGGGCCCTTGAGGTGGGCGTCGGCCATGCACGCGGCCTTGTAGGTGAGCAGGCGGGAGGCTTCGATCCTGGTGTGCTGTGGGTGATCGGTCAGTGAGGATCGCCATCGTCATCGAGGGCAAGCAGGGACGTACCATGTCGGCGACCATCCAGCGCAGGCCCTGGAAGTCGGCGAGGGCCTGGCCGAAGGCGCGGCGGCCCTTGATGAACTCGATCGACTTGTCGAGGGCGCCCTGGGCGAGACCGACGCCGCG
Organism: Hyaloraphidium curvatum; assembly: GCA_025558095.1. Taxonomy (NCBI): domain Eukaryota; kingdom Fungi; phylum Monoblepharomycota; class Hyaloraphidiomycetes; order Hyaloraphidiales; family Hyaloraphidiaceae; genus Hyaloraphidium; species Hyaloraphidium curvatum. The sequence goes on from JAIVFI010000042.1 coordinate 282,983, forward strand.
GGCGGCGATCAGCGGCCTGTCGTAAAGGCCAGGAGTTTAGATCAATGGGGCACGAGAGAGACGGGTCGGACGAACCTCGAGTGGTTGAACGCCTCCATGACGGCCTTGAAGCCCTTGCCCTCCTCGCCCAGCATGTTCTCCTTGGGCACCCACACCGAGTCGAAGAAGAGCGGGCTGCTCGGCACGCCCCTGCCGCCCATCTTGTCCTCCTTCCTGCCCACCGTGAACCCGGGCGTGCCCCTGGGCACGACGAAGAAGTTGAGCGCGGCCCCGCTCTTTGGCGGCTCCTGCCCCTCGGCGACGACCTTGGCGGCCACAACCACAAAGTCCGCCACGGCGGCGTTGGTGCACCAGATCTTTGCGCCGTCGATCACGTAGCCGTCGCGGCCGTCGCGGACCTGGCGCACGGCCTTGGTCTTGATGCCGCTGATGTCGCTGCCGCTCTGGGGCTCCGAGGTGGAGAAGGCGCCGCGGACGCGGCCCTCGGCGAGGCCGGGGAGGAGCTGCGCCTTTTGCTCGGCGGAGCCGGCGGCGAGGATGGCCGAGATGGGGAGCCACTGCACGAGGAGCAGGTATGCGGCTGGACGGAACGGTTAGGTCGACGATAAGACAGATAGATGGCGGTGGAGATACTGACTGTTGTAGCAGATCCTGCCAAGCTCCTCGACGACGACGCAGGCGGAAAGGAGCGAGTCGGAGCCGCCGTCTGCCAATGGGAGCAATCAGATCTGGCCACCCGAGTCGACGGCACTCGAGCCCACATTCTTCAGGGAAGGGAAGGGTGAAGAGGCCGAGTTCCTTCAGGAGCTCGAACATGTCCTGCGGGCCCGGTGAGGAACGCCGACGTGGGATCGGCGACGCTGACGCACCTGCGGGTACTCGCCGGTGCGGTCGATCTCGTCCGCCCTGGGGGCGACCTTCTCCAGCGCGATGCGGCGGACGTAGTCCTTCAGGTTGACGAGGTCCGGCGAGAGGAGGAAGTTTGTCGGTGTCGTCTCGGCGTCGATTGTCGCCTCGAGCGAGTCCGTGGGCGCCGCGGACGCGAAGCGCGGGGCTGGCGATGCCGAGAACGGCCGCAGCGCGAGCACCGGCAGCCTGCGGGCTGCGGCGGCGCGGGCGGCGGCGCGGGACAGCGGGGCCGAGAGGAGCAGCGCCCTCGGGGCGGCCATCGCGGGGGCGGGGGGCGGCGGGCGGCGGCGCGGTGCTCTGCAGACGAATGCCGCAACTGTCTGCTGCGGCTTCGGAAGACTCCCTCGGCAGGCGAGATTGAAACCGATGATCGAGCGCGGAAGACGGGTCGATGCCGGGCCGATCTCCGCCTAGCGGTTCCCTAGTTGGCGTCCTCCACTACGAGAACCCGCTAGCCTCTCCGTGGCGCCGGCCCGCTCCGAGTTCCCCACTTCGACCTCCCACTCCTCTCTCCCGAACGATGGGCGGCGACGCGCACGGCCACGGCCACGGCCCCTCGGTGCCCAGCTGTGCGTGCGCCGCCGCCTCCCCGCCGCCCCGCTCACCCGCCGCAGACGACGAGATCCGGCACTTCGCCTTTGTCGGCGCGCGCCCCGCAGTCGTCGACTCGACCGCCTACTACAAGGCTCTCGTCGACACGAACCTCGGCTCGCCCGCGACCTACCAGAAGGTCTCGGACAAGGCCTAGTGCGTGCCGCGCCGCGCCCTCCTATCCGCGTCTGACCCCATCCGCCCACCAACCCCCATCCGCCGCCGCATCCGCACCCGCAGCGCCGCCGCGAAGGCCCGGCTAGCAAAGGCCGAGGAGAAGGCGTGATGTAGCCGCTGGACTGAAATCGGACGTGGCTGCCTCGCTTGTTGCCCCGGGAACTCGGATGCCGACGCTCGCCGGTCCTGGACTGCTGATGGACTGCATTCCTGCGGACATGGAGTGCTGGAACGGGGATTCTGGCTTCGGATGCCGTGCATCGCGGTGGATCGCCCTACACGGCCCTACGCGACGTGCTCCACGGCACTACTCGTCCTTGAAATAGCTCATATCGAAGCCGTCCATGTCCCCGTACCTGCCGAGGCTGCGGAACCCCACGGTGATCTGCCCCACGTGGTACGTGGAATGGTTGACCATGTGGGCGACGATCTCGTTGGCGGGCTTGGTTGCCGTGCCGCCGGCCGAGTCGGTGTACTCCACGGGCTTGCCCGAGGCGAGCAGCCCGGCGAGGTTCCCGTTTGCAAAGGCGAGCACCTTGTCGGCCTGTCGGGGCGTTCAGTCCAGGCCAGGTGTCGACCCGCTGCCACCCGCCTCTTCGAGCAACATCGCCGCCGTCGCCGCCCGATCCGCAACGTACGTCTCCCACCCATTCTTCTTCCCCTTGACCTTCGAGTACGGATCCTCCATCCGCTCCCACATGTCGTGCAGAGCCGCGTGTCCCTCCTCGTGCCCGGCCAGTCTCCCGCCCCACAGCCGGAGCGTCGCCACGACATGGTTCAGCACGCCATGAATGGAGCGGAACACGAGCCCGCAGTCGGAAAAGTAATCGGTGTCCGACACGGGCGCGAGCTTCTCGATGACGAGGCCGAGGAGCCAGCGCTGGTACCGCAGCAGGCGGAGGAGGTGAAGTGCTAGGGGGTCGCTGGCGGGCGCGGGGGTGGAGGGCGCGGGGGAGGACATGGTCTGGGGAGCGGGGGTTGGTGTTCCGTCGGAATTGCATTCATCGGAGATAGAAGCAGGCCTCACGTCGCGGGAACGTTGGGGAACTACGGTTCTGTTTGGGCGCGGAGCGGAGCGATGTAACCTCCCGACTTCGCTCGTGATCGTCGGCCAACGCCGCCCGAAAAGGACGAAAAGACGAGCAAAAGACTCGTCGCAGAGAGCAAGAAACAAGAATCTGTTGGAAAGAGCAAGAAACATCGCAGCTCTACCGAAGATGTGCCAATCATCGGTATCCGCTGATGAGACAGGAGCGGCAACGCCTCCACCCATGGTGCCGCCCTCTGTCGGCAACGTCGACCAACCTCTGCAGGCCGGCTAGACGACCGTTCCTGCTGTCGTCCTGCGTCGACCGTGACATCCCTTGCAGGCTGGCGTCCGTCGTGATCACCTCCTTTGGCCGTCCGCAACCGTCCTGAAACCCACTTATAAAGTTCCAGATGGCAACGAGGACGTCGACAATCGCGTTTACAATAGCCATGACTTGTAGGGCGGGTCAGGGTTTGACGTCGCGCAGGCCACGGAACGGGAGGGCCCACAGAAGGAGGCGATGGCGGAAATGACGGCGTTGATGCCCCTGCCGATGGCTGAAAAGATGTTTCCCATCTTTGAGTTGGCACTTTGGCACGGAGCGTTGGTGGAAGCGGGCTATAGAGCGCGGGGTGTGCGGCTTCAGGGCGCTTCAACAGCTCGCTGCAAGGGCGGTTGCGGGGGCACTGGGCAACAAAACTGCCGTCAGACGTGTAGCCGCGCTATTCGTTTACATGGCTTACAGTCCGGAGGCGAACTGGAGCGCGGGCGAAGGACTGTTGCGTCGCAATTGCGAACAATGCGATGCGGTAACCGCTCGCGAAAGCCCCAATACCACCTTTGTGCGTTCATCACAAAACTCCCCCCGCGTTCACACAATCAGAGCTCACATTCTCACTGCATTCATCACCAAATCAGCGCTTACTTGCCCATCTTGTCAAAGAAACGCAGCCGCTTCCGCCTGAGCTCTTCCGCGTCGACCTCGCGGTGCTCCCCAACCCGCTGCCCGCCCTCGACGCTCTCCCTCGCCCTCCGGTTGCCCGATCCGACCTCCCTGATCGACTCGTAGATCGTGGCCTCGTGGCTGGTGAACCTCAGATCCTTCTTGCGCGGCACGACGTCCTTCAGCACCCTCGTGGCCCGCTCGAGATCGATCTCCTCCTTTTTGACGGGATACTTGAGCTGAGCTTCCAGCCTAGCCCACAGCCCGGCCTCGCGAAGCAGCATGTTGCTCCAGGTCTTGTGCGATCGGAAGACGATGGAGATCCGGCTCTGGTACTGGCTGGATGGCGGAGCGACCGCGAGGGGGCGGATGCCGTGCAGCCAGTCGACGCGTGAAGGGCCGGACATAATAGATCTACGGAGCAGCGAATTGAGATGAGTCGAGTGCCTGTGTTTCGAGGGTCATGCGCTTACCGGGACTTCGATCGCGTAGGCGTTGCGGCACTTGTCGGCGTGCTTGCCGCTCTCGGGGGCCTTTTCGACCCGAAAGCCAGCATCCTCCTCTTCCTTCGACAGTCTCCTCGGTCTCCCTTCCCACTTCGAGCCGGCGAGGACGAAGGAAGCGGTGCTGCCCAGCCCAAGGCTCACTGTCGTGACGAACTCGCCCCATCTGTACCGCGAGTCCCAGTGGGCCTGGGAGAGGAACACGCGCGTCAACGAATATCTAGCGGCTTTAGTGTAAAGGGCTCACATGGAATCCCCCGTTGGGCGGCTCGTACTCCATGGCCTGAAACGAATCGGCGAGAACCAGCTCGGGACACATGCCGCTGTCTTTGACGAGATTCCAGACCCGGAACCCGTCGTCGAACGCGTCGGGACCGCTGATCAATGACTTCCCGGATCCGCCGGTGCGTTCCGTTCCCTCTTTGTCGCGCTTCCACGTTCCGCGTTCGAGTTGGGGTCGGGAGGCGTCGTAGAGTCGGCGCTCGCCGGCGGGCGTTAGAACGTCGTAGGCGATGAGGAGGCCCGGCACCGAGGTGCTTCGAAGAATGCGCATGACTGCCAGGGAAATGGAGCCGACGCTCGCGTGATGACGGGTTCCGCGTGTGGTCCGGAGCGATGACGTTTGCGCCGCGGCGGCCTGGAAATCGACCACACCCGGTTCAATGCCCACCATCTCGCGCGTTTTGACGCGCCTGACGCGTCTCGCGGTCCAATCTTTGCCGAGGGGCGTGCGCTGGCGGCACGTCCTCGCCTCGCCGGATATTGTTGGCTTCGCGGAGCACCTGAAGGAATGCCGGAACGTCGTGGTTCTCGCCGGCGCCGGATTGTCGACGGCTGCGGGCCTTCCGGACTTCCGCACCCCCGGTACCGGCTTGTACGCGGCGCTGGAGAAGTTCAAGCTTCCGTACCCGGAGAGCATCTTCGACCTGGACCACTTCAGAAACGATCCGAGGGCATTTCTTGCCGTCGGGCGCGACCTTATGCCCCGGCCAGCCCTGTTCCAGCCGACTCTGGGCCACTACTTCGTACGACAACTCTCGGACCAGGGCCGTCTCTTGCGGTTGTTTAGCCAAAACGTCGACGGTCTCGAGTATCTGGCCGGCATACCTGACGAGAGGGTCGTCACTGCCCATGGCTCCTTCCGGGGGGGGCACTGCGCGGGGTCGGACAACACTCGTCCGTGCGGACACCGCATCTCGGCCGGGGAAACACGGAGGATCATGCTCTCGGGCAAGATCGAGGACTGCGTTTGCCCACGATGCCAAATCGGGTACATGAAGCCCGACATCGTGTTCTTCTCCGAGTCCATGCCCGAGGATTTCTGGTACCGCGCCGAGGCCGATCTCCCCAAGGCGGACGCCCTCATCGTTATGGGCACGTCGCTCCAGGTGTTTCCTTTTGCCGGACTCGTAGACGACGTGCCGCGCATGGTCCCGCGGCTGCTGATCAACAAGACTCTGGACGGCCCGTTCCGGGATCTGCCCGAGATCCGCGACGCCTTTGGTCGGGACGCAGTGTACCAGGGGTCTTGCGACGACGGCGTGAAGGAGCTCGCGCGCCTGTGTGGGTTCGGGGAGACGGAACTTGTCGAACTTGCCGATCGCGAGCGCGCGATGGTCAAGGAGTTTGGCGAATCCCTCGCGGCCACGCAGGACGGCGAGGCGGCATTCTGGAATGGACTGCCGTGGTTGGAGGGGAAGGATCGGCCTCCCGGTCTTCCAAAACCTCGCCCATGATTGCAAGACGGACATGCTTTCGGCTACGGGTTCACATCTTGGGCCACCCACGATCCACCGTCTCCTCGCGAGAACTTGATCCGGGTCTGCGGCCTGCCGGAGAGGCGCAGGTAGTCCACGTTTACCACCTCCATGACCAGGAGCGTGAACCGCGTCAGCCCGAGGTCGTGCGCCTCCTTCAGCCTCGCGTCGCCCTCTGAGGCCGCCACCATGTCGTCCAGCTCCCAGATCATCCTGTCTTCGGGGCTGCGCTCGAGGGGCTTCCCGGGATGCGGCCAGGAGAAGCTGGCGCGACCGCCCGGCGCGATGCGGCCCCAGAGCGCGAGCCGCTGCTGCTCCCAGAACTGCTGCTGTTCGGCGGGAGAGGGCGTCGGGGCGTCCGCGGTCGTGGGAGGGAAGGGGATGGGCGGCAGCGGGGTGGAGGCGTACAGCGGGTGGGAGGGCGGGAAGACGAGGAAGATTCGGCCCGAAAGGCGGTACTGTTCCCGCGGGACCGACAGCCACCAGCAGACCTCTGCCCTTCCGTTGCCGTCAATCAGCTCCTGGACCTGAAAGCGCTGCAGGATCAGCACTATCGCTCCCAAACCGCGTCCGAATCACTGACAGACCTTCTCCGAGCGACAATCAGTGCAGAAAGTCAGCATGTCCGAGGTCGGCGACCCCCGGTTCGGTGCCTCCCGCGACGGGATTGGCAGACTCGGATCGTTGCTCGGATCGGGGCTTGTGTCCGCGGCAGCCGGGGCCGGGACAGCCGAGGTAGGAGCAATAGGGCCTAGGAAGCCGCGAAAGACGACCGTCCGGACCGACGGAGTCGGCGTGGCGAGCTGGACATAGACCGCGCTGCCGTCTTTGCCGCGACTGATCTTGAGCGCGTACTGCGACGTGGGCACGCGTCAGAAGCAGCGATGCGCAACGTGCAATGATCCGAGACCTCGATCATGGCCTTCCAGGACCGCGACGAGGCCGCCATCGCGTCTTGCGGACTGATTGGTGGTGCTGGGAAACGGGAGATCGGCACCCGCAACCGCCAACACAATGGCCCGCCTGCCCAGCTTCGCCGATGTGCGCGCCAGCTACGAGGACTTTGTGCTGCGCAACGCGCCTTTGGTGACGGCGGTCGAGGGCATCGCGCGAAACGTCGCGTTCTTCCTGCCGGGCCGCGTCGTCGAGTCGGAGCTCGCGGCCGAGTCGGTGTTCGCGGCGCTGAACGTGCTCGGCGTCTACCACGACGCCATCCTCGCGCCGCACTTCCCGCAGGCGTCGGCGCCCGGCTCGCACACCGCGCTGTTCAACCGCTATGCGCGCGCCGCCGTCGGCCGCCCCGGCGTCCGCCACGTCGCGTTCGCGCTGGCCGGCCTGTCCGCCGGCGAGGTCGTGCTCGAGCTGCTGGCGCGCAGGCGCGGCGATCGCGCCCGCTGGGACGTCGTGCTCGCGATCGAGGCCATCAAGGCCGGCCTGCGGCTGCACATGTTCAACCAGACCGGCGGCCGCATGGTGCTGTCGCCGCCGCTGCCCGTGCGCGACTACGACACGTCGCAGCCGGAGGTCACAGTGCACATCGGGCCGCCGAACCTCAACGACGTGTTCGGCTCGGGCGCCAAGGACCCGGCCGCCGTCAGCAAGTTCCTGACGAGCCGCGCGCTCACCGACCCCAGCGCCCTGAGGCCGGGCGATCTCGTCGGCGTGACCGACGGCTACCGCAAGTGGTGCGAGATTGCCTTCATCCTCAGGCCAGTCATCTACGGTGGGTTCCCCTCGAATGGCTTCCCATTTTTTTCCGCCTGATCCTTTCCGCAGTCACCCTGATCCGCCAATACGGCGTCCACCACGCCCTCCCTTTCTCCGTATCCCTCGCCGTGGACCTGACCGCCCTCCTCGTCTCCCAATCGGTTCTGCGCGGCAAGCGCAAGCCGACGGTGCTGGAGAAGGCCGAGTACCAGCGCAGGATGTGGCTCCTGCTGTGGTACCTGCTCCGGGGACCGATGTACGACCGGTGGACGAGCCCCCGACTGTCTTCCTTCGTCGGATGGACCAAGGGGAAGATGGGAATCAGCATACTTGGGAGTGAGTGACTCGGCCCGGTCGCCCGTCCTTGAGGCCGCCTGACACGTTCGTCAGACATTGTCGCCGACTACCTTCCTGCGTGGGAGTCGGTCTACTTCCATACCGCCGCGTCGTCTTAGAGATAGACTCCATTGACTGTGTCGCGATCGCTAATCGTAATGGAAGGATATCGACAAAGAGTTACATGGCCCAGGAAATCGAAAAGTTCAATGCTCCTTGTCCGCCAGCGCGACTTCCTCGTCGCGCTCCAAAGCCGAGAACGCTCCCTTCAGAAGACTGACAATGTCACCGAGTCCAACCACCTCCCCGCCGCCGCCTTTGCCCCCGCCGCGGCTGGCCAGCGGCAGCATCCTCGCGTTCTCGACGTCAGCCCCGAGATCTTCCTCCGCATCGGCGTCCTGAGCTGCGGCGGCCTTGCCGCTCAACGCCATCCGCCGCGTTTCGTAGAGCTCGAAAAGGCCCTCCTCGATCGTGTTGGCCACGAGGTACCTCCAGACGTGGGTGGTGCGGGTCTGGCCGATGCGGTGCACGCGGTTGATGGCCTGGAGCTCCACGCCAGGGTGCAGAATGGGCTCGACGATCATGACGTGCGTCGCATTGACCAGGGTGAGGCCGGAGCTCTGCGACTTTGCGTGGAGGATAAAGACGCGGATCTCCGGGTTGCGGCGGAACTGCACAGCGGCACGGTTGCGCTGCGACCCCTGGAAGCGTACGTAGTGGATGCCGTTCTTGGCCAGGCCGTTGGCCAGGAAGTCCAGCACCTGCTCCCACTGCGAAAAGAGCACGACCTTCTCCCCCTTGTCCAAAGACATGATGTGGCGCACGATCGTGTCCAGCTTGCTGCCAAAGGAGCCCAGGAGGTGGATCTTCTGCACCTTCGTGGTCGACGTCGCCGGCAGCACGTCGCAGAAGCTCGACGCGCGGCGGATGACGCCCTCGAGCGTCAGCTCGTCACTCTTCCGTTTCGTGCTGTTGAACGACACGCGATTGATCTCCGAGACCGCCATGGTCGAGTTGCACGTCGGGCACTTGCGGTGCTGGTTGACCCACTGCGTCAAGCAGGGGAGGCAGAAGAAGTGCGCGCACGGCGTGATTGCCGCGTTGTTGTACTCGTCCCGGCAAATGACACACACTCGTGCCTCGCCTTCCGGGGTCTCTTCGCTCAGGTGGAGCAGGTACTTCTTGCGCCCGTCCAGCTGGACGATCTTGGACTTGAGCTTCTTCTCGTCCTCGGCACACTGCTTGATGGCCCAGGTGAAGCTGTCCGCAATGTCGCCCTCCGTGAACTTGCCCGGCTCGACGGAGTCCGAGAGATCCTGCAGCGCGCGGAAGTACTCGATGCGAGCATTCTGGAGCTTGGTCATCAGCCTCGACTCCCTGCGAAACGTTAGGACCGGTGCCGCGCGCCACACGAGGGAGAACGTACTTCTGCAGAGCTTCGATCAGCTTCATGTTCCGGTCCACCTCCTTGTTCAGCCGCCGAAGCTCGTTCTGGCAGAGCATCGCTTCCGTCTCGGGCATGTTCGGCTTGTTGGCGACGTGGGCCCGAAGGGAGGCCGCGAGCCCCTTGAGGTTGTTGAGGCCCTTGGGGAGCGTCCTCTCCTTGTACAGCTGCTTCAGCAGATCGCTGCTGTTCTGCAGGTGGATGGTCCCCTCTTGGGGACGGGGTGCGCCGCTGAGGAGGGTGATTCGGTCCAGTAGAGCCTCGTTGTAGGCGTCTTGGTACACGTTGGCGTCCTCCTGCAGTTTGAGGCTCGTTTGGTACTCGTTGCCGTGCGGTTTCTTGGCACCGCTGCCCGACGCCTCGTCCGATGCGGATTCGCCGCCGGCCTGCTCCGTGGAGGACCGTGCGGATCCTGCTCCGTTCGCAAGCTGCGGATCGCCCGCGGCCGTTTGCGGGGCCGCCGGATCCGACCTTTGGGGAGCTTCCGGTTCCGCGTAATCAAGATCCGTGGTGAGCACGTCAAGCACCTTCTTCCGCCAGGCCATCATCGTGGCACTCTGCTTGTTGAGCGCCGACACAGTGGCGTCGACCTGCATCATCAGTTCCTGGGTGACGATGCCGCCCTTGAAGGTACTGGGCGCGATGTGGAGATCGTTCTTGCCCGCGCTGCCGGCCTCCGCGGCTGCTTCGTCGATCCTCTTCTTGGCCTTCTCGACCTCCTTGATCCTCGGCCCCAGAATCTCCTGCCGGATCGACTCGGCACGGTCGTAAAACTGGTCCTCCAGCGCCTGCTCCTTGAGGGTGTTGTGGACGCAGGCAATGAAGTATACCAGTCGGTGTTCCACCTCAAGCCACGCGGCGAGGCGGCCGGCTGCGGCGGAGAGCTTGTCGTCGGCTTCCTTGGTGGCCTCGTCTTCCTCTTCCGTGACCATCGAGTCAGCGTCGCCGGCTTTAGCCCCTTCGCCAGCGGCGCTGCGCGCGTCAGCTTCCTCGCGCAGCGCAGCGAGCTCCTTGCGCGCCTCGGCGACCGACTTTTCGACCCCGATGAGGAGGTTCTGGTACAGCTTGAGGGCGTCCGCAAAGGCCTTGCGCTGCTCGAGCGCCTGGGCCCGGCGGATCTGCACCCCGACCAGCTGGCGCTCGGCGGTGGTGAGGTCGCTCGAGCACTGGCGAACCATCCAGACAAGAACCTGAAGGGGACATAGGTGTGAGAGGTGGGTATAAGTGTGACGCTGCAAGAGCGCCTACGTCGTTGATGCTCTTGATGAGCTGCGACCCCAAGGCGCGCTTGTTCTCCGCGCCGATCTGCGGGTGCACGCAAGTCTGCCGCAGCGTCGTGAGCCACTTGCCCAGCTTCGTCCTGTCCACCTCGCCGATCGAGTCCACGTCCGCCGCCGAGAGTACGGACTTCATGTCCTCCAGGCACAGCTCGAGCCGCTGCAAGTAGTACTCCCGCTCGACCTCCTTGAGGTTGACCGGGAAGATGTGCTCCTCCTGCGCAGGTATCGTCAGGTCCTCCTTGACGTGCTCCTTCGAGTTGCGGTGCATGATGATGCCCAGCGCGGCGAGCAGATTGTTTCGGTACGACGGGAGCGGGAGCATGGCGCGCCGGAACGCGAGGTGGTCGCTCAGCGTGCGGGGCTGCTTGAGGAAGAGAAAGAGGCCCTCCAGATCCTGGATGCCCGCCTTGCCGATCGGGGTGCCCGTGACGACCCTTTGAGGATGCCGGTTGGCCACCTGCCGGCCAGCGGACGCAAACGGAGCACACCCACCAAGCGTGCACCCGAGGAATCAGCCCGACCATCTCTGCCGCCTTGCTCACGCCGCTCTCGACCCGCTGCGCCTCGTCCAGGCACACCCGCCACCACCGCGACGCCACCAGCGGGCTCGTCTTGCGCTCGTACCGCCTCTCGTACCGCCTTTCCCGCGCCGAATCGTCCTTGGCGTGCCAGACCTCCTTCTGCAGTACCTCGTACGTGGTGAGGACCACGTCGGCCGCGGCAAAGTCCGGCACCCCGTCATCGCCGGACCGCTTGGACTTGGGCTTCATGCCGTTGACCACGTCCGAAGCGTTCTCGAGGCCGGTCTTGACCCCGGAGTAGACGACCACGTTGGTCGACGGGGCGTGCTGGGCGATCTCCTCGATCCACTGCGCCAGGATCGACTGCGGGGTCACGATCAAGGTCGCGGGGAGGAACGGAAGGTCCGCATCGGGCCCGCCCGCCACGTTGGCCCCCGCGGACCGCGGGCGCGCGGCCTTCTTGCCCTTGCCCTTGCAGTCGGCGCAGGCGAAGCCGGTGCCGTTGGGGTTGCCGACGCATGAGGCGTGGAACGCGCGGGAGCACTTGGAGCACGTCGCGCGGGAATCGCCCGCCGCCACGTCTTCGCCGCACGAGCATGGCTCGACCAGGGGGGGCTGCGACTGCGGCCCCGCGCGATGGGCGAGGACCAGAGACAGCAGCTCCACCGTCTTGCCGAGCCCCATCTGAATCGCAACGTCAGGAATGCAAACAGGGCGCACCTAGAGAGAAAACCAACCTCTTCGGCAAGGATGCCATATCCGCCCCACGCAGCCCCTTCGTCAGCAAAGCCGCCGTCCCGCCGCATGGCCCCGGTCATCCGCTCGATCCAGAAAGCCCCGGCCGGGTTGCCGGGCAGCTCGAACTTTTCCCAGATACCCCCCTCGCGAATCGTCACGTCGCCCTGCGGCGGTTCAGCACGCTCCAGCCCATGGGTGGAGACGGCGACCCCCTCCCTGGCCAACATCCACTGCACGGCCCTCCTCTGGAACGGCAGCAGCGCGCACTCAAGTTCCGCGGGCTGGCGGAACGCGGGATCCCGCGGTTTGGGGTTCTTTGAGGGGAGGACCGCCGCGTACAGGTCGCGGACCTCGCCGCCGAGGTCGTCTAGGCGGGGCTCCCGGTTCTGGGGGCGGCCTCCGGAAGGGCGTGCGGGGAGGAGGTGGTTGAACAGGTCGTGCGTGAGCGGCGAGAAGAAGGACGACGAGGCGGCACGCGCGGAAGAGAGGGAGGCCGAGGTGCCCATGGGCAGGAGGAGGGGGAAAGACAGGTGGAATGACAGGCAATCGTCCGCGGCACTGTAAGTAACCGCCAGCCTGGGGTCGTGCGTAGCGACGGAGAGGTCGGCCGATTCGGCCTGGCGCGCGAGGTTGTAGATGGCGTGCAGGAGTGTCGGGGCAGGACGGTGCCGCCTCGTCTGCCCGTTCGGCACGGCCACATCCGAGGCGACGACCGACATGGGCAAGCCCGAGTCGTAGCGGCCAGTGGTTGACAGGCGCACGTAGGGGTAGACGAGCGGCTTCCAGAACAGCGTCGCAAGGCCGCCCCAGGCCGTGCGGTACTTGCAGACCAGGACGGGGTGGGTCACGCTGGCGCCCGTCTCGGGCACGCGGAAGGTCTCCAAGCGGAACGAGATGGCCGGCTCGAGGTGCAGGCCGCCCGAAGCGGCGAGCTGCTTGGCGGCGTGGAAGGCATCTGCGGCCTCCGCGGCGGCCGCGTCCCCGGCGGCGTCCTCGGCCTCATCGTCGCCGACCAGCAGCAGATCCGCGTCCTCCAGGGTCCACTTGACAACGATGTCGACGGAGCCGACCCACTCGCCGCCCGCGCCGGGCCCCGCGGCGGCCTCCCGGATCGGCGTCTCAGAGGACGCGGGCGCGTCCCCTTCGGCTCCGCCGGCCGGTGCGCAGATGCCGACCCACTCGAGCGGCGGGTGGCCGACGGCGGCGGGCGCGGGCGCGGGTGCGGGTGCCGGCGCGCGGGTGCGGGCGAGGTGGAGCGCGTGCGGGCGGAGTGCGGCCACGAACGGCGAGTCGTGCGCGAGCGCCAGGGCGTGCGCGGGCTCATCGGCGGGGTCGGCGGCGCCGGCGACCTCCGCACCGCCGGCGGGCCCGCCCGGCTGCCGCGGCGCGCCCGTCGCCCCCGCGTCCCCGCCGGCCGCGGACGCCGCGGCCTCCACCCGGCGGCGCTTCGGTGGGCGGGCTTCCTCCTCCGCCGGTCCGAACCGTTCCCATAGCGAGCTGACCGCAGTCTCAAGCCTGCCGAGCCCGGACATCGCGGCGTGGGAACGGCGATCTCTCCCCACGAGCTCTCAACCGCGGCCGCGACATCACACGGTACTGCCGTCCCCGTCTTCCTTTCGCCGAGGACGATGCAGGCCCGGAGCGCGGACGACTTCTTCCTCTCGGATGCCGCGCATGCAAACAATGCGCGGCGCGAGGAAAAGATGCGCTCCGGCCTCGGGTCGTCCGCCGGCGCGCCATTCCGCCCGAGCAACGGGTCAAAGATCCTGGCCATGGCCGCCTCGCCCGCATCGCCAGAGGGCGCCCGCATCTACATAGGGGAAAGCTCGGGCGTGGCCCGCACAGTGAACCTGGACGTGCGTCCGGCGCCTCGCCGCCCCGCTGCCGGGTCTGACCGGGGCCTTCCTTCAGACAAAGACGACCGTGCGCGTGTTCAAGGGCCACACGGGCCCCGTGACGTGCCTGGCCGTGGAGCAAAACCCGGAAACGGGCGAGGACGCGTTCCTCTACACCGGCTCGTGGGACAAGACCATTAAGCGATGGGACATTAGGGTTCGTGCCGTCGGTGCGGCGACCCCCCGGATCTCTTTGCTCACGCGCCCTTCCTGCCCGCCGCAACCCCGGCACCGTAGACCGGACAGTGCGTCACGACCTTCAGCGGCCACACGGACTTTGTCAAGTGCATCCTGCTTATCCCGCCGGCCGTACTCGCGGAGCTGCTCCCGGCTTCACACCCCAAGCCCACGAGCCCCAAGCTCGTCTCCTCCTCGTCCGACCGCAGCATCAAGCTGTGGGACGTCGCAACCGGCCGCGCCGAACGGACGCTGAAGGGGCACCCCCGCGGTGTTGAGTGTCTCGCGGTCTTCTTTTCGGAGCCGTCGGAAGGTCGGCCGCAGGCGACGCTGCTCTCGGGCGGCAGCGAGGGGTTCGTGCACGGCTGGAACTTTGGCGACGTGCTGGCGTCCGACCGGGCCGTGCTCGATTCGGAGGACGACAGGCTGCACCTGCAGGGAGGGCACGAAACGAGCGTCTACGGGCTGGCAGTCTTGGAAGGGCACTTTTGGAGTGGTGGGCCGAGCCGCCGGGGTTTCCGCTCCGCGAAGCGCTCACGTTTCCCGCCCGTCCGCAGTGTCTGCCGACAAATCGGCCCGGAGATGGGACTCGGACAGCGGGTTCGCGCAGGATCTGCGCCTCGAGCACCCCGACTTTGTCCGCTGCATCGCCGTGCACCCGACGCTGCCCATGGTCTTTACCGGCTGCAGGGACGAGGAGATCCGGTGTTGGGACACACAGGTTCGTCCGCGACGGCCCTGGTCTATGACTCGGCGATCTGACCCCTTGATCGCCGCCCCAGACGGGCGATCTCGTCGCCGAGATCTCGGGGCACTACGGCGACGTCACTTCCCTGCTCATACCCCCGGCCGACCCCTCGAAGCTGCTTTCCGCGTCGCTGGACGGCACGGTGCGGACGTGGGACGTGTCCCCCGACGGCATGCGGGCGCACGCCCGGGCATGGAGGGACAAGCTGGACGAGGCGGAAGCGGCGAAGCGGAGGGAGGAGGCGGCGAAGACGGGGATCACGGAAGAAGAGGAGAGGGAGCTGATGGAATTGATGGAAGATTAGACCGCTTTGCGTCCTCTGCTGAAGGCGTTTCGGCGCGTTGAATCGCGGCCCAGCACCGCCCGCCGGCTCTTCCCTCAACACTTCACGGGAGAGCTTTTTCGCCAGCGCCAGAACCATGAGCTCCAGACAGGGCGGGAAGCTGAAGCCGCTGAAGGCCCCGAAGAAGGTCGGCCGGTCAGGGCAGCGCTGCCGCAGCCGGGGTTCGAACGCGATTCTGCAGGACAACAAGGAGCTGGACGAGGACGACCTGGCCTTCAAACAGAAGCAACAAGAGGAGAAGAAAAAGATGGCCGAGATGCAGGCGAAGGCAAAAGCGGGCGGACCGTGAGCTTTCCGTGTCTGCGCACTCTTTTGCTTCGGATCTGACACTCTATCCAGTCTCATCGGCGGCGGTATCAAGAAGAGCGAGTGTTTCCTGTCTTGCGCTCTCTTGTGGGCGTCTGACTGACTGCTTCGTCGTGGACAGGCGGCAAGAAGTAGGGGGGGTTCGCCAGGAGATCCGAGCGGGCGGACCGGCCAACCCAGCGCGGGACAGCCGTGTCCCATGTGGATCATGTTCGACACGATTCTCCCTTCAACTTCTCTACGTTCATTCTGACCATGTCCGAGCTTTCTGTCCCCGTTGCTACCGTGCCGCAAGGTTCTCTACAAACTCGAGGGCCTTCTTCTTCACGTGGTCCACCTGGCCGTTCGGCTGCTTCTTCTCCCATTCCAGCCAGCGCTTGAAAATGTCCCTCGCCCGCTTGCTCGAGAGCTGGAGGTTCGTCATGCGCTCAAACAACCTGCGGACCCGCTCGGGCTCCCCGGGCCGGGCCTTCGAGCCCTGCTCCATGTCCAAGTAGATGGACCAGATGTCCAGTCGCTTCGGGTATGTGCTGACGACGCTCTCCAGAATCGTGCGGCCGCGTTCGGGCTCGCCAAAGCGGAACTCCATCTGGGCAAACTTGACAATGGTCTCGATGTCTGCGATTGTGCCGAAAGTCAACCGGGAGTGAAGCCCGGTGCTGCGCCGCACTCACGTTTCCGCTTTGCCAAGCTCTGAATCGCCCGTTGAAGCGTCTTCCGCGACTCGTCAATCTTGCCACGCTTGATGTAGAAGAGGCCCAATCCGATCCAGACTTTGGAGCTCTCCTTGAACTTCTTGGCCATCGCCTCGTAAAGAGCTTCGGCGAGCTGTTCGGGACGTGCTGACATCACTACGAGTCGCGCCGCGTTGCGATCTCGACGCACCTGGTCCTTCCCCGACTGTTCATAGATCGCCACCATTCGGAGGTGCATATCCTTCGAATCGTTGTACTGGCAGGCGCGCGCAAAGACGGCATCCAGCTTGTCCTGGGTCCCGTAAGCATTCTCCAGGTTCAAGTACGCGATCCAGACGTTGAGCTTCTCGGCTTCTTCCCGGAAGTGGATCGTCTGGAGGGCGCGCTCAGCCACCTCCCTCGCCCGCTCAACCTCCCCGAGCTGCAGGTGAAAAGCCATGTACTTGACCCAGATGTAAGAGGACGACGGCGAACCCAGCAGGAAGCGCTCAAAGTCGTCGGCGGACTGCGGCGCCCTGTTGGGGTCAAGCATTTCCTCCTCCTTGCGGCTGATTTCCTCTTCCAGCTCCCTTTTTGACCTCCGTTTGGCGCGGCGCGACTTGCCGTGCTCTGCCCGGTCTTCCCCTTGATCATCGTCGGCGGAGGCGTCCGCCTCGACCTCCTCATCCGAAGCACGAGTGGCTTTGGCGTCCCAGACAAATCCGTGAGAGGTCTCGAGCGCGCCGGCTTCTCCGTCCTCGCTGCTTTGGTCCGAGTCTGATGCAGAGTCCATCCGGTTGGCGATGCCGTTGTAAGCGTCGGCCACAGGTTCGCCTCCCCCGTCGTCCTCGCTCCAGTCCTCCACTTCTTCAACGCCGCCTAAACTGCCATGCGACCGAGTTTCCGAATCGTCTCCCACCGACTCCTCCTCTCCGCCTGTCTCCTTATCTTCTTCCTCCGAGAGCTCGCCGCCAAGCTCTTCCTCAAAGTAGGTCGACTTCAGTCCGAATGAGACCCGTTTTCGCGTCTCATCAACCTTCAATATGATGGCTCGCACGGCGTCCCCAACTTGGTACAACTTGTCGATCTGCTTGACCGGTACATCGGCCAGCTGGACGAGCAAAGACGATGTCAGATGGAGCATTCGACAGCCGAACGTGGTCCGCCAACCTCAGAGATGTGGCAGAGGCCGCTGATACCCTGGCTGTCGTCAACGCGGATAAAGACGCCGAAGCTCTCGACTTTGGTGACGACTCCATCGACCTTCATGCCTTTCTCCAGATCGGACCATCCGAGACGCTTTCCTCGTCCGCTCCGACCCGCATCGCCCGCTTTTATCGAGAACTCCACGTGCCGCTTTGGCAGGTCGACGCTGGACGTACATCAGATTGAGCACACGAAAGGGCGTGCGGAAGACCCACCTGATCACTTTCCCGGCCACGAGCTGCCCAACTTTCACCAGGCTCTGCCAATCCTTGACGAAATCATGCGAGATCTCTGATATCTTGAGCCGCGCCGTGACGTGGCGGCCGAGTGCGACAAAGGCGCCCTTGTCGGTGACATTCACGATGTACCCGCGAATATCCTGGCCGACCTCCAGATCCCCAACGCTAGCCACTTCCGGATCTCTTGCCGGCTTTCCCGTTGTCGGCCTTAGCCGCGACGTCCGCAGAGAAAGGTCAAGATGATGCCGCTCCGAATCATGCTCCACGACCACCGCACGCACGACGTCCCCAGGAGCATACCCTTGCGTCGGGTTCTCCTGGTAACTATCGGCGATGTCCGTCAACGCGACCTTTCCATAGCGATGGCCGGAGAGCTGCAAAACGATTCCCTTGACGGCATCTGCGCTAACGACCCTTCCCACCGCGGCGGCACCAGGCACGGAAGCCGCTTGCTGCGGTTCGATGAGAGAGAGGTCAACGGTCCTTTTGTCCAGATCTACCCGGATGACGTGGCATTTGACAGCTTGTCCCACGAAAAAAATGTCGGCCAAGTTCGACACCACCGTCGCATCCTCGGATGCATCCACGCCGCTGATGCGCCCCTGAAGAGTCGGGCTCAGATGAACCCAAAGAGCAGAGTCCTTCACATCGTGGATGAACCCCGGGAGGACATCCCCAACTGCGACGTGCGAGACGTCGGGCGGGGGCCTGTGGTCGTCGCCCGCGCCGTTCGCATTCTCTAAGTCACTCGGCCGCACCGTCATCTCAACGACAGTCTGGGTGATGGGGTTGCGATGTGTGATGGGCAAGTACTTGTGGTTCTTTGAGGAAATCAATCCAAGAACCTTGCAACTGATCTCCTGTCCAGGCTTCAGGTGCGCCAAGGGTCGCGCAGGATCCGGGATCCCTTCGAAGCTGTCGAAAATCTCCGTGACGTGAACCCGTCCCCGAAGATTGGCAGCTAGCACGACATTCAACTGGCTGTCCTTGATCGATTTGATCCTGCCTTTGGTTAGGCAGCCGACGTTGTAGTCCGATAGGGCAGTCATCCTCGGGTCGATGGGATCGACGACCAGCCGTTTAGCGTCGGCGCTACCGGATTCTCCGCGCACGTCGTCGCGAGATCGGATCAGCACCAGAGTTTTTGACTCGGCCAACCCCTGAAGAGATAGCGGGCTGGACGGAGCTGCCTTGCGTTCCTGAACCAACTCCACGCTGACGGTCTGGCCAACTTTCAATGGCTTTTGGCCACCGCGCAAGCTCCGTGCGGTCGAAAATATGATTTCGCCGCGCCCCGACGTGTCCTCGACTTCCAAAACCACCGCAGCCGCTTGAACGACCCTGACGATGGCAAGGCTCAACTTCGATGTCCCAAGCGCGGCCGTTCCCGAAGCCTTATCCGAAGTGAGAGCAACTCGCATGCCGTTCTTCCCGTATCCCAGCGACCGGCACAAGACTTGCCTACCCCTCTTGGGAACCGTGGCTGCATTGGCAAGAAGTCAGACATGAAACACTCGCCCACGTATCCACCCTACCTTTGTCCGCACCCAATGCAATGATGCCGTTCAGTCCGTTGTTGAGCTCGACTTCCACGTCTTCAGCGCCGATTTGCTTCACCACACCCGTGTCCACTGAGCCAATCGGGAAGAGTTCTAGAGCTTTTCGTGCACGCGGATCCAGCGATAATCCGGATTTGGTCCAGCGGCAGAAGTCCACGGCATCCTGCTCTTCCACGAGCGCCTCGACATACCGCCGTTCGAGATCCCCCGCAATCGGCACGTCAACCAACGAAAGGCTGAAGCGGCCGCTCTGCGTATTCACCGAAGCCACACGCGCAGCAACAGTCTGCCCAACATTGAACAGAGACGCAGGGCTGCCGGTGAAGCCGACAGCAATGTCTTGCTTTTTCAGGTAGCCGACGAGATCGCCCAGGAACGATACGAAGACGCCGGCATCGGTCACGTTTTTGACGAAACCAACCACCACCGAGCCCGTCTTGACACCGCCAAACGACACCGGAACGTTGCCGTCCGCGACGGCTTGCTGCATGACCCGGTTGCGTGTGACAAACAACCTGGATCTCACGAGATCCGTGTGTACCACCATCAGGCTCTCCACCAAAGAACCGTCCCTGAGGCCGTCAAAAAGCACCATCTGGTGTTCCGGCACCTCGGCCAACTGGTGCCGCGGCAAGACCGCAACCAAGCCCGATCCCTCCAGCTGCAACACTGCCGAATCAGTGGTCTTCGAAATCACCTTGCCCGACACGATGCTCCCGAGAGGGATGTCGCCGAGCCCCAGCGCGTAGCTTGTCGAAGTAAGGACAAGCGATAAACGCAACTTGGCCTCCTCCGGATCGCAGCTCAGGATTCGGCACTTGACGCTCTGCCCGAGCTTGACGACATCCGAGGCCGCATTGACGTACTGCGTGCTGCATGCAACCATCATTAGGACGAAACACGACAAAGGGGGCACCGGGTAGGTACCTAAGCTCCGATATTGGGACGAGACCCTTCACGTTGGCATAAAAAGAGACAATGCAACCCCATCGATCGACCTTGGTCACAGTTCCCTGTACGATGGTGCCTTCGACCGCAGCTTGATACGAGCTCAAAACCGGCAACGAGTCCTGCACGAGAGACTTCTTTGCCGTGAGGACCATTCGACGTGCCTCGGGGTTCACGGATACGATCCTGAGCTTCAGCTTTTGGCCAGGCTTGAACATCTTGTCGGGACGTTGAAGCTTTACGTCAGAAAGTTGCGCCGTCGGAACGAAGCCGTTGACAGCCTCCGTGAGCTTGACCAGGGCCCCGGACGGCTGGAGCCGCAGAATCTCTCCCGTCACCAGCGTCCCAGGTTGAACGTCCCAGTACCCAACGAAAGGCAGACCGAAGATGCTGGGCTGGAGAGACAGCTGGACGAGCTCATCGCACAGGTCGAAGCCAAGCAGCCGGGCCTTGTGCTTGGTCCCAACGGCAAACTTGTTTGGCGGGATCTTGGCAAGGTGTGAATCCGAAATGCGCGATATCTGCGGGCAAGGCCGTTCATTTTGAACGGTCCAAACGGTGAAAGTAGCGCGACCCACATGCACGAAACCAAACGCCGCGCCACACGATACCAAAAGGCCATTGGCTCCGTCCGTCCGAAGGACAGCAACCTCGTCCAACACGCTGCCGATCCTGTAGCTCGTCCCATCGAAAGCGTGCGCAGCGCCGCCGGAGCCGCTGAGCAAGGCGGCTCCCCTGTTCCAGTTCACCAGCGCATCCTTGAGCGTCAAGGTGACGGTCTTGGTCTCCAAATCCACCCCGAGAATGCGGGCCCGTAGTTTCTGATCGACCTTGTACCGCTCTGGGACGGGTTTGAATGCCGACTGAGGATGCATGGGAAGCTGGAGATAGTGGACGGTTCCGGAAAACACTCCTCCGAAGGCCAAACGTATTCCGTCCTCGGTGGAGGCAGTGACCCGCGCATTGACCAACAGACCCGGCCTCAAAGCGTCCAACTGCGCTGCCGAAAGGGTCTGCTCCGGCACCACGGCCCGAGCCAAGGAGGTCCCCTTTGCAGAACACGTAATGACGCGTTTCGATTTGTCCGTGGTGAGGATCGTCACCGTCACCGTCTGGCCAAGAGCAAGTCCACGAGCCGGTCCCGCCCCGTCGGAATCGTCCGCAACGTTTGGCGCATGATCGTCATGCAGGAAACAGGACACTTTTGGTATCCCCACGTCCATCAAGTACCCGTGATCTTCCCTGGACAGCACCGACGCAGCCAGAACCTGTGAGCAAGAGGAGGATCAACAAAAGCATCGAGGTCATGGGCATGTTGTCGCACCATTCCCTCGAAAAGCGACTTCGCTGTCAGGCCACAGTTGGTTGCGGACGGCTTGATCGACAGTTCCACCCGGCGCCTCTGTTTGCCCACTCCATCACCATCAATTGCAGGCTCCGAGGATGCCCCTTTGCCGGGGCCACTGCCCAGTTCGGTCACGACGCAGCGCAGCACCTGGCCAACATGGAAAAGCGCCTCCAACGACGGGAGCGAGACCTCGTCCTCCACCCCCTGGCCGCCTTGGCCAGGCTCAGAAGAATCGTCTCCATCCTCCGAGGCTGAGGACTCGTCTTCGGGGGTTTCCATATCCGCGTCAGCGCCCGATGCGCCCAGCGCTGCGCGCTCGACCGCTTTCGAGACCAAATCAGATACCTCTGTGATGGGAACGAATCCCGTGAGGTTGTTGGGGAGGGAAACCACAAGTTCCAAGTCATGAATCTCCTTCACGACTCCAAGAAAGTGGGAAGATAGCGCCTTGAGGCTCTGCGGGGGGGTTGGTTGGGTTCCGAGCCCGTCAGCATCGCAGCGGCACCTCGCACCTTGAACCGCCAAGGATCCACACCACCCTCGACGTTTCTGTTGGGCAAAGTGGCCCCTTTGGATTTCAGCTTCTTGGACTTCGGCTCCTCGGCCGGAACAGGGGCAGCAGTAGTCTCGCGAGCTCGCTTGAGCTTCGGCGTACTAGGCTCCGAAGCAAGCTCCTTCTTCCGCCGGTCTGAGCTTGCCCGCGGAAAGGCGGTCGCATCCTCGCCTCCCCCGTCTCCGCGGCCGCGCGGGAAGTCCTCCATCGGTTGGTCAGACGACGACGACCAAGATTTGTCTCTTTGGTTGTTGACCTGGACGCTGCGGTCATCGCGCGCGCATGTCGCATTGCTAGGCGGCGCGGGGCCCTTCTCGGCGCTGATCTGCAGCAGAATCGGAATTCGGACGTTTCATTTCCTCACAGAAGCGCCGGACTGGTCCCCCGCTGACCGGGCCTCTGGACGCCGTCAGCACAGTCTTGGCAGCGCTGCCGCTGCCGCCGGTGCACTTTCCGAGGATGAATCGCGATGAGGCCATCCGTTGCCTCGAGATCGCGAAGGAACGGTTTCGGCGAGGGGACCTTGAGGCCGCGCTGAAGTTTGCGCAGAAGGCCAAGGCACTTGACTCTGGGCTCGACGAGGTGCACGACTACGTCGAGTTCGTCCTTCTGACGAAGGAGCGCAGCAATCGGAGCAGCGGCGCCGGACCTTCCGAAGGACCGTCGGTTCCGGAAGGGGAAGGGATCAGGCACCGGCGCCATCCCGCGGGCACCTCCGAGAACGGCGCCGCGGCAACCGCCAACGGCTCCGCAACGGGATCTCGGGCGCACGCCCCTTCAGCCAAAAAGGAGTACACCGTTGAGCAGGCCGAGGCCGTCAAGGTCGTGCTAAAGATGAAGCACGACTACTACAAAGTTCTGGACGTGGAGCGGACTTGCGTGGAGGTTGAGCTGAAGAAAGCCTACCGGAAGAAGGCTCTGGTGCTTCACCCCGATAAGAACGGGGCCCCTGGTGCCGATGAGGCGTTCAAGATAGTCTCGAAGGCGTACCAAGTTCTGTCCGACGAGACTTTGCGGAGGCGGTACGACCAGACCGGGGCCGATCCCGGTTCCCGGGACTCCATGGCCGGCCCTGGCGGCATGTACGCCGGCGCGCGTTTCCAGGAGGAGCTGTCGCCGGAAGATCTCTTCAATCTTTTCTTTGGACAAATGGCCGGCGGCCCTGGTAGGTGCTTACGCCGTCCTAGATTAGCTCGATCTGACCGCCCCCCTGGTGACAGGCTTCCACACGTTCACGACGCGCGGTCCAGGTTTCCAATTCCGGGTTAATCGGCCCCAGCGCCGGCCGGATCAAGCGCAAGACGGCACTTTCTCCTGGGGTCCCCTCCTCCCCCTCCTCCTCCTTTTGTTGATTTCCATCTTGTCCCCTCTCCTCGGCGGTGGACCATCTGGTAAGCCTTGCGGCCGCTCCGTCCCGTGCCTTCGCAGCTGACAGAGTGCCGACAGTGCCGGCCTTCTCCCTCTCGCGGTCACCGCCACATACGCTTCCGCGTACAACAAGCAACCACGGTGTCAACTATTTCGTGGACCCTCGGACCTTCCCGTACACAACGGTGCGAGATCGGACGGAAGAGCGGCGCTTGCGACAGTTCGAGAACGAGGTTGAGGACTTTTACGTCCGAAATCTCCAACATCGCTGCCAATGGGAGATGTGCGTCGCTTCCTACATCGTTGAGCGTCATCATTCTGCTGACGTGTTCGTCCTAGGGACCGCAAACGCGCGGCGATCCAAGCTGCCAGAGGGCTCTTTAGCGTGGACCAGGAACGGCTACAGGCCGCGCAGGCGATGCGGCTTGAGAGCTGCGAAGAGCTGCGGACATGGAGTAGATAGATGGAGCCAGTCTTGATTTGAAGGGTTGATGTTGATCTAGTCCTTCTTCAACCTGATGATCGCCCGCTCGCCGACCTTTTCCAGGGTGAGGTTACCCCTCTTGCTCTCGGCGAGGTAGTGGCGCAAGAGGTTCATGTCCCGAGGGATCGATGGCCGCGGCGGCACGGCGAACTTGTCCGGCCTGGCGTAGTAGAGGCGTTCCGCGCGCGTGAGGTGGGACGTAACCACCTTCCCCCCGAGTTCCTCAATCCTCCGGATCGCTTGGGCAGAGACCTTGGCCACTCGGATCTCCACATCGCGCGTTGTAAACGCTTCCGCTCCCTGTGCGAGGATGAGTTTAGACCAGCATCGCGATGGGGTCGAAAACGCACTTCGGCGAGGATGGCGACGCCATCCTTTATGCTCTGCACGAGACCCGACTTGTAGAGGACAAGTGTGGTAATCGGCTTCGTTGGGTCTATCCGTCCCCTGTCGATCCAGTACTGGAGCTTGTTCAGCTGGACGGGAAAGTGCTTTCGCAACGGTCTTGCCGGAGGTCAGCCCACGTCCGGCCAAAATGTGCCCGGAGAGCTGCTAACCTCGAAAGGCGCACGCCGTGCTTCGGAACCACGTGGAAGAATGTCGTCTGGCCGCCTTCAAAGCCCCGTGGCCCCGGCTGACCGCTGTGCCTGTTTAGCCAACCCTTGTTGCCCCTGGGACGACCTTCACGGTAAGTCCGGCGGCAGGACGTGCACCCGACGGCAACGAACCGCCCGGAACGTTTGCCCCTTCCTGAGCCCAACCCTCTCCCCCACCGCTTGCGCTGGCGAACCACCATTGAGAAATTCGCGCGCCAAGCCATCGTTCAGGCCTACGTAGACGCGCGCGCCCGGGTTGTCCTTGATAGAATTGAGGCCGATCGTGTTCGACGCCGCCCGCGGCTTCACGATGACTGGTTTCCGCGATGCGGCTGGGGATGCGTGCGACTTGACGGTTCGCGTCTGCACAGTCGACGCAGCGCTGCCGGCCGCTGCGCGCCGACTGGGGGTCGAGAGCGCGAAAAGGGTCGACGCAAACGTCCAACTGGGGAGAAACGGGCTCCGATGAAGGCACTGGACGAGGCCGCGGTGCGCCATGATGTGATGTGGTTGCTCGTGACTGCGCGGCGCGCGCACTACAGCCCGGGGCGTCGGCTCCGCTGGCAATCCAGGAAACGCGCCGATATGGCTCCTTCACGCGCCGGTTGAGCCGCTGAATCCTTTCGGCACGCCGGTTACTTGCGCTCGGCACGTGCAGGCGACATGTCCTTCCTGAGCGCGTTCCTCGCGCCTCCCCCGCCGAAGACGGATCCCGGGGAGACGGTGTCGAAGGTCCGCCGACGCTTTCTTGCTCTGCAGTCTTGGAGCTCACGAGCTGCTCCGCTCAATGATGTCAATAGCTGGTGGACCGTCTGAAAACGGGGAACTTGGCCGAGGACAGGCGCGCTGCTGCATTGGGACTCAAGGGCCTTGTCCGGGAGTACCGATTGGTGGGGACTGGTCCTCTTTCCCCCGTACTTGCTCGTGCTGAATTGCATGCTGTGGACGCCAAGGACGTGGGAACCAAGGGCCTGGGCGTGCTGGCAGAAATCATCAAGAACGACCCCGACCTGGAAACGCTGAAAGCCGTCCTGGAGACCGTCAACTTGCTCTGCACGGTCGAACCTACCAGCCGAGCGAAAGACGACGGGACTCCCGTGGAGGACCTCGCGGTCATGGTGGGGCAAAATCCCGTGCTCGTGGGCTTCTCGCTCATTCCGCCCACTCCCCACAGTTCACGGAGATATTCATGAAGGTGCCGGGACCTTTCGGGACTTCTCGATTCCTGCTCACGCCACTGTTTCGCCAGGATCCGAGCAATGTTTCGGCGCTTCTTGCCATCCTGGAGGAGACCAACTTTTATGTCCGCTTCCAAACCGTGGAGCTTCTCGGCACGCTGCTCCACAACCGGCCCGACCAGCTGCAGGATTGCGTTCTGGCCGCCCCAATGGGCTTATCTAGGCTGATTGATCTCCTTGAGGACCGGAGAGAGGCCATTCGGAATGGTCGGTGGTGCGCAGCAAGGGCCCGACACCTGATGTTGACTTGCAGATAGCTGGCTTGCTTCTTCTCATCACCCTGACTCAAACCAACGCGGACATTCAGAAGATCGTTGCCTTCGAGAACGCTTTCGAAAGGTTGTTTCAGATCGTGGTCGAGGAGGGAGCGTCGGACGGTGGGATTGTCGTCCAGGATTGCTTGAACCTCGTGCACAACCTGCTTCGCTACAACACCTCGAACCAGGTGGGCTCCCTGGGTGTGAAGGTATCCCCGGTTGCCTAACACGTCGCTTTAGAACTTGTTCCGGGAAAGCGGCCTTGTCAAGCGCCTTCCGCAGTTGTTGCTGTCCAAGTCGGATTCGGGCGAGGTGCCGCTGAACCATCCTTCGGTGCAATGGCACGATCAGAAGATCCACAATGCGATCCTCATCCTGGAGCTTGTGAGGATTCTGTGTGTTCCCAACGATCCCAACACCACAGCCAATCAGGTATCCTTCATTGTCCTGCACCGTGTGCGCTTGCTTACGTAAAGACTCAGGTCCTGATGAACCAAGCTTCCATACTCAGCGCCGTCGTGGGCCTGGCACTCGCACCTCACGTGCCGGTGCAAGTCCGTGCGCAGGCCTTCTACGCCATCGCGGATGCGATTCGGGGGAGCCACGTGAACCAGGACGCATTCGCCCGCTCGGTGCTCCCGCCTCAGCCCGGTTATACCTCCATCACGCAACCGGCGCTGCTGATAACGATATCCAACGCTCTGGCGACCTCCAAGACGCTGGACGACTTTGTGCTCCGCTCAGCGTCGACCTACTGCTTCCAAGTAGGTGCTTGTGCACTTACCCGACGCCGGAGAGTGCTCAACGCCTGCAGTGCTATGTCTTCAACAACCCGGAAAGTCAGCTGGCTGTGGCCGCGACTTTCCAAGCACCGCCGGCCGACAACCCAAACAGCGAAGCACAAGGTAGGGCCGGTGCTGTGTTCAGCCCCTGGTCCTGCAATGACCTTCTACAGATAAACCTCAGTCGGCGGGTTCCATTATACTCGATTCCTTGCTTTACTGGGAAGGCGCGCGCAAAGACCCGTACATCGTTTGGTTCGCAAGCGTCCTCCTCTCTCACGTCCTGCGCAAGAATGAGCAGTGCAAGGAGCTCGCACTCGCTGTGTCCGTCTCCGAGGATGCCACTGGTATGTGGCGTGTGAATGTTGTTGTTCTCAGCCCGCTGAATCTGCATGTAACGCAGGCGACAGCGTGAAGCTCATGCACAAGGTCATGTACACGGTGACCATGACCATCAGAGAAAATCTTGACGTTCGTGCACAAATCGGGCTGCTCTGCGTGCTCGCGGTGTGGTTCTACGAGTGCCCGCCGGCAGTCGCCGAGTTCCTGTCGGAGAGCTCCAACCTATCCTATGTGAGGCCGAGCAGCTTCTGCATCGCGCTGCTTGACTCATCGCCGCCGTCAACAGCTCATCGAGCAGGTGAAGCAGTCTGGAATCAATCCCCTCACACAGGGTCTTGCCGCTTTCCTTCTGGGGCTGTGCTATGAATTCAACGACGACTCAGAGCCATCAGTTACGAGGTTCGTGGGCAGCCGCGATGTCAACGTTCTTTCCACAAACTGTCCGCACCAGGGCAACGATGAAGCCGATCATCACTAATCGGATAGGGATCGACCTTTTCCGAAGTCGGCTTGAGCGCCTGCGAGAATCGAGGCCTTTCAACAAGGTCTCGCCAAACATGATGGTGCGATGCGTGTAGCTGCGCCGAGGTCAGTGCACTCATGGATGCTACAGATCTCTGGCGAGATAGATGCCAAGGGCCTCCCGGACGTCTTCTTTGACTACTCCTTCACGGATTTCTTCAAGTCAAACTACGGTGATGCCGAGCATCGATAGCTTGGTCCAGCATGTGCTAATCAAAACCTTGCTATTGCAGAGGCATTGCTCAATTCCATCACAACGGGGGGGCCAGCACGACCACGGACAGATGCAAAATGTGAGCTGATCGCGACATGTTCGGCCGTTCGAGCTGATCTCCCGGGGTGAACCCAGCATCACCAATCGCCGGCGACCCCCAAGACCTGTCCGACCAAAGGGCACTGCTGACGAAGCAGCGGATGGAGCTGGAATCTCTTCAGCAGCGCGTCAGCGAACTGGAGGCGTTCCTGGCTTCGGAGAGGGAAGCATTTGCGCAGGAGCGCTCGGCGATGAACAAAACCATGGAGGACCTCATGGAAAAGCTGGCGACTAAAGAGAAGGAGGAGGAGGAGCTCCTGCTCTTGCTTGCCGACCAGGACTTGAAGCTCAAGGAGTTGGGCTACAACGACGATGATGGCGAGCCGGAAGAGGCGGCAGACGACGGGAATGACCATGATGAAGTAGACGGGGGTATACAGTAGTAGCTGTCCTATACCACAGTGGATCAGATGACGCAGTAGTCTCGCATGACCATGTGCGCGAGGTGTTGTGCCCCCGTGGACATGTAGATGCCGCAGAGGTTGTACGCCGCCTCCTGAACGTACGAGTTGCCTCCTGCAGTGCTTCCTTCGGCCAGGACAGTCTCGTAGTAGGGAATTGCAAGATGAAAGAGGCCTGTGGGGGGTTATGAAATAGCCAGGGCGACATGCCAAAACAGCGCACCTATCTGGTGAAACGCCCGCGCTATGTTGTAGCACGCTTCGCCATTGCCGCGCCGCAGGTCATAGTAACGAAAAAGGAAGGTGAAGGCCTATTCCGCGTTAGCTGGCGAGGCAGCTCTGCACACAGTCGTCCCTCGACCGACCTGCACAATCTGCAAGTGACGGTTGTCCGTTTGCCTGTTCATGGCCCTGTGAAGAAAAGCTATCCCAAGACTGAGGTTGATCAGGGGATCGTTGTTGCTTATGTTGTACGCCTTGATGTACGAGGCTGCAGTGCGGCGCTAAGCCAAAAGGTTGAAACGGGTGCATGCGTCCCACATATCGCATTAGAGTATGATCGTGCGGCCAGAAGGATGTGGCCATAAAGGCAGACAAGCATGGCGTTCTGGTTTGCAGGGCTGTCGGGAGCCTTGCGAGCCTTGTTCTCCATTTGGTTGATGAGGCGCAAGAAAGCCTTCTGAACATTGGACTGTGCATAAGCCGAGACGGCGTCCGGTCCTCTGCACCAATCACATGAGAAATCGCGGCCGGCCACCATGCCCTGCGGCTGTGGCGCGGTGCTCACCCGGACAAACACGCCGAGTACAGTCTGTAGGGATCGTTCTTGTACGGCTTTTGGTTGCAGAACCAGCGGCACACGTCCGCGACCTTCAGGACGTCGCCATTCTGCAATGCGATCCCTGGCGACGACCTCAGCAGCGAGAAGACGCAGCGGCGATCCACTTACCGATGGAGAGCATGCGCAGCGTGTGATGCCGTTGCTCGTCATGGTAGAACACATTGGCATCGATAGCCGATTGGAGCACTGCTTGTGCTTCTTCGAAACGCAGCTTTCGACAAAGAGCGATAGAATACTGCAAAATGGAGGAAAGTGAGCTACCGTGGCCGCCGGAAAAACGGGTGTTCGCACAATCGTGAAAGTCTCCAACCACTCGTCGAAAGATAGACCCTGAAAGCTGGTCAGCGAGCTGGAGTCCGCCGCGCCGTCCTCCCCTTGCAAGACGGTTCGTTAGGAGGGGCCGCGCCCATAGTGGACTACGCTCACCTGACTTGCGCAGCCGTGTCACCAAGTTGTTAAGTGCTTGCTGGGCACCAGCGTTCTGCGCCTTTGACCTCTTCTTCCGGCCAACGCCCGAGAACTTCTTGGACTGCGGGTAAAGTCAGAATCAACGCAAATCCGGCAGCACGGAGACAGCAGTACCCGATCCGAAGGATAGAAAGCCTTCGTTGTCTGGAACTTCTGCACCAGCTTCCGCGCCGTACGCAGGAGATCGCTCTGCTCGACATCGCTCGCGTCGCCTTCGCCCCATTTACCCCACAGAACCTTGCATTTCTGGAAGTTGGTGCGGTTGACGAGCTGCGCCTGCTCCTCCTCCGCTCGCCTCGTCTGCTCCCGTGCGGACGACTTCCGGTCTGAAGTTTCGCCTTCAATCAGGGCGCGACTCTGAGCGGCGCCAGCCTTGGACGCCCCGGTCGCTCGTGCGGATTCTTCGACTAAGCAGTGGAACAAATCAGCGTTGCATCTTCGGCTGCCGAAATGCCAGCCAAACCTTGGGTCACGAGCCGCATCGCTTGCTCGGTATCGCCCAGATCCGTATAGACTTGAGCCAGCTCAAGCACGGCGTCCACGTCTCCGGGCCGCGCGGCGATCACGGCTTCCAAAAGCTGCGCGCTCCTTTCCAGATCCCCGACTTCCTTGGAACAGGTTGCCATCCGTGCCCACAGCTGCTCATTGTTGGTGGAATCGTTCGCTCCCAACATCTCGAGCACCTCCATCGCGGGCCCGAAGAGCTTCTTCTTGATGTACGCATCTGCCACTTCGAAAAAGAGCTCCGGATATTCATCGACGCGATAGCTGCGAAGAATTGCAAAGTGTCGCTGCGTGGAACGGGCTTAGAGGAGGTATGCCGGTGGAGGACCCGGTGCCACCAACCCGTGCGAGGTCCAACTCATCAGTCCACAAACGGCAAATGCCGAGCTTTACTCGAAGCTCCGGAGGAAGCCATCTGCCCGATTCCGGATCGTCGGCCGCGGAATATTCTTCGTCGTTGTCGACAACATCCCAAGTGCTCGACTCTGCCCAACGCCCCTGCAGCTTGCGCGTCTGCTTCTTGATGAAGTCAATCGCGACCTCGTACTCGTCCACTTCCATGTATAGTTCCGCCAGCATGTTTGTCTCCTCGAACTGGATTCGACGACTGATCCATTCCTCTCCAGGCTCGCGATCTTCGTCGTCGCTCTCGGGCTCCACCTGGACGAACGCCCCGGGTTCGTTTCCAAACTCGGCGTCATCGTTTGCCAGGATCTCCTCGAACAACGTGATCGCTTTCTGCGGCATGCCTTGCGAGAGATACAACCTTGCAAGGTCCTTGATGACACTCAGCTCATCAGGATGGACGTTGAGTATCTGGATGAACCCGTCGATTGCCTAGAGCCGAGAGCTATCAAAAACGCGGGCACATAGCCCGGAGACCAACATGCCTTGCGCGGTTGCCCCAGCTTCTCGTAAACCTTGCTCCGGCTCGCCAATGCATCGACGTCGCTCCGGTCGAGCCTAATTGCCTTGTTGTAACAGTACACCGCCTGTGAAAGCTGGCTAGCTTTGCTGAGAGCGGTAATGAGAGTCGACGAGGGCTTGGAACTGGGAGCACCTTCATACGCACGTCGACATCTCCCCGAGCCGCTTCCATAGGTCCGAATCCCGCGGTGTGAGATGAGCTGCGATGAGGTAAAACTGGAGCGCCTTGACCGAATCCTCGAGCTCCTCGTGGATCATGGCCAGCGTGAACCAGGCCTGGTGCGCGTACGGGGCGCTCCGAATGATCTGGTGCAGGCTGTGAATGGCGTCGCTGTACTGGCCCTGCGTATAGGCCATGTTGGCTTCGCCGAGGAGGCGGGACTGCACGTCGTTCAAGGCCCTGGAGCCCTTGCCTGCGCCGACCTGCGTCGTGCATGAGGCGCGCGGCTATACAGTCGTGCGCAAAGGCCCACCGCTCTCCGCCGCCGCTTGCGCCTCCTGGACTGTCCGGATTCCATGGCCATCTGCGTCTCCAGCTCCTCCAGATCTCCAGCCACCGCACCATCGTCGTCTTCCGAGTAGTCGACGGTACCGAACAACTGGTTGAAGAGGGGAGTCGACTCGTCCTCCCCGGCGAGGATCCCTTCTATCGCGGTGGGATCAAATAGGCGGCTGCATGCATCTTCAATCAGCAAAAGCGGAATTTGCAGTCCCAAACTCGCACAGACGTTGAGGTCGGCGTTCCGATGGCGCCTTCTGCCCCGTCAGCGCCGTCCGGGCCCTCCCCGTCGCCGTCGTCCTCCTCTCCGTCCTCCTCCTCCCCGTCGTCATCTCCGCCTGGGTCAAACGAGCTTCCCAAGTAGCTCTGAGTCGTCCGGGGAGCGGCACCCGTGGCCGCCGCATGGAAAGCCGCGGTTGACATGCGAATATCGTCCGGATGCAGGTCCTCCAACTCCACACTGGTGCACCGGGGATCCCGTCTTCAGCCGTCCTGGTATTGTCGCGCGGGTAATCTCACTACTCCGGCTCATCTTCGTCCATCGCTGGAATAACTACGGAGTGTAGACTTCCGATCAAGTCGATCGCGTTTTGCAGCACCGCCCACAGCGCGACCCTCATTCGAGCCCGACCCTCAACGATTGTTCCGCCGAGACACTCGGGCTCGGGGCTCACCATGGGATGCGAATCTCCTGCACATATTCAGAGCTCTTGACCCTCGCAGCGGCGCTGAGCCTCATCGTGTTTGGTGGACATCTCTTCATCTCGAACCTTTTGCTCATTTTCGGCTCCCTTCGGGATACCGAGTCGCTCGTCGCGGCCTCCGCACCAAATGCTAGGCCGTTACCGGCGTCTTTGGGACGCCTTGAAGTGCCAAAGCCCCTGGCGACATCTGGGCTGCCCCGGCCAAAACGGCGAAAGAAGCCGACTCGACGGAACCGCACGGAGGATGCTTCACAGTATCTGGGCACTGGGGAACCTGGGATTGGGCTCCCTTGGAGGCTTGACGCAGCCAGGTACCTCAGCGCTCTCACGGAGCTCGAGCTCCAGCGGCGGAATGGCTCGCACAAGACCCCACGGTTCCCCGAGTACTCCGACCCCACGTCTCTGCCTCCCTTTGAACGCTGCAGCGCTTGGGCTGGCTGGGCTTTCGTGAACGCTTGGCGTGAGAATTGGTTTGACCTGTGCGATGGCGGCGGCAGTTTGGATGGAAGCAGGGCCGTGCAAGCCGACGCAGGCACCGCACCTGTGTTGAACACAAAAGGCGCCGCGCAGGGCCCCGCGCGGGGTCGCCGAAGGGTCTCCTTTCCGATATCGGAAGGCCGTGGTGCGGGACCAGATCGCCGTAGCTTCCAGACGCACCCTTCTACTGACCAGCTTTGGAAAGCCTATTTGGAAGAACGGAGGGCCCACGGTCCGTCTTCCAACGAACGGCCTCGGGGCCCTCTGTTCGAAGACACGGCTTGGAAAGGTCGCGATGGAGTTTTTTTCACTCGGCCAGTGGCCACTGCTGCCAGTCCGCCCTCCCCGGCCATCAGATGTTTCCAACGCTCCGACGTGGATCCGGACCATCATTTGACGCTCTGTGCTTCCTTTCCCGAAACGCCGCTGCTGCTTCCGCAGGGCTCCTATCCCATAACGCGGTGTTATCTGCTCAATAAGGACGGCAAAGGCTGCAACTTTGGGTGGGGCCAGCCGGGGACGACAGGCGTGTTCCCGAAAGGATCGGTCGTGGCCCCGGGCTGCTCTGTTTCTGCGGACGCAGCTGCACGGTTCCGACATGTCGCCGGTGTATCGCGGAAGCTGGGCCTTGCGCTGGCGCCGAACGTCCCGGATGAAACCGACCCCCGCCTTGGAAGCACTGACGTGGATGATCAGCAAGAGGCTGGGTATCGCGGTGCCGGCTCGGTAGCTTCCTTGGATGGGGCGAGCGCAGAGTATCCTCCGCTCAACGAAAGCGCGAGGCATGGTGAATGGTCGCTGTCATGGAAGGCGATCCACCCAGCACCCAAAGAAGGATCCCCGGACAACCGCCGGCAGACCACGCTCGGCGTCTTTGACTTTGTGCCTGAACCCGTCTCGGAATGCGTGCATCTTGTGACGGAACCCGTCTGGTTCGTGGAGAGGCTGGATCCGATAAACATCTACCACGGTTCTGAGGATCACACTCACGTATTTGACGCTCTGCTGGTTCTACCTGACGATCTCCTCGCGAGCTTCGGCAACCGGTCCTTTCGTTTCGTGTTCTTGGATCCGCAGGAGGATGGCTTTTTCCTCGAGTTCTGGCAGCGCGTCTCCTACCCCAACCCGGTGCGCTTTCTCCACAAGGAACCTTATCCTCCGGGGACGTGCTTTGTTGGCGGCACTGTTTGGTCCGTCCATTCGGAACGGAGTGTGTTGAGCTTGGGTCTGCACGGCGAGGGTTGGAGGGGTTACGGACGCAAGTGTCCGTCCTTGCTGCTCCAAGCATTCAATCGCTGGATCCGCGATCTTTTTGCGGATCGGACGCATACTCCGGCCTCGGAAATGGTGTGGTCACGATTTTCTTTCCGCGGGGATGGCCGGATCGTGATCCCCGATGAGACGCTGTTCAGCTTCTGGGACGAGGCAGAACGTCTGCAGGACCAGCCGCAACGAGAGGCATGGTGGATGGAGCGAGAATCTCGCAGCATCGTAAAGGGGAACCGTGGCCGTATCTTGCTCCGCAGGCGGCACAGCCTGATATGGCTCTCGCGCCGATCTTTGGAGACCACGCAAGCCCAGCTCACGAGCTGGCAACAGGCGCGTCTCATTCCGGCAGAAGTCGAAGAGTGCTTCCTGCAACGCTTGCTGCGCTTTGTCCTCTTTCGGAATTCGCAGCAGTGCATCAGGCGATTCCCTCCCAACCGACAAGCAAGGGAATGTCGTGGCGTAGCCAATCACTTTTGGGACGTGGAGAACCTCGAGGCCAGCGATCTTTCGTATGCGGAGCAGATGGAGCGTGTGGGGCGTGCCGACATCATTGTCGGCGCGCACGGTGCTGCACTGACGCACGCCATCCACATGCGGCCGGGATCGGCCGTGGTGGAGCTCGCGATGGGTGGGAATCCCCATTACGAGTTCATGACGACCGGGGCGGGTCACAGGTACTTTGCGACTTCCCTTGAGACCCAGAGCATGGAAAATGCTCTGCATCCGGTGATGGCAGCAATGAGGTGGATCGAGGGTGTTGCCCAGTGGCCTGAATATGGCTCATTCAAGGATGAAGGATGTGCGCGTGATGTGCTTTTGCAGCAAGGTGGCGGATAGTTTATAGTGGCCTTTGTCTCTCTTTTGAAATTTGACAACATGTAGTCGAAATGCGTTTTTGTTGCAGCACAAGGTCTTCTGAAACTGTTTGGACCGTGTCCTCCGTTTCGGTTCTTATAGGTGGTGTTGTGCTCGATCAGGTTGTTGACATGTTCAAGAAGGCGTTCAGAGAAGAAGGGAATAGCAATGGTGACCCGGACCTGCCCCTTGTTTGTTGTTACACCATCAGTTTGCTGCTAATTTGAAGTTGGTGGTCGTGCGTCTTTTTCATTTTCCCAGTTTCCTGTCCTTCATGGACTTTGAGATGAAGCTGGCAATGGAGTTGAGGGCCTTCTCCTTTTGCCGCCTCACTTTGATCGTGGGCTCGAACTCCTTGATGCTGAGAGCCCAGAGCCAGGTCTCCATGTTCCACTCAGGAGCATATGAGCAACAACGACATCCGCGCAGAGGTTGCCGCGGTACTGGAAACGTTCGAGGTTTATGAGAAGAGCTGCTCGGAGCATGGTGGAGGAGGGTTGACGGTCTTTGTGCGAAAGGAGCTACCGCACACCGTACGGACAGACTCGGACCCGATCCTGGACGTCGTGCAGATCCAAGTCGGCGGAGTGAACGTGCTGGGGGCGTACATACCGCCGACGCCAACGCAGGACATAGTCACGCAGGACGAGATGTGGTCGAGGTTCTCAGGGATTGTGGCTGGGTGCGACATGCCGATCGTGATCGGGGACCTGAACGCACATGTGGGGATAAGCGAGGCAAACAGCGACGTGCGTGGCACGAGCTTCGGAAAGCGTGTAATCCGGTCGGAGCAGCGCACGGATCGGAGGGGGAAACAGCTACTTGCACTGTGCCACGAGGAGGAGCTGGTGATCCTGAATGGGCGCCTCGAGCCGGGGGCAACAACTCGCGCAGGAAAGGATGGCGAGCGGGACAGCACCTTGGACTACGCAATCGTGCCGCAGAGCCGCTACGGGACGGTCACCCAGCTTGCATTTGTGAAGGAAGGCTGGGTCGTCACCTCAGACCACATGGCCCTGAGCCTGACCATCAAGGCCAACCTCGTGCGACCAGCTGCGAAGGAGAACAAGCCGCACTGCAAGCCCGTGCCGTGCAACTTCCACTTCCTCGCAATAATGCGAAACCTCTACGACGAGCCCTGGGTCAAGGAGGCAATGCAAGAGTACGAGCAACTTCAAGCTGGATCCGACAAGTGCAACCGGCTCATCCAGATCATGGCAGCGGTGAACAAGGTCGCAAAGAAGAAGTACGACAAGGTCAGCGTACACGAAGAGGCGGACAAGTTCCTCAACGGCTTTGCGGACTCGGCAGAGAGGGCCGAGATCGATCGGAAGCTGTCACGCCTTCTTGAGCTGCGATCCCTCATGGAGAAGGACGAGTGGAAGAAGGAGTACCAGGGGAAGACGCGGGAGCTGGAGAAGGAGCGGAAGAAGTTGGAGAAGAGGATGCGGAGGGTTGCTGAGCGAGAGAACTCCAAGCTGCTAGAGCGACTCTTCAGGCGAGAGCCTAAGGGGTACTACCAGCTGCTTGGAAAGGCTCACGCAAGGCGCAAGGGCAACCCCGTGCCCTTTGCAGAGCTGGTGCGCCACATGGAGATGGTCGCCAGCGCCGAATACGTGACCAAGATCGAGGAGGATCCAAGGCTCACGTTTCCACCACTTCCCAAGGCCACGATCACGCCTTCTGGAGACCTGCTGCGCCCCATCACCCTCAAGGAGCTGGAGAGGGTCTTGAAGAAGGCCCCCAACGGCAAGGCAAAGGACGAGGATGGGATCCGGCTCGAGTTCGTCAAGTACGGGACTGCAGTACTGAAGCAAGCTGTTGTCAACCTCCTCAACGACGTGCTCAATGGCGTCAAGATGGATGACTGGGGCCAGACACTGCTGGTGATGCTGCACAAGAAGGGGCCCAAGAACGTGGCTGGCAACTACCGAGGCATCAGCATAGAGAGGACGCTGGAGAAGGTCTTCTCCCTGGTCTGGAACGCTCGGCTAGCTCCCTGGGCTGAGTGCAACAAGCTGCTGGAAGGCTCGCAGTTTGGATTCCGTGCACGGAGATCGACCCTTCATGCAGTGTTCCTTGCCGAGGCACTCTTCTCCCTGGCCAAGGCATGCAAGGAGAAGCTGATCATGGTCTTTGTAGATTTCACAAAGGCTTTTGACACGGTGGAACACCCCAGGTTATGGCAGAAACTGGAGGAGATGGGTGCACCCAAACAGGTTGTTGACATGTTCGAGATGGCGTTCGGGCGCGTGTGGGGACGGCTCCGGGATGAAGACGGGACCAAGTCAGACTTCATCAAGTTCCTGACCGGAGTGAAGCAGGGGGACCCTCTCTCGTCGCTGTTCTTCATCTTGTTCATCAACGACATCACTGCTTTCATGGAGGCCAATGGTGCAAAAGGGATGGATCTGGGCATGGTGTCTGAGGAGGAAGAGGATCAGGAGAGGATGGTCAGCTTGCTAGCTCTGTTCTTTGCAGACGACACCACTTTGATCTCGAAGACGGTGAAGGATGCCAAGATGCAGCTGGATCTTCTGTCTGCATATGCCAGTGCCAATGGGCTGGAGATCAACGTCAGCAAGACAGAGTGGATGGCCAGGAGGATACCTCACCGTGTAAAGCTCATGTACAGGGACCAGGAGCTGAAGAGGGTTGACAGCTTCAAGCTTCTGGGGTATCAGCTGACCTCAACCGGCCGGAGCAAGGACCATGTGCATGGCAGAGAGGCCAAGATGAACGCTGCTTATGGCCTCTGGCTCCGCCGCGACTTCAGGGAGCAGCCTGGGATGAGTCCTGACCTCCAGCTCAAGCTCTACAACACAAAGGTCAAGGCAGTGGGCCAATATGGGAACCCGTTCATTGTTGAGATGCCGAAGGAGGAGTACCTTGCCGGGGAAAGCACCAGGGACAAAGTGACATGCATGGCTCTTCGTGCCGTCACTCATCTGCCCAAGTCTACCTCCCTGGCCTGTCTGTATGCGATCACTGGCCAGTACCCCCTTGCAGTTCATGACCACGAGTCGGCACTCAAGTTCCTCATGTGCATCAAAACAGCGGATCCTGCGCTGTACCTACTTTACAAAGAGCTCAAGATCGAGGCACTGAAGGGGTCCTGGAACTGGGCTGCCTTCCTGAGGGAACTACTTGTATACTATGGTGGCGAAGATGGGAAGGAGATGTGGGAGAAGGACACTGTCTCATGGCCCAAGGAGACTGTGGAGAATCTTGTGAAGGGCAAGTTCAGGGAGATCAATGCCCAGAGGCTCAAGGACAACGACAAACTGCACTTTTGGAGGATGTGTGACATGACCTTTGGCCACATCGGACCATCCTTGATCCGGGTGGAGAAGCACCGGAGGGATGTCCAAAAGTTGCTGTGCTCTACCCACGACCTGGAGGTGGAGACAGGCAGGCACCAAGGACTTGAGGTGCAGCAGAGAACGTGCAAGCATGACCCTGAGCACATTGGAGACGAACAACACTTTCTGTTTCACTGTTCAGCAAATGCAGAGCGGCGCCAGAAGCTGCAGACCAGACTGGAAGCACTGGGCCGCGAGTGGAACATGGAGACCTGGCTCTGGGCTCTTAGCATCAAGGAGTTCGAGCCCACGATCAAAGCGAGGCGGCAGAAGGAGAAGGCCCTCAACTCCATTGCCAGCTTCATCTCAAAGTCCATGAAGGACAGGAAAACTGGGAAAATGAAAAAGACACACGACGACGATGAACTTTGCAATTAGCAGCAAACTCATGGTGTAACAGCGGCCAAGCCAGGGGCAGGTCCGGGTCACCAATACTATTCTATTCTATTCACTCGCGGCCCAGTGCTTCCAGTCTGGTCTGCAGCTTCTGGCGCCGCTCTGCATTTGCTGAACAGTGAAACAGAAAGTGTTGTTCGTCTCCAATGTGCTCAGGGTCATGCTTGCACGTTCTCTGCTGCACCTCAAGTCCTTGGTGCCTGCCTGTCTCCACCTCCAGGTCGTGGGTAGAGCACAGCAACTTTTGGACATCCCTCCGGTGCTTCTCCACCCGGATCAAGGATGGTCCGATGTGGCCAAAGGTCATGTCACACATCCTCCAAAAGTGCAGTTTGTCGTTGTCCTTGAGCCTCTGGGCATTGATCTCCCTGAACTTGCCCTTCACAAGATTCTCCACAGTCTCCTTGGGCCATGAGACAGTGTCCTTCTCCCACATCTCCTTCCCATCTTCGCCACCATAGTATACAAGTAGTTCCCTCAGGAAGGCAGCCCAGTTCCAGGACCCCTTCAGTGCCTCGATCTTGAGCTCTTTGTAAAGTAGGTACAGCGCAGGATCCGCTGTTTTGATGCACATGAGGAACTTGAGTGCCGACTCGTGGTCATGAACTGCAAGGGGGTACTGGCCAGTGATCGCATACAGACAGGCCAGGGAGGTAGACTTGGGCAGATGAGTGACGGCACGAAGAGCCATGCATGTCACTTTGTCCCTGGTGCTTTCCCCGGCAAGGTACTCCTCCTTCGGCATCTCAACAATGAACGGGTTCCCATATTGGCCCACTGCCTTGACCTTTGTGTTGTAGAGCTTGAGCTGGAGGTCAGGACTCATCCCAGGCTGCTCCCTGAAGTCGCGGCGGAGCCAGAGCCCATAAGCAGCGTTCATCTTGGCCTCTCTGCCATGCACATGGTCCTTGCTCCGGCCGGTTGAGGTCAGCTGATACCCCAGAAGCTTGAAGCTGTCAACCCTCTTCAGCTCCTGGTCCCTGTACATGAGCTTTACACGGTGAGGTATCCTCCTGGCCATCCACTCTGTCTTGCTGACGTTGATCTCCAGCCCATTGGCACTGGCATATGCAGACAGAAGATCCAGCTGCATCTTGGCATCCTTCACCGTCTTCGAGATCAAAGTGGTGTCGTCTGCAAAGAACAGAGCTAGCAAGCTGACCATCCTCTCCTGATCCTCTTCCTCCTCAGACACCATGCCCAGATCCATCCCTTTTGCACCATTGGCCTCCATGAAAGCAGTGATGTCGTTGATGAACAAGATGAAGAACAGCGACGAGAGAGGGTCCCCCTGCTTCACTCCGGTCAGGAACTTGATGAAGTCTGACTTGGTCCCGTCTTCATCCCGGAGCCGTCCCCACACGCGCCCGAACGCCATCTCGAACATGTCAACAACCTGTTTGGGTGCACCCATCTCCTCCAGTTTCTGCCATAACCTGGGGTGTTCCACCGTGTCAAAAGCCTTTGTGAAATCTACAAAGACCATGATCAGCTTCTCCTTGCATGCCTTGGCCAGGGAGAAGAGTGCCTCGGCAAGGAACACTGCATGAAGGGTCGATCTCCGTGCACGGAATCCAAACTGCGAGCCTTCCAGCAGCTTGTTGCACTCAGCCCAGGGAGCTAGCCGAGCGTTCCAGACCAGGGAGAAGACCTTCTCCAGCGTCCTCTCTATGCTGATGCCTCGGTAGTTGCCAGCCACGTTCTTGGGCCCCTTCTTGTGCAGCATCACCAGCAGTGTCTGGCCCCAGTCATCCATCTTGACGCCATTGAGCACGTCGTTGAGGAGGTTGACAACAGCTTGCTTCAGTACTGCAGTCCCGTACTTGACGAACTCGAGCCGGATCCCATCCTCGTCCTTTGCCTTGCCGTTGGGGGCCTTCTTCAAGACCCTCTCCAGCTCCTTGAGGGTGATGGGGCGCAGCAGGTCTCCAGAAGGCGTGATCGTGGCCTTGGGAAGTGGTGGAAACGTGAGCCTTGGATCCTCCTCGATCTTGGTCACGTATTCGGCGCTGGCGACCATCTCCATGTGGCGCACCAGCTCTGCAAAGGGCACGGGGTTGCCCTTGCGCCTTGCGTGAGCCTTTCCAAGCAGCTGGTAGTACCCCTTAGGCTCTCGCCTGAAGAGTCGCTCTAGCAGCTTGGAGTTCTCTCGCTCAGCAACCCTCCGCATCCTCTTCTCCAACTTCTTCCGCTCCTTCTCCAGCTCCCGCGTCTTCCCCTGGTACTCCTTCTTCCACTCGTCCTTCTCCATGAGGGATCGCAGCTCAAGAAGGCGTGACAGCTTCCGATCGATCTCGGCCCTCTCTGCCGAGTCCGCAAAGCCGTTGAGGAACTTGTCCGCCTCTTCGTGTACGCTGACCTTGTCGTACTTCTTCTTTGCGACCTTGTTCACCGCTGCCATGATCTGGATGAGCCGGTTGCACTTGTCGGATCCAGCTTGAAGTTGCTCGTACTCTTGCATTGCCTCCTTGACCCAGGGCTCGTCGTAGAGGTTTCGCATTATTGCGAGGAAGTGGAAGTTGCACGGCACGGGCTTGCAGTGCGGCTTGTTCTCCTTCGCAGCTGGTCGCACGAGGTTGGCCTTGATGGTCAGGCTCAGGGCCATGTGGTCTGAGGTGACGACCCAGCCTTCCTTCACAAATGCAAGCTGGGTGACCGTCCCGTAGCGGCTCTGCGGCACGATTGCGTAGTCCAAGGTGCTGTCCCGCTCGCCATCCTTTCCTGCGCGAGTTGTTGCCCCCGGCTCGAGGCGCCCATTCAGGATCACCAGCTCCTCC
Organism: Hyaloraphidium curvatum; assembly: GCA_025558095.1. NCBI lineage: Eukaryota > Fungi > Monoblepharomycota > Hyaloraphidiomycetes > Hyaloraphidiales > Hyaloraphidiaceae > Hyaloraphidium > Hyaloraphidium curvatum. Next base: position 324,297 of record JAIVFI010000042.1, read on the forward strand.
TCGTGGCACAGTGCAAGTAGCTGTTTCCCCCTCCGATCCGTGCGCTGCTCCGACCGGATTACACGCTTTCCGAAGCTCGTGCCACGCACGTCGCTGTTTGCCTCGCTTATCCCCACATATGCGTTCAGGTCCCCGATCACGATCGGCATGTCGCACCCAGCCACAATCCCTGAGAACCTCGACCACATCTCATCCTGCGTGACTATGTCCTGCGTTGGCGTCGGCGGTATGTACGCCCCCAGCACGTTCACTCCGCCGACTTGGATCTGCACGACGTCCAGGATCGGGTCCGAGTCTGTCCGTACGGTGTGCGGTAGCTCCTTTCGCACAAAGACCGTCAACCCTCCTCCACCATGCTCCGAGCAGCTCTTCTCATAAACCTCGAACGTTTCCAGTACCGCGGCAACCTCTGCGCGGATGTCGTTGTTGCTCATATGCTCCTCCCAAGTCCGCTTCTCGCCTTTGCCCGTCCACCTTGCTTCAGCGAAAACGACGATATCGTACTCTACAATGTGTAGCAGCAGCTCACGTATAAAGAGGCTCTTCTCGAGCTTCCGCTCGACGTTTTGGTACAGTATCTTGAGGCATGTCCGAGTCTCGCTTTCCTAGCCGCGCGCAAGACGCTCTCCAGCGTTCGCGCGTGCATTCTGGCGCGTCTCCCAAAGCTCGCGCGACTTTGCTTCAATCTTTTCCATGGTGAGCGTCGTTTCCAGGCCTGTTTCCGGCGGCATGTAGACGATCTTCGGGCCGTCGCGGCAGAAGGGAATCCCATCCTTCTCCATCTGCTGGACCAGGTGGTACTGCGCAGTAGACCGGTTCTTCTGCATCCACGTCTTCTCGCGGCTCGCGTACGCAGCCAGGTGCTTCAGGGCTCCAGCCTCGTTGAGCCGAATGAGCGTCTCGCGGTCCTCCTCGGTCGAGAACGTGAGCTGGAGCTCAAAGGTGCGATTTCCCGTGAGGTACCACTTGTCCACCACGATCTCCTTGAGCGCATCGGTCCGCTGAACGAGCGCCTCACGGTCCTTGTGGTCGTGCGGCAGGTCGAGGGCGCAGCGCTTGAGGAGGTCACGGGCGCCTTCTCCGGTCTTCGCACTTTCGGGCGCCCGGCGGATCCTCCCTTTGCACGCGAGCGTCTCCTTTATGGCACGCTCTTGATCGCGCTCTTCGGGCGTTTGTGGTCCGACGGCCCAAGGGTCCGGCTCAGAGATAGGAGCGGCGGTAGTCGGCCTCCGCGGGCCCCTCTTCCGAGTTGTGGTCCACCCCGTTCCCGCGGGCGCTTCTTCGGCGAGCAGAAGCGCTTCCTCGATCTTTTTCGTCTCGATCGCGGCCCACTGCGTGTTATCGGCGTGAACCTTGGCCATGTCGGCGAGTGCCTTCATCGCGTCCAGCTTGCGGTCGAGGCGGACCTCCGACTCGCGGTTGGCCTTCTCCAGCTCGCTTATCCGCGCTTCTTGCGCGCGAATCGTCGCCATCGCGTCTAGAAGCTGCGCACTCTGGGCTCCAATGAGCGCTTCCTGAGCGTCCAGGCGAGACCGCATGTCGTGCATCCCGTCCGCGAGCTTCGCGATTTGATCCGCTCCTCCATTCTCGACGGGAGTGAGGCTCAGCCTTTGAACATAAGTGCGGACGGTCGGCCGCCGAGCGGAGCCGGGTAGTTGAGGGGAGATTCGGGGCGGTTGGTTGTTTGGCCCCGCAACCGCCGTCGTGTTGTCGACCCGAATCTCGGCACAACCGGCGGGTGTTGGCCCCGCTGTTGCCCGCGGTGGTCCGCCGATACGTTTGGTGGGTGGTATAGGGGGTTGCGAGGGTTCCCGGGGGGGCGGTGTGTCTGGCGCTGGGGTCTTCGCGCCAGACTCGCTCGCGGGGTCGCGCTGAGAAGCACGAGACCTCGCAGCGCCCAGAGGTTGCTCCAAGACTCTCAAGCGGCCCAATGAGCCGCTTTGGAGGTTCTGGAGCTCCCTCAGAGCCATGATCTTCGGGGGGTTGACTGGAGTATGGGAACTATCTCGCCCGTTGACGTGAGCTGGTACCCCAGAAGCTTGAAGCTGTCGACCCTCTTCAGCTCCTGGCCCCTGTTACACCATCAGTTTGCTGCTAATTTGACGTTTGTCGTCGTGCATCTTTTTCATTTTCCCTGTTTTCTGTCCTTCATGGACTTTGATGTAGATGTAGATGTAGATGTAATGTGCAACTCAAGCCCTGCTATACAGGCTTTGGCTCTTACACGATGTGTATCATTAGTATATTGCCATCGGATCGATGTTGTCCTCAGTAACGTCTCTCTGTTCATCCATCCCTCTCAAAGCAGGCATTGCACGTCTTGCCCTGAATGCCTTATGGATAAATGTGCCGGCAGCCTCCAAGATCCGTCTCCTCCGCCAGAAGGTCTCCTTCTCCTCGCAGAATTTCACCTCTTCGTCGTTCTTCAACATCCATATGACCGTTTCCAGGTTCCAGCGTCGCCCAAGCTCTCTGGTCCGGGTTTATTTGAAGAATCTCCCGTTCGTCATCGTACGCAGAGCAGTGAAACAGAAGGTGCATCTCGTCCTCAATCTGATCCAAATGGTGGGGGCAAGTCCGCTCACAGAGTCTGATGCCTTGTTGTTGCTGCGTTTCCACGTTGAGCACGTGGGTGCTGGTGAGCAGTCGGTTCAAAGAGGTGCGCAGGTCGATGCGATCCATGAGCAGGGTCTCGCATAGTCCAAAACCCATCCCTGCAATCCTCCAGAACCGTAGTTTCCCGTTATCGACCACGCACCTGTGTAGCGCAAATCTCCCGAAATCGTCTCTTGATCGCGGTCTCGATGTCCTCGGTTGACCAGAGCGACTTCCCCTCATCCCATGCTCGCGTTCCCTCCTCCTTGAAGTAGAATTCGAGTAAGCTGCTCCAGGCGCTGTAAACAGGAGCAGCGCGAGTCCCCGGTCGTCCTGTCTGTGGCAGCAGTTGATCATACAAGCGCACGACACAGTCTGCACGGTTGCGAATCGTGACTCAAACAGTGGCCCAGTACTGTAAGGCACGTAAGTGATCGAGTATCGTGATCGGGTATTCTCCGGATTTCGAGTATAACGCCGCAATGGAGGTCGATTTAGGAAGACTGCATGCTGTGCGGATGGCTTTGCGGTGTACGAGGTCACGGGGTTCGTGTTCGATAGCTTTCCACAGGTCCACATCCGATTGGAGCCTCTTGTGGTGCAGTACGGGGTTGCCGTACTCGCCGACAGTTCGCACAAGTGATCCGTACATGTCCAGGGCCATATTCGGGGGCATCCCCACGTGGTCGCTGGTGATGCGTCGCCACATCCCGTACGCAGTGTTCATCTTGTTGATGCGTCCAGCCAGGTGAGCAGCCGCGCCTCCCTCGGCCGTAAGATCGAAGCCTAGGAAGCGGAAGGTCTGTACCCGTTTGATAGGGGCTCCACGATACGTCAGGATAAGAGCCGCAACGTTGACCGTCATGAGCTCGGTTTTGTCGACGTTTACTGCAAGCTGATTGATGCTGGTGTAGTGAGAGAGTAGGTCCAGTTGTCTCTGTGCTGCATCCTGCGAGCGCGCGAGGAAGGTTCAAAGACCCCTGGTCACAGGCGCCCAGAGACAGGTGCGGATGAGGCAGGTGGCGTTCCTGGTGTTTGTTGTGTTATTCCCCCTTCTCTAGAGCCTCCTCCTAGGTTATTGTCTAGGCAAGATCCACCCATCCATCCAAGTCCAACATCCAACTCCAAGACCAACTCCAACTCGATCCAACAGCTCCAAACACATCCATCCATCCCCAGCAACACTCCCCCATTTGGAGGCGAGTGGATCGAGTGGAGTCCCCCACCACGTGCTCCTCCACGCCCCGGGATTGAGTTCCTCGGGCTGCCTAGGCCAGGCTCCCTGATGTTACATCACACATCACACATCACCTCCCCCCAAGACCGGGCGATCCAATCGCCGTACAAAACTCCCCCAGAGACCGTACATGCAAAGAAAAATACAAGACACAATACAATCCAGAGTTACACGTAGAAAGACTCCCCCAGAAGCCAAGGAACGGCTGCCCACTAGCCTCAGGCTCATCACGGGCAGAGATTCCCGGCAGGGTCCGGCTCGCAGAGAACGCTGGCCTCAGGCCCATCACATACTGGAAGCCGAACCCGAATCAAGATCCACAACACCAATGCGCGCACGGAAAATGTCAAAAGGGGCCGGAGCTAAAGGCTTGGTAAAGCCGTCCCCAAAGTTGTCGTCTGACACCACCCGCGCAGTCTCAATGGTTCCATTTTGCACGGTGTCGCGAACGAGGTGGTACTTGATATCGATGTGCTTCGTTCGCTCGTGGAACTTAGGATCACGAGCGAGCTGTTCAGCAGACTTGTTGTCCTCGAAAAGTCGCGTAGGTGTCGTCCGCGCAAAGCCGAGTTCCTGCAGGATGGAGCGCAGCCAGAGAATGTTGCGAACTGCATGCGCCATAGCAACATACTTGGCTTCCGTAGTAGACTGTGCAACGATGGATTGCCGTTTGGTCAGCCAGGCAATGCTGGAAGCACCCATGAGGATGACGAGACCCGTGGTCGACTTGCGGGTCATCACACAGCCAGCAAAATCGGCATCCGCATATGCACAGAGATCCAAGCGATCACCAGATGCAGGACGACGACCAAGAACGAGTCCATAGGTGCGGGTGCGGCGCAGGTAGCGCAAAACATCTCGAAGCGCCTTGATGTGAAGAGGCCCAAAGCTGTTGGCAAAGCGAGAAAGAAAGGTAACTGCAAAGGCAATGTCTGGCCGTGTTGTGATGGCAATCCAAAGTAGAGATCCAATCAGGCCCTTGTAGTTGAAGCTTTTGACGTCGTCTTGGATCTTCGTTGGCAGGCTGTCAAATACCGTGGGGTCGAATGGGCGCAGCATCTGGAGTGCATCCGGGCGCATCGGCGTGAGAGCAGACTTTGTCTCCTTGCTGGGAACATCACGCGTGAATGCGAAGTCGCGGAGGACGCGGTCGATGTATGCCGTCTGCGACAATGAGATTGTACCAGTGCCGGTGTCGCGACGGATGTGCACGCCCAAGCAGTAAGTGACAGGGCCAAGCGAGTTGATGTTGAAATGCTGCTTGAGACTGGCAAACAATTCATCGATCTCCAGCTGTGAGGTGGCGGCAACCAGCAAGTCGTCCACGTAGACAAAGACGATCATAATGCGGCCGGCCGCGAAGCGCACGTAGAGACAGCTCTCGGAGGCCAGCTTCACGAATCCAGCCTGGCGAAGCAAATGATCAAGCATTGCAAGGAACAAGCGCATCGTTTGCCGTAATCCATAGAGACTCTTCAGCAGCCGAAGCACTGTGCGCGAGGAAGACTCCTTGAGAAACCGCCATCCCGGAGGCAGCCTGATGTAGACAATGTAGTCCAGCGGAGCATGCAGAAACGCCGTCTTGATGTCCCAGTGATCACAGAGGAGGCCCAGCGTGGAAACAAGAAGAAGGAAGAGGCGGAAAACGACTTGGTTAGGAACGGCAGCGAACGTATCGTAGTATGTTTGCTCGGATTGGCGGTTTCCATCCGCCACCAAGCGTGCCTTGAAGCGCGTAACGTTGTTGTTCTGGTCCTTCTTGACGTCGTAGACGTAGTGCGAGGGCACCACCTTGTCCTCGTCACCAGTGGGGAGTTCCGTCTCCTCGACTACACCCATCTCAAGAATCGACTTGTTCTCCTCCTGCCGCGCTTCCTCCCACTGAGCCGCATGCGGTGACCTCTGCGATTTGTTGTATGTGCGCGGAACGGTGACATCGTATGTGCGCGGAACGGTGACATCGTGCACTGACAGCAGGGTCACTGGGCTCGTGTCTGGGTGAGGGGCGTTGGTACCTGGTATGCGCCACATCTCGAAGGCTGGGAAGCGGAAAGGAGGAGAGAATGTCAACGGGGTGGCAGTCGAAGACATGGCAAGGGGGTCCTGGAGACCGTCATCTGGCCAAGGGTGCTCAGCATGCCATCGCACCCCATCACCCGGCTCATCGCCATCACCAGCATCCACTTCCTCCCGCTCCGCTTCCGGTGGGTACTCAATCTCTTCCTCAAGGAGCTCCCACTCGTACGCGTCGTTTGCCTCATGTCGCTGTGCAGATTCCTGGGGGCCCGTTCCCGCATCCTTGTGCTGTGTCCGCTGATCATCGTCGCACTGTCTTCATCCATCGCTGGATCCACCGGCTTGGAGAGCCGAGGGGGAAGTCGGGGATGCACAAGAGCAAAAGGTCGTTGCTTCCCCAGCTCGTCAATCTCGCGGAAGGAGCCGGGCGAGCGTTTAGAATAGCGCTCGTTGAAGACAACCGATCGAGCATGAACTATCTGGCCTGTGGTCAGATCCAGAACCGTGTACGCCTTCAGATGCTTCGGGAAACCGAGAAAGATTGCACGGTGTGCACGGTCGTCCAGAGCCTTGCGCTGGCTGGGGAGGATGAATGCCGTACCAGCACTCCGACCCGAACGTGCGGAGACGTGACAGGTCGGGTTTAGTCCCCGTCCACAGCTCATGCGGCGTGGTAACCGTTCCGTTTGTGCCCCGTTGCATCGTCTTCACCGTTGGGAGCATGTTGCGGACCTCAGTCTTGTATGCGAGGGCGTAGTTCCAGAAACGCTTCTCGACGTCAGCCTGGATGCAGAGCGCAAGTACCCCCTCGACCTGGGAACGATGCTCGCGTTCAGGTACCGCGTTCTGTTGAGGCGTATCGGCTATGGAGACCCGGAAGTGAGTGCCTCGTTCACGTAACCAGGTCTGGAACCAGCCCAGCTCCCTTGCGTTCCACCGCCCGAGCTCGGTACCCTGGTCAGACTGGAGGTGCTTGAGGCGTTTCCCGGTCTGCGTCTCGGCCCACACGATGAGCTGCTGAAGGAGAGGTGCCGCTTTGTCCTTGGTCTTCAGGGGAATCGATTAAAGCTCCTGCGACCACTCGTCCTTGACATCCATCCAGTAGCGGTCGCCGTGCACGGAAGTGATATCGACCGGGCCCTTGAGGTCAACGTGCCAGAGATCCATAACATCCTTGACGTGCTCACGCATCGAGGGGCGGAATGGCGCTGTCGTCAGCTTCGTGCGCAGGCAGACGTCGCACTCGATAACCTCCGACTCGGGGCCCAGATCGACGTTCTCAAGGCCAAGCACCGCGCCCGACCTCTGCGCTATCCGGATGCGCTCAATGTGAGCGTGCGCACACCGGGCATGCCACAGGTGACGGTCGTAGAGACGTGACATGCGTACCCCGCGCAGTCGGATCAAATCCGCGTCGGTGAGTCCCCACATGGCCTGCGACGTTGACAACGGTTTGACGACCTCGATTGTCATCGGGAAGACGCCGTTCTGCTGGGGAAGAATGCATAACTCCGTGCCGTCCACAAGGTATAGCAGTTTCTGCATCTGCTTGTCCGTCAGGTAGCGGTTCTTGGATCGAATGCCGGCGGCGGCCAGTGCCGTTTCTGAGAATAGGCGGCATGGTGTGCTCGGCATGAAGAGAACGTTGTCAAGCCGAACAACGGGTCCGCTCGTGCGAAAACGCACGTACATGGTGCCAGCCTGTGACACCTCCACGGGCCCCGTAAGTCCATGCACAACGAACTTGGGTATCGAGTAGACTTTGGTCAGGTCGCTTAGGGTATTGGTGGAGTTGCGACTCGCGCCAGAATCGAAGAAGGAATCGCAGTTGTTCGCTCGGACATGGTTAATGTACGCGCGAGCGTGTTGAGCTTGTACCATGCCGCCGTCGATGTCCTCCCCCGAAACGGCGTTGGCCGTCACGGTCGGCATCACAGCGGCCTCCCCGCCGCCACGTAGTTAGTAGTCGAAGCCGTCGCCGTAGGTCGCTCCCTCGCCAGGCTCGTGGTCGTAGCCGACATAGCTGAGATCGGCTCCCTCACTGTCACCATCCATCGAGCCATATCCCAGGAGGCCGAAGGCTGTCAGGCAACGCTGCGATGAAGATCGATCTGGGTGCGAGGCGGGTGAGTTACCTTCGGCAGCGGCGTCGCCTTACCGAGATGAACAGAGAGGATACGAATCGAATCAAAATGAGATAGCGGGATAAGGAACGGAAAATCAAGTCAGTATCAGTCGCGGATGTTGTGAGATCCGAGGGGAGGTTTTCCGGGTTGAGGTGCGGTCAACCCGGGAAAACACAGCGACTCCCGTCCCAAACTCCGTCACGCGGCACACAGTCACGCGCCGGGCCCGCGGCCCCTCCTGGCGCGAGGCAACCGCCGACGTCGAGCACCACGGCCCCTTCGCGGGTTCCCTATGGTGACATGCTCTTAGACGTCAGACCACTTGGGCCAGAGACGTGGTACCTTCTCTTTAGTCCTGTGGTCTAACAGAGTACCAGGGGAAGACGCGGGAGCTGGAGAAGGAGCGGAAGAAGTTGGAGAAGAGGATGCGCTTTCTCATGGCCCAAGGAGACTGTGGAGAATCTTGTGAAGGGCAAGTTCAGGGAGATCAATGCCCAGAGGCTCAAGGACAACGACAAACTGCACTTTTGGAGGATGTGTGACATGACCTTTGGCCACATTGCACCGTCACTGATCCGGGTAGAGAAGCACCGGAGGGATGTCCAAAAAGTGCTGTGCTCTACCCACGATCTGGAGGTGGAGACAGGCAGGCACCAAGGACTTGAGGTGCAGCAGAGGATGTGCAAACATGACCCTGAGCACATTGGAGACGAACAACACTTTCTGTTTCACTGTTCAGCAAATGCGGAGCGGCGCCAGAAGCTGCAGACTAGATTGGAAGCACTAGGCCGCGAGTGGAACATGGAGACCTGGCTCTGGGCTCTTAGCATCAAGGAGTTCGAGCCCACGATCAAAGCGAGGCGGCAGAAGGAGAAGGCCCTCAACTCCATTGCCAGCTTCATCTCAAAGTCCATGAAGGACAGGAAAACTGGGAAAATGAAAAAGACACACGACGACGATGAACTTTGCAACTAGCAGCAAACTCATGGTGTAACAGCGGCCAAGCCAGGGGCAGGTCCGGGTCACCAATACTATTCTATTCTATTCTATTCCGACTTGGTGCCATCCTCATCCTGGAGCCTTCCCCGCACCCGCCCAAAAGCCATCTCGAACATATCAACAACCTGTTTGGGTACACCCACCTCCTCCAGTTTCCTCCACAACCTCGGGTGCTCCACCGTGTCAAAAGCCTTTGTGAAATCTACAAACACCATGATCAGCTCTCCTTGTGTGCCTTGGCCAAGGAGAAGAGCGCCTCAGCAAGGAATACTGCATGAAGGGTGAATAGAATAGTATTGGTGACCCGGACCTGCCACTGGCTTCTTCATCAAGTTCCTAACTGGAGTGAAGCAGGGGGACCCACTCTCATCGCTGTTCTTCATCTTGTTCATCAACGACATCACTGCTTTCATGATGGAGGCCAATGGTGCAAAAGGGATGGATCTGGGCATGGTGTTTGAGGAGGAGGAGGAGGATCATCAGGAGAGGATGGTCAGCTTGCTGGCTTTGTTCTTTGCAGACGACGCCACTTTGATCTCAGAAGACGCTGATGGATGCCAAGATGCAGCTGGGTCTTTTGTCTGCATATGCCAGTGCCAATGGGCTGGAGATCAACGTCAGCAAAACAGAATGGATGGCCAGGAGAATACCTCACCGTGTGAAGCTCCTGTACAGGGGGCCAGGAGCTGAAGAGGGTCGACAGCTTCAAGCTTCTGGGGTACCAGCTCACGTCAACGGGCGGAGCAAGGACCATGTGCATGGCAGGGAGGCCCAGATGAACGCTGCTTATGGGCTCTGGCTCCGCGACATCAGGGAGCAGCCTGGGATGAGTCCTGACCTCCAGCTCAAGCTCTACAACACAAAGGTCAAGGCAGTGGGCCAATATGGGAACCCGTTCATTGTTGAGATGCCGAAGGAGGAGTACCTTGCCGGGGAAAGCACCAGGGACAAAGTGACATGCATGGCTCTTCGTGCCGTCACTCATCTGCCCAAGTCTACCTCCCTGGCCTGTCTGTATGCGATCACTGGCCAGTACCCCCTTGCAGTTCATGACCACGAGTCGGCACTCAAGTTCCTCATGCGCATCAAAACAGCGGATCCTGCGCTGTACCTACTTTACAAAGAGCTCAAGATCGAGGCACTGAAGGGGTCCTGGAACTGGGCTGCCTTCCTGAGGGAACTACTTGTATACTATGGTGGCGAAGATGGGAAGGAGATGTGGGAGAAGGACACTTTTTCATGGGCCAAGGAGACTGTGGAGAATCTTGTGAAGGGCAAGTTCAGGGAGATCAATGCCCAGAAGCTCAAGGACAACGACAAGCTGCACTTCTGGAGGATGTGTGACATGACCTTTGGCCACATTGCACCGTCACTGATCCGGGTAGAGAAGCACCGGAGGGATGTCCAAAAAGTGCTGTGCTCTACCCACGATCTGGAGGTGGAGACAGGCAGGCACCAAGGACTTGAGGTGCAGCAGAGGATGTGCAAACATGACCCTGAGCACATTGGAGACGAACAACACTTTCTGTTTCACTGTTCAGCAAATGCGGAGCGGCGCCAGAAGCTGCAGACTAGATTGGAAGCACTAGGCCGCGAGTGGAACATGGAGACCTGGCTCTGGGCTCTTAGCATCAAGGAGTTCGAGCCCACGATCAAAGCGAGGCGGCAGAAGGAGAAGGCCCTCAACTCCATTGCCAGCTTCATCTCAAAGTCCATGAAGGACAGGAAAACTGGGAAAATGAAAAAGACACACGACGACGATGAACTTTGCAACTAGCAGCAAACTCATGGTGTAACAGCGGCCAAGCCAGGGGCAGGTCCGGGTCACCAATACTATTCTATTCTCCGTGCGCGGAATCCAAACTGAGAGCCTTCCAGCAGCTTGTTGCATGCACTAGGCCCAGGGAGCTAGAAATTGCCTGGCACACCAAAGTCTACTCCACAATGCAAACCAATTGCTGACAGATGACACAGGCGGAATGGAACTCTCAATTGGTTTATTTCTTTGTGTCACATTTGGGCAGAGGCAATGTGCTTTCATTGGCCCAAGATTCCGTGCCCTCGGTCCACTTCATCGCCGAGACAAGAGCTTGGAGTAGCTCCCGAACGTTTCTCTTCATCACAGAGGGAAAGTAGCCGTGCCCCATATGCTTTGCTAGGATCTCGTAGTGAGGATTGGCTGGTTTAACCCATTCCACCATTGCTGATCCCGGTGAAAGGAAAACAGCGTGAGTAAGAGCAGCACCATGGACCCCAACAATGATGTCGGCATGTCCAACCCGCTCAACCTGATCCAAAAGAGTTGCATCGCTGGGCTCCAAGTACTCAACATCCCAAAAGTGATCAATGGATCGCCGGCACTTCTCTAGCTGATCATCGGGAGGGTGCAGATTTATGCACTGCTGCAAGTTGCGAAAGAGCGCCAGATCCAGTATGCCCCTGACGATACAGTTTTCCATTTCGGCGGATAGCATCCTAACTGCTTGCCAGGAAGTGAGATTGGGCATCGTGGCTTCGTGCACCCTCCGCGAAAGCCACAAGATGACATGGCGCCGTCGCTGAAACTGGATTCCAGAGGCTTTGGAGACACCTTTCTCCCGGTCCATGTACCAGTGGTCGTCCACCAGGGGGAGCGCCTCGTCTTTTGCGCAAAACAGGCTCATGTCAGGTATGGTGGAGCCGTGGATGGACGAGGGAACGTCCCAACCGGGATCCCACTCGACGTGCGTCCTTTCCCGGAACAAGTCACGCTGCCACCGACTGAACGCCTCCAGAATCGTGGACCGGCATCCGGCTCCAGCTGTCCGCCAGGGAATCGGATGAAGCTCCAGCGTGAACAGGCTCCTGAGTGCGTGGAGTCCCCATATCGTCCCACCGACGAAGCAGGTTCCGGGAGGATACGGTTCCTTATGGAGGAACCGGATTCCGTGTGGCTGCGACACACGCTGCCAAAACTCCAGGAATGGCCCGTCCTCCTGCGGATCCACAAAGACAATCCTCACGGAATGGAGAGACATGGCTTGCAGGAGTTCTGGCGGCAGCAGGGCGAGAGTGACGAAAGCATGCGAGTGATCTTCGCTTCCATGGTATATGTTGCGGGGATCGAGTCTTTCCAGAAACCAAACCGGCTCCTTCACAACGTGTCGACACGAAGGCTCTTCGGCGGGAATAGTGTCGAAATCGGATGGAATCGTAGCCACTGAGCCAGCTCCGCCGTCCCTCTGGGTTGATGCCGAGTGACTCAGCTCGTCAGGGGCATACAACGAAAGCGCAAACTTCCGCGCACACCCAGCGACCAAATTGAACCTTTGCTTCGCGACGGGATTCAAGCTGCAGCTAGGAACCCGTATGGTGCCTCCGGGAAAAGCTCCCGATTTGGCAGGGTCTTCCCAGCCCATGGCACATCCGTCGCCTTCCTTGTCGCGGCGGAGATAACACTGGGTGATGGGATAAGAGCCCCTGGGCAGCAGAACAGTCGTTCCGGGCGTCGAGAAGCACAAGGCCCAGTGGTGCCTGGGATCCAGGTCGCTCCTGAGGAAGCAGCGCACGCTCGGAGTCTTCACGATCCTGCGATCTGCAGAGCCGTCACGCAGTCTAAAGTAGCTGTCGTCCATCCCCTGCCAATGCTCTTTCCGAAAGAGCGGTTCGGTCAAGTTCCACTCGATCCCGTCGCCGCCATCGCAGAGGTCGAATGAGCGTTCGCGAAATGCGTTGAGGTAGGCATGTCCGGCCCACGCACTACACTGCTCAAACGAAGGGACCCGTTCTTTCAGATAATCTTTAAACCGGAACGCGTACGGCCGTCCGGTGGCGTTCCGCCTTTCGAGCTCCAGCTCCGTGAGAGCGTTGACGTACCGAATGGCGTTCAGGTGCAAAGGCAGGGCAATGCCGAACTCCGATTGGCATGAGCCTTTTGAGCAGGCATCCCTTTCCTGCGTGTCCGGGCCATCCTCGGCAGGGCGTAGCTGCGTGTACGGTCTGTCCTCGCTAGCCCTAAGCCGGCGTACGGTGACCAGCAGAAGAGTGGCCCCGACCACGATGAGGGCGACCGGACTGACAAGATAGCATTCGAGTCTGATGTGTTTGGATCTCGTGAGAGGGGAGCACAGCGCGTGAGACGTGCGAACGCATCGCCTCCAGATGCGCATCGGACAGTGCAGTCCCCGCCAATTGTGGCGGTGCAGGGCCGGTGGACGTCACCCCCTCCCCGCCAAAATGTGCAGTTAAGGCTGCATTGCATTGATCTATCTAGCGAGTTGCCCGGCAGCGATCGACAGAGAGTTCACCACAGACGTAGAAGGATGGCCGGCTGCGTACAAGGCTCGGCACTGCCCCTGCAAGTTCTGCGAGACCGCGCTCATCAATCTCATGACGTGCGCTGCGATGCTCGGATCCGACGGCTCGAGCGCCTAAAGAAGCCGCAAATTCAGGCCCGGTCCGCGGTCCAGGCAGATGCTACTCACAGCCATGGCCCCCTGTAGGAAAGCCACCTTTAGGTCGGTGTCTTCCAGGAGGTTGGATCGAGACAGGAACTGTAGAAGAGACAAAACCACAGGCTGACTGAGCAAGTTAGACGCCAGCGTGCCTTGAGGGACCTTGTGGAGGAGCAAGCCCACGGCTTCCGCATCCTGCGCAGCCAGTGCAATCGTGAACGCCCCGTCGAGATCCCCGCTACGGAGAGCCAGCTCCACTTTGTCCGCGACAGAGCCGGTGGCCGTCACAGGCGGAGCGTTCTCCTCTGGTGCCGACGGCCCAGCTTCTTCAGGCAGGCCCTGCGCGGCCGGAGTTGCCGAAAGGAGGTTTGCCAACACGTGAACCTGCGACTGCAGCTCGCCGGCGGCGGCAGCGGCACTTTTTGCGCTTGATGATATGGCCGAGATGCTTGCTTCCGCCACTGGGAAGGGCACGTTGCAGTCTGCGGGATCGGCAAATGGCGGCACCACCTACTTTCAGAAACTCCAGACTTGATGACGGCATTGACCTGGCCCAGAGTCGCCGTCAACACCTTTTGCATGCTCGGAACCAAAGTATCCGCGATGGCCGACTTGAGGGTCTTGCTGAAGGTGGACACGACGTTGTCGGACACGGCCTTGATGACCGCGGGATTGGAAGTCGCGGCCTCCACCGCGGCAATCACGTGGCGGTCAACAGCGGCTGCGATCTTGGGTTCGACGGTATCGCGCAGGACCTGTCCCAAGACGGTTTGGATGGCGGGGATTGCCTTGGACCCCAATTCCCTGGCAACAATGGCATCCAGCTGACGGGAAACCGTCGTGGTCAAGGTCGCGGCCACGGTCTGTCGATGCACTAGTGAGCCACATTTCGTAACGTCGTGTGGGGACCGAACCTTCAGGACTTGTTCGTGGCGTTCGATTTCCTCTGCTCTGTACCTGAGGCGTTCCTTCTCCATCAGCGATTCTGGGCATCCATTTGGTCAAAACGTAGCAAAGAATCAGCCTCGGCGACAAACAACTCACGGTACCGTTCCTGTTCCGCCCGGAGGAAGTGACTGAACTTCCGAACAAGATTCTCTTCCAGGCGATGCAGATCGCCCCCGACCGCATCAGAACGCGGCTGCGAGGATGTTGGCGTCGGCGAGGCAATGGGTCGGCCTTCGAGACCAGGCGATGGCGCGGATCGCGCAAGCGCGTCTTCCAGCAAGCCTACCACCGCCGGCGACACCTGAAGGACTTCGCCAGCCAGTTCCGTCTTGGTGCCGTGCTCCACTTCCTGCGGGCTTTCGTGCTCAGCCTCGATGATTGCTTCGGCTACCTCGGTCGTCATAATCGCGTCTGTGCTGATGATCGTCTCATCCACTTCGTCGCCTTCCATGGTTTCAAGCTTGGGCTCCGTTTGAGCAGTCCGCACGGGGGAAGGAGACGGTCGTGCGCGACTCCGCGACCGCGACCTGGACCGTCGACGTCGTGTCCTCCGCTCCTCGGTGTGCGGATACAGCGGCGCGTGCTGCCTTTGTGCCTCGCCGAACACCTCGCTCTCCCCCCATCCAGGGAAGGTGAGCTGGGAGATGCATCTGAGCGCGGGATCAGCTCATCGCAGAGATAGCGGAGTGGAAGTCGCCTTACTTGGTCTGAGCGGCCAGCACTCCCACAGCGCTCTCATCGTCCGCTTTGTCGGTGATGACCATGCTCACGATCGGATTCGGCAGGCAGTACTCCTTTGCGAAATTCCAGCGACCGTCGTCGGATAGCTTCAAGGCAAAGACAGAAGAACGGAGGGAGTTCCCGACCAGAAGGCTCGACGATCTAGCATCAAAGGTGGCGACGTTGAAGAAACTTTCGGGGTCGTCCGGGTCCCTGAAGGTGAATCGGTGGAGCTCCTCCATGCGACTCCCATTGACCGAGAACGAAGCAAAACCGCGGTTCATATCCCAAGCAATTAAAATGACTGCCTCCTCGTTTGCGGCGCGGGAAGCGAACTCGACGTACGATCCAGAAAACTCGTCGGGCACTGCGTCCACCTCGGCAACAAGAGAAAGATCCGACGCCGCCAGAAGGCGTAGCGTACCCGTGGAGGAAAGAGTTGCGAGACGGGTTGAGTCGTGCGAAAACGCCAGATCGACTACGTCCTGAAACGACAAGAGGTGAGATGAGGGACGATGAAGAGGCGACAGGCACGGCTCACCGATTCGTACACGGCAAGCTTGCCGGGAATATCTTCCTCGTCCTCCTCCGAGAAGACTCTGCGACCATCCATGGCGCTGGGCGCATGCCTGTCCAAATCGCTTCGTCTCCATAGCCACACTTCCCCTTTGCTACCAGCAACAGCAAGAAGCTCCCCCTGCCTGTCCCATGTGGCCCTTACGAAACGACCGTCGCCCTTTCCAACGATCTCGTAGGCGACTTTGTGCGGGATGGAAACATCACCAGAAGGGCGAGCGGCGGCTTCCGCGAGGGTGGAGGCATCCGCAAGAGGGGGAAAGTCCCAGATCAGCACCCGCGAGTCGCCGACGGCTGCCAGGGTGTTTGCCGTGGGGCACAGGGCAAGGTCGAGCACCGACGACCCCAATCCGTTGAGGATCTCCCGTGCTCCGCTTTCGACGTCTATGACGCGAACCTTGCCCCCCCGCACAGCGTAGGCGATGTAGCCGGCGTTGCCCGAAATGCTGCGCCCGGTTCTGAAGTCCAAGTCGTTCGACATGAGGGCGACCTTCTCCTCCCCCAGGTCAACGGAGCTTATGCCCTGAGCGTTCGGCTCCCTGAGGTCGAAAACAATGTCGGCATCAGGAGCGAGCCGGTATCCCTCGGTGACGCCATCTCCGGATGGACTCGGCCGCCGGTGGTCGGCCGCCTTTGCAGAAGTTGCCACGGCAGTTCGAAACTTGGTCGCGGCGCTTCCAAGACCGCCGGTCGGTGTCGGCGTCCGCGGGCTCGAGGGAAAGGATGGCGAGTGACGATGCTCGCCGATCACTGCCGCCGCAAGGCTCGGCGACTGCCCCAATCGAGCTTCCGCATCAGGAGTCAAGGAAATACGAGGCACCTCCGACTCGGCCCGTGAGATCGGAAGCTGACTACCAGAATGAGAGGAGGAAACGCCGAGCGGGGTCTCCGGGCTGTTCTGCTCGCCGCGGTCGCTTGCCGGCTCTTCTCCCGTCGCGGTTCCCGTGGCAGGGGCGGCAGCCGGGCTGGGCGCCCGATCAGCAGCGACAACCTCCTCCCCCTCGTAGTTCAGCTGATCTCCATGTAGCTCTCCACCCTCCACTGCCTCTTGCACCGCATCGTCAACCTCGCGTTCCGAGTCGTCCCTTCTTTGCCCGGCTTGTTGCTCGCTCTGCTCGCTCATCTGGGCTTCGAGGAAGGGGTCCACGTAGGTAAAGAGCGAAGTTGTCACATTCCGCGCGCCGACGTCGGGGGCCGGTCTTGTGGGCACAGGATCGATGGCAGGGCCTTTGCCATCGGGCGCCTGGTTCGACGCAACTTCAACCACCTCGGGCCGCGCTTGAGCCTCGGCAGCGTGTCCTGGCCCTGAAGAGGCGCCTCCCGGTCCTCCCGACAGGAGCGCGAGCAACGCGTCACCCTGCTGCGAACCGCTTCTCCGGGGCGCCACCATCGGCGCAGCCGCGGGGCCGAGAACGGCCGACAGCAGATCCGCGACCCCTGCGGAGCCGCTCCTGCCGAAACTTGGCATCGGTGCTGGGGAGGTAGCACTCCGGGGGGACGCGGACGCTCCGGAAAGGAGGGCCTGCAGATCGTTTCCCGGGGCGGGCGAAGGAACGCCGGTCCCCGATGTGAGCAGAGCCATGAGCGCCGCGCTGTCCGCCCTCCGCGAATCCTGCATGGTGGCAGCCGCGGAACGGGCGCCGCGACGAGATGATCAAAGTTGATCGCAAAGGAATTCGCGCGCGCTAGAACCTCATCGCCTCGGCTTCGGGCCGAAGTGCTTCCGGTGCCGCCCATCGGCGACTTCCGGTGCCGCCCATCGCCTTCGCCGCCATGCCTCCGGACCGCGCACCGGACGCGAAGGACGGCACCATGGCCGATGGCGCTGCTGTTCCCGATGGCCAGGCCGGCCAACCGGGCGGTCCTGTGGGCGATCAGGGGATCGACAGAGTTCCAATCTCGCAACGGAAAGAGACCTATGCTACGGTCGATTCCCGTCTTCAAGAGGAATATGTTGCGGAAGGCTCCCGCGAGATCAAATCGATCTACCCGGAGTCGCCTGAGGCGAGGGCCAATTTCCTAAGCCAGCACACGTACCACTATCTCAACGCTCTTATGTACTCCGGTAGGCGATCTGTCCCTCGGCACTCTGATCCTGGCTGAGTTGGCAAACAGGCTGGAAGCGGGTTCTCGAGATGACCGATCTCTACCCCCTGCTGCCCGAGTTCCGCGGGCGCGTCCTCTTCGACAAGTTCGCACCTCATTGGGACAAGGAGCTGGTCTACTCGGAGAACCCGTGCCGTGCAATGGCGCCCGGTGCCAAGGCCATGTTGGAATCGGACCCCAAGCAGCGACAGCGCCGGGGCTCCTTCTCCGTGGCTGCGGACGGGACTCCAATCCCCGTGCTCGGCGGGGACGCGCGGCGGCCGCCGCCTCCACCCGGCTCGAAAGAGAAACCGCGGAAGCCGAGCCTGGTACGAGCAATTTTTGGCGGCTTCGGCAAGAAGTGGATGCTCTCTGGATTCCTCCGCCTCGTTGCCGACGGCGCCAACATCTGCAGCCCCGTTGTGCTCCAGCAGTTGATCGGGTACATTTCGTTCCCGGCTGCGTATCCCTCCTACTTCGGCTATCTCATGGCCTTCGTCCTCTTCGTCATGCAACTGACCATTACCGTCTTCAGTGAGTTGATTTGCCGCCCTCTGCAAGCAGTTTTGCTCATCGATCCTCAGTGAATGCTTTCTTTGACGTCGGGATGAAGGTCGGGTTCAGCGTGCGCGCGGTTCTCATCACCGCCGTCTACCGGAAGACCCTGCTCTTGTCGCAGGCGGCCAGGGCCGAGCACAGCGCCGGAAAGGTTAGTCGCGTGAGGTCGGACAATGGTGTTGTCGCTGACAGCCTGCACCTCCGCAGACTGTGAACCTCATGAGCACTGACGCAAGCCGCGTCGACATGACCATTCCCATGCTCCACATGCTGTGGTCCGCGCCGATCACGATCGTCGCGTGCATGGCTCTCCTGATCATCAACCTTGGCGCGTCGGCGCTCGTCGGCCTCGCCCTCCTCGTTCTTCTGTTTCCCGTCCAGGGTTTCGTCATGAAGTACCTCATGGGAATCAGGATGAAGGCGAACAAAATCACGGACCAGAGGGTCAAGATCACCCAGGAGGCGATCCAGGGCATCCGCGTTGTCAAGTTCCAGGGCTGGGAACAGGCCATGATCAATCGCATCGAAGGCCTGCGCCTGGAGGAGCTCAAGTTCGTCAAGATCATTCTCACAGCGAGGTAATGCAGTTCCGATGCACCGATAGCTCGCCTTCTGACAGTCGTTTGCAGGGCCTACCTAAATGCTCTGATGCAGTGGCAGCCGGTCCTGGCAGCGGTCATGACCTTTGTCGTTTTCAGTGCCGTGGGCGGCTCCCTTACGCCCCAAATCGTGTTCCCGTCGTTGGCGCTGTTCAACGTGATTCGTCTCCCGCTCATGTTCCTCCCCATGGTAACTCATTCGCGCCACGTCGGTTCTCCGATGGCGTGCTGACATGGCATTCCCCCCACAGGTCCTCACTCAAGCTGCCGATGCCAGCATTTCGATTGCGCGTTTGGAGGCGCTTCTGCTTGCTCCGGAGCTTCAGGAGCGGCACACGGTCCCCGAGGACTACAAGACGGAGCCTTACAACCCCCCGGCGTCCGCAGTCAATGCTGGCAGCCAGACGCTTGGTGCGGCCGTGGCTGAAGAGCCTGCTCCGATCAATGACGGGGACGGTTGGGCGATCCGTATCCGCGACGCCTCCTTCGAGTGGGAGACGCCCCCCAAGGTCGAGCTCGCGAAGTCGAAGTCGTCGCTTGCCAATCGGTTGGCAGGCACGCTGAAGAGGCGGGGTCCTGCACCTGCATCTGCCAAAAGCGGCGGCCAACCGAACGGCGTCGGGTTGGCTACTTTCGCCGGTGCCAACGACACTATCACCAAAAGGGCGGTTCAGGGGGCGATGATGGACGGAACCGTTAGGGCGATACCGAAGTCCAACCTTCCGAAGGACGCCTTGGAGCCTCAGCCGGGGAGCCCGTCGCCGGCCAAGATGCAGCTTCGCGACGTTAACCTTGTCGTGCCAAAGAACGCTCTGGTTTGCGTCGTGGGCCCCGTTGGATCGGGCAAGTCGTCTCTGTTGTCGGCTATCGTCGGAGAAATGAAACGCGTGGACGGCTTGGTCCAGGTCAAGGGCGATGTGGTGAGGCGATGCGTTTCGCCTACAGAAGGATGAAGGAAACCCTGACCAATCTTTTTCGTACACAGGCTTACTGCCCCCAGACCCCCTTTGTGCTAAACAGCTCAGTTCGCGACAACATCCTCATGGGCACTGATTGGAATGCGCCACGGTACTACAACACCATCCGGGCGTGCGCAATGGAGCGCGATCTCGAGATTTTGCCCGATGGAGATCACACGGAAGTCGGCGAAAGAGGCATTACTCTCAGCGGCGGTCAGGTGCGCTCACCTGTGCTGCCGTTTGCAGTAGCTAGCTCATTTGCGTGCAGAAACAACGAGTCTCTATTGCCCGCGCTGTCTACTACGACGCCAACACTGTGATCTTGGACGATCCGCTCTCGGCTGTCGATGCGCATGGTTCGTCGTCATGTTTCGATCATTGACCTCCTTGGCTCACATTTTGTTCTTCTAGTGGGCCGACACATCTTTGAGGAATGCGGTAGGCCCTGATTTGTCTTTTGCATTTGGTGGACTGAGGCAGCCCCGTCTTTTCTGCAGTTCTGGGTGTTCTTGCTAACAAGACACGGGTGCTCGCGACGCATCAACTTCACATCCTGCCCAAAGCCGATTGGGTGGTTTGCGTGGTGAACGGAGAGATCGTCCAGCAGGGCAAGTACGACGAACTGCTCAAGGACGAGGACGGCTATCTCTTCCGGATGATTCGCGACTATGGTGCAAAGACCGACGATGCGGGATCCACCGACGGGTCGGACACGGCGAACGAGGACGGGGATGCGACTTCCAAAAGGAAGGAGGTCCGGAAAGAGAAGAAGAAGGACGAGGGCAAGCCGAAGCAGTTGATGACCAGCGAGGAGCGGGATGTCGGGGCTGTCAAGTTTGGCGTCTATGCCTCGTACTTCCGCAAGGCGGGGAAAGGTCGATTGTGGCCCTTGTTTGTGCTCCTGTTCCTTCTCGTTGCTGCACAACTGGCGCGCACGGGGGCGGATCTCTGGCTTGGATGGTGGTCGAGCGACTCGTTCAAGCTCTCCGTTGGGGTCTACATGGGTAAGCACACGCTTGTGGATGCCATTGCTTCTTCCCTCTGATGGCATTTTCACAGGTATTTACGCCGCATGGGGTGTCCTGCAAGGACTCCTCGTTCTCTTCATGGGCTACTGGTTCGCGTTCATCTGCTTGGCCGGCAGCTCATCGTTGCACAACGGAACGCTGGAATCTGTGTTCCGGAGCCCCGTGACATTCTTCGACACAACTCCTGTTGGTCGCATAATGAATGTAGGTGACCGATTCTCCCTTATGAGCGACCTAACTCGCTATTTTCGCAGCGCTTCTCCAAGGACATCGATGCCGTGGACAACGTGCTGCCGGAAACGTTACGCATGTTCAGTCAGACGGCAGCCATGACGATTGCGACTTTCATTCTCAGTGGGATGCTCGTTCGAGGCCATCGTGCGTCGCTAATCCCATCTCTCAGTCGCCGTCATCTTCCCATACTTCCTCATCGTCCTTGCGGTTGCCTTGCCGATATACTACTTTGCTCAGGGTGAGCTCAGTCGCGAGGCTTCGTCATTGTTTTCCCTCTCATCCGAGCCCCATGTCCCTCACAGCATTCTACCGCTCAACCAGCCGAGAAATCGCCCGCCTCAACTCGATCTCGAGATCCCCCGTCTACAGCTTGTTCGGCGAGACGTTGTCGGGTCTGAGCACGATCCGTGCGTACGGGGCATCTAACCGATTCGAGAGCGAGAACCTGCGGCGCCTGGACAACAACAACATCGCATACTATCTTTCCATCATGATCCAAAGGTCTTGAAGCTTTCGTTCTGCGCTTTGCTCTCTCCGCTAACGATGTGTGCAGGTGGATCGCCCTCCGGCTTGAGGGCACAAGCGCATTCTTGGTGCTCGCCTCCGCCTTGTTTGCTGTCGGGTTCAAGTACAGCTTGCCAGCGGGACTGCTGGCTTTGGCCGTTACGTACAGTCTCCAGGTCACATCGGTTTTGAACTGGGTGAGTCAGAGACGATTGGCCGAAAACGTGGAATCTGACACTGTGTTCAAAGTGCGTGCGCCAGTTTGCCGAGACCGAGGCGCAAATGAACTCGGTAAGGATGCAACATCCTGAGCTTTTGTGCAGGATCTGACGCATCGCCTAGGTCGAGCGTCTCCTCTACTACGAGAACGAGCTTGTTCACGAGGCCCAGTCCATCGTGCCCGATAACCGACCGCCTCCTTCTTGGCCTGATGCGGGCCGCATCGAGTTCAAGGGCTTGGAGATGCGCTACCGACCGGACCTCCCCCTCGTGCTCAAAGGCGTGAGCTTCGTGGTTGAGGCTGGGAAGAGAATAGGAATCGTGGGCAGGACGGGCGCTGGAAAGTCTTCAATCATGCAGGTGAGGACGCTGTTACTGCTTCGATGAACGCTTGTAACTCGTGGGTTGGTAGGCCTTGTTCCGTCTCATTGAGCCGTCAGCTGGCAGCATTGTCATCGACGGCGTCGACATCGGAAAGATCGGCTTGGAGGATCTGCGCTCCAGGCTGGCCATTATCCCGCAAGAAGCTTTCGTATATTCTTCAACGATCCGCGAAAACCTGGATGCTTTCAACGAGTATACTGACGACGAAGTCTGGGACTGCTTAAAGCATTCAGGAGATTTAGCTGCCACGGTTGCCGCAGACCCGTTGAAGCTGGAGATGCAGATCGCCGAAAACGGCGACAACCTCTCGGCGGGCCAGCGGCAGCTCCTATGCCTCGCGCGAGCGATGCTGAGGCGGAGTCGGGTTGTGGTCATGGACGAGGCGACGGCATCGGTGGATCTGGCCACGGATGATTTCATCCAGCAAACGATCCGCACCAACGAGCGATTCAAGGGGCGCACGGTGCTCACCATCGCTCATCGCCTCAACACGGTGGTTGATTACGACCGGATCGTGGTGATGGGCAACGGCGAGGTGATTGAATTCGGAACACCCGCGGAGCTGGTGCAGAAACCGAACGGCGTACTCCTCGGGATGATCAACGAAACCGGGCGGGCGAACGCTGCCGCGCTGATCCACCTCGCCATGCGCAACGCGACGCCGGCCGAGCAGGCGTTCTTGCACGACCACTCGGTCGCGGTGCCCGGCGACCGGCAGGGTGAGGATGCGGACGCCGCTCCTGTCGACGCGGAGCATGTTCCTGCAAATGCGGACGCATAGATCTCTTGAAGTGTGAAATGTAGGACGAATCTTTGTCTGAAAAAGTCGACATGAAATACTCGATTGACCGCTGGGCTCCATCGACGACACGATGTCATTCCGCCGAGTCCTCCGAGCTTCCGCCTCGGCTTCCACCGAACCGAGCCAGCCGCTTGCGCCTCAGCTCCTCGGGCGAGTCCGGGTCGGCGAGTTTCCTCTTGTCGTCCTCCAGCGACGCCTGCATGGCCCTCCGGATTTCTTCTTCCTCGTCGATCCTCGCCCTGGCTCCCTTTTGTGCGCCCTGCTCCCGCATGGATTCCTCCACGGCCGCCTGCAACGCGGCGCTCTCGTCATCCTCCGCCAGCTCCTCGTCCTCTTCCTCCCCGTCCTCTTCAAAGTCCCCGTCCGCAAAGTCGTCTTCCTGCAAGTAGGAATCGATCCTCGTTCTCGGCTGCGGCGGCGCCGGCGGCCGCGCCGATGGTTCCGGCTGGGCCACGCTGCCCGCCGCCGCCGTGTCCCTGAGCGACGCCTCGATCGCCGCGCGCAGCATCTCGTCCTCGTCCATTTCCGTCCCGGCCGGCACGGCCTCGGAGGGCGGCAGGCCGGGCACCGCGATCCCGCCGAGGAGGCTGGCGGCCTGCCTGGCCAGGTCGGCTTCCCGTGAGCCGCCGCCGGAGCCTCCGAGGGTGTACCCCGCCCCGCCGAACGGCGCCCTGGCCGGCGGCGCCACCGGCGGAGCTGAGGAGTAGGCCGCCGCCGGGGGCTCGGGCAGCATTCCCGCGCGGAGGTCCGCCTCGCACTGCGGGAAGCTGCCGCGGACGACAAAGATGGTGTAGCCGTCCTGCTTGAGCTGCGCGATGAGCATGCCCAGGTAGGTGTCGCTGATGACCTTGGGCTGCTCCATGAGTGAATTGCAGTCGTACCACCGCTTGGGCGGGACGAGGCCGAAGCGCCGGAGGGTGAACCAGTGTTCTCTGGAAAGGCGGCGGGGCGTGAGGAAGGGAGCCGGCAGAGTAATCGCGGCGCAAGGACCTGAGATTGCAGATGTAGGCCGTCTCGTTGACGGGATCCTCGCGCGCGGACGCGGCGTCCGGCGAGTCCCACGGCATCAGATGCAGGCCCCAGACGTCGAGCGCCGCCTCGATCACCTGGAAGGCCGCCCGCAGCACGCGTCAGACGCGTGCCGAGCGCGGCGCAAAGCCCAAAGCACAGCGCAAGGCCCACCTGCGAGCTGAAGAAACCGCTATCGTCGTAGTTTTCGTTCTTCCATTTTGCAAGGTCCTCGTCTGTCGCGCCCGATTCTGCCAGCGTCTGGCGCTCCTTGGAGTCTATTGCCCGCGCCAAATCCGCCAAATCCACTGCCGTGAACAAATCGGCTTGCAGAAGGGCGTTTAGGGCATGCTGGGCACACAGACTCCCGACCTGCTTCTCGAAGTGGATGTAGGGGACCAGCGGGTCCATTTCGGCGCCTCGTCCAAAGGACGATGCAGATGCGCGCCCCTCGATCGACGACAATGAATGCGTGATCCTCGAGCGAGGAGAAGAATGCTTCGAGCGAGCTCGAGACCTGCGCCGTTGCCTACTATAGGAACCCTTAGGGGGGTGGAAGCTCGCAAAACATCAACCCGCTCCCGGCGCTCACCAACGCGCAAAACGAACCGGTGGCGATACGACTTGCCCGCCAATACGGAACCCTGGAGGGGACCCAAGGAGGTTGCTGCTAGAGAGCTGTACGATTGGGTCGCTCAAAATCGGGGCCAATGAGATGAATTTGCCCGAGTATGATCCGATCGCGGCGAGTTTTCGGGTCGAGTCCGGCGAGATATCTTGTCCCGGACTAGCGCTCGTCCGGGCCGGACTGGGGACTGGCAGCTCCCAGTTTCGGCGGACTGAGGACTGAAGCTTTTTCAAAACGTGCAAGACTGAGGACTGGCGAGTCACGCAAGGGTCCTCGGCCGGGACCTCCATCCCTTAACGTGATCGGGCTAAAATTACCCCACCATCGTGGGTAGCTGTGTAATATTTATCGTCTGGCTAGTTTTCTGGGCCTCTTGGCGCGAATTGCGCGTGTGGTGAGCGCCGGGAGCGGGTTGATGTTTTGCGAGTGCCCACCCCTTGCCTTTGGCACCTCCCACCACCGCTTCCGCCGTCCCCATGTGGCCTCCCGGAGTCCAGGACGCCCTGAGAGATGTGGCCGAGCTCGGGGAAACCAGCGCGGGGTCGTCGCTGGCGGCGCGGACGCTTGCGCTGCCCGCGTACCGCGACCTCGGGCCGCCCGACCTCGTGCACCTCGTCAAGCACCACGCGCAGCACGGCGCGGCGGCGTCGTACCACCACGCGGTCGGGCCGGACGCGTCGTCGCCCGCCGCGCTCTCGGCGTACCTGACGTCGCTGCAGTACGCGCTCGCCGGCGGGTGGAAGCTCGCGCAGGCCACGTACTGCGCCTTCAACGCGTTCGCGCGCGTCGACGTGCGCGTCGAGGTGCGCATCCCCGGCGGCGTCGTCTGCTGGTCGGTCGACGCGCGCGGCGAGCGCCACCCGATCGGCAGCGACGAGGCGGGCGCGCGGCTGTGGGACGAGGCCGGCGTGTCGGGCGTGCTGCGCGCGCTGCTCGACGACGGCGACGAGGGCGACGGCAACAACCCGCCGCCGCCGTGCCTGCGCAAGCTGCCGCCGCTGCCGTCGGCAGACCAGGAGGCCGCCTTCCTGGCCGCGTGCGGGCGGCTGCACGCCTCGGCCTGGCAGCTGGGCGCGCCGCCGCTGGTGCAGGTCTCGACAGCCGCCCAGAACTGGATGTGCGCCGCGCTGGACCGCTGGTTCGGCGAGGGCGGCCGCTGGCGCGCCGCTGCCGCCTTCTGGGAGGGCGTGACAAAGGCCGCCGGCAAGGGCGGCGGCGAGGTCGGCGGCGTGGTGGGCAAGTGCTGGATCGAGGGCGACGAGGAGGTCAAGGGCGTCGAGGAGCTGCACAACTGCGTTAGGTGGGTCCTCGGACGGATGCGGGGACCGTTCAGGGAAGCTGACATCGCCTCTCGCCGCGCGCAACAGGAACAACCCGACGCTCTATACCCCGCTGCTCGTGCAGGCCGAGTTCCTTCTGCGGCGAAAGCACCGCCTCGAGTGGGCGCTGGACCTCGCCAAGCGCGCCGTGCAGCTTGCGCCGAGCGAGTACGTCACGTGGGCGAAGCTGACCGAGTGCTACATCGAAAAAGGTGGGTCACGGTCTTGCCGGGGAGGCGACGGCTGTTCACTGGCTTTCCCGACACGCGCAGGCGACATCGAGTCCGCCCTCCTCACCCTCAACTCCTGCCCCATGTTCACCTATACCGAGCGCGACGCCAACCTCGCCCGCTTCCCCGCCGCCAACAAGATCACCGTCCCGCTCAAACCCCCCGCCCTCCTCGACCCGCCGCAGCCCACCACCAAGATCCCCGACCCCATCCCGTGCTGCCTGCTCTCCCCATCCCAGTGGTCGCCCTATGGCCTCGAGATGGGTGACCCGCCCGCCCCCGACCCGTCAAAGATGCCCTTCCTCCCCCCGCAGGCCAACAACGAGGTGCACCCCGACCTCGTCCGCCTCCCCTCGCTCACCCTCCGCGGCACCTTCCTGCGCGCGTACGGGCTGCTGGTCCAGATCGTGCGCAAGGTCGGCTGGGACGAGCTGCTCCGCGCGCGGAGCGGCGTCTTCGTGATGGAGGAGGAGTACCGCGCCGTGAGGGCCCGCGGCGAGGGCAAGGGGAAGAAGAAGGACGCCAAGGGCAAGGGAAAGGCCCCCGAGGCGGCGCAGGAAGAGCCCGGGACGCCCGCTGACGAGGTGGAGAAGCCAGCCGAGGGTGCGGACGGCACGCCGGCGGCGGACGGGGAGGTGGCCGCCGAGCCCGAGGCCGCGGCAACCACGTCGGCCCCTGCGGACGGCGAGGAGGACGCCGAAGACGGGCCGGAGGAGGAGGAGGGCCCGAACGGCGAACCGCTGCCCTTTACCAACAAGCGGCTTTGCGAGCGGTGGCTGGACAACCTGTTCATGGTCCTGTACGAGGTGTGCACGTACCGCGTGGACTCGTTGCGCCGACTTCGTTGACGATTTTGCGTTTTCTCAGGACCTGCGGCTCTACACCGCCTTCAAAACCGAGATGCAGCACTGCCGCCAGCAGGGTCTGAAGCCGCAGCAGATCGCCTACCGCAAGACGAGCGCCGAGTGGGAGATTTACGGCGATCTTGCTGCCCGGCTTGAGCACAAGGTTCGTCTGTCGTCGCGCACCAGGTCTGCGCTCTAGTGACCCCGATCGGACTACCAGGAGGAAGCCCGGGACGCGTACCTCCTCTCGCTCGAGCAGCGCTTCAGTAGCAAAGCGCTGCTCCGGCTCCTGGACATGTACTCGGAGGAGGGGCTGATTCAGGAGACGCTCAGCTGCGTCTCCAAGCTGGCCACGGCGTGGGAGAGGACGTACGGCGTGCCGGCGGTGAGTTGCGTCCCCGCCAAAGTAGACCTCAAGCTGACTCGGTCTCCGCAGATGCCCTCTCCGATCTGTCGCGGCCTCTTCCGGCTGGTCCGGCGGCACGGGCTCGCCAAGGTGCAGAACGCCGCCCTGGGCCTGAAGAACTACAAGCTGGTGTCCAAGTACCTCGAGTTTGCCGAGGCGTTTGCCGTGGCCGGGAGCGACATGTAGCGGCGGAGCCTATACCATTAGAATGCCCGTGGAAGAATCACCGCGTTCGTTGCGCAACGATCCATGTTTCTCAACCCAATACATAATGGGGCAACCAATTACGTCGTTCCTCCTTACTGCGTGGCAAAGCAAGCTACACGTACATGCTCCAATATCGATCAATGGTGGTTCAGCAAAAGGTGATCACTTGGTCGTGAGCTCGGCAGGGTCCACAAACTCCTTCTTTTCTTCATCCCAAACCTTGGCGCCCGCCTCCGGGGTATAGGTAGAAGGGAGCGCAGCTTCAGCGGGAGCGGGTGCAGCGGCGATCGTCGGCGCCGCGGCGGTGTCGACGGGTGCGACCGCCGCCACGGGAGCCTCGATGGGAACCTCGATGATCGGGGCCGAGGTCTCGGAGACGGATCCGTTGGCCAGCGTCGAAGCCGAGCCGTTGACGAGCACGCCTCCGTAGCCCTCGGCGGACGTCCGCGGCTTGTCCCCGGATGAGCGGACCTTTTCGCCCGACGATCGGGGATCGGGCGCGAACTTGATCGCCGTGTCCCTCGGCTCCTCGATGTACTCGGCGGACGGCACGTGCCTGACAGAGGGTCCGGTGTCAGATTCGGCGATCACGGTGCTCGCGACGTCCCACGTTATGGGGTCGATGACCGCGGTTCCGGCGCGTGTCATACGGCGGATGAGCTCGTTGGGACCCGCGGGGATGCTGATGGAGGTGTTGAATTTCTCGAGGTTCCCGTATGCCTCCTGCGAGAGTGGGTGCCGTTAGCACCGATCGCGCATCTTGCGCGGTAGGCCGAGCTCGCCTCGATCGTCATGGCCCTGACCTCCGTCTTGAGCTTGACGTCGGGATCGAAGTGATCCACGCTGTACGCGTAGGGCGCATCCTCGACGGGCTGCGGGAGGCCCTTGGGGTACCTCCACTTGGAGATGAAGGCGAACTTGTCGGGCTTGTCGGACCTGTGGAAACAGTCAGCGATCGAGCGACGATGGTGGATTCAAAACCCAACTCGATCTTCGTTCCCATTAGCCAGACGAGCGGGAACAAGAGAGCCATCCCGATCAGGAGGCCGGCGTACGAAGGGTAGACGTGATAGCCGCTCGGCAGGTAACCGACAAGGATGGAAAGGATGGCTCCCAGGAATGCGTAAGGCATCTGAGTGTTCACGTGAGCGTTGACGGAAACTCGGGACGAGAGAGCCGACAGGATGCTCGTGTCGCTGATCGGGCTGCACTGATCTGAAGGGCGAAGGATGAGGGACTGCAATTGCTGCGCAATAGACGATGACAACTCGCCTCCGAAAATCGAACCCGCGAGGATGGCTGCGGCGTTGTCCACAATCACGGTGTGAGTCATGTCAGGCGGCGCAAGACCAACGGCAAGCGGAACTGGAGGCCAGATTAAGCAATCTGCAAGGCAAAAAGCTGCGTGAGCACCTACTAGCCAGAGGGAATACGAGCGCTGCCCCGGCAAACGTGTTAGCTAGTTCCAACGAGAAAATGCCGCGGAACCGGCGCCAGCAACCTACCCATCGTCCCCCACGACGAGCCGGTGCAGAACGACATGATGCAGCAGAGGATGAAGCTGTTGAGGTGGAGAACATGCTAGTTTGCGTTGGCCGCCAGGGGACGGGGAAGCTCACATGAGACTCGGCAAGCCCTGGTACTGGAGTCCGCCCCCGCTGAGTGCACTGACGATCCACTCGGCCGTCCCCAGCTGCCCAATTGCCGCGGAAATCGACCAGGCCATGATCAGGACCAGGACCGCTTCAACAATCCCTCGGATGCCTTGAACCCAGGTCAGAATGCTGTCCGCAAACGACATTACGCCGGCGATCTTGTACTGTATAGTGGCCACGAGCGACCCCAAGAAGGCGCCGAACATCAGAGCGGCATAGGAGTCACCGTTGCCCGTCATGGTCGAAACTGTAACCTCAACATCCTGGACGAGACGAGCACCTGTCAAGCCCAGCGTGCCTTGCTTCTTGACAAACAGAGCACGTACGTGATCTATGCAATAGTAGTAACCGGTAAGGAACAGGGTGATGATGATGATGGCGATGCAGACAGCGAGGGGCACAACAGCGTGAATCCTGGTTGGTGCAAAGGTTAGAACCCATTAGGTCCCGCCGAAGCAAAGACGCGCCAGTGAGGCTTCTTCTTGTTGCGCTGAGCAGTGCCGGAGACTTCGAATTCGTCGACATTGCCCTGGACAAGCTCGTTCGGTGGCTGGAGCTGGTGCTCGTTGAGGGCGCGCCGTTCCTGTGCACGTTCGCAATGTAGACAAGACCAAATCCTGCCGCACGGTCAACCAACCGCATTGAGCATTGGGCCGAAATCACATTTGAAGAGAAGCAGCGCGGGGATGATCGTGAGCATGAAGAAGGGGTAGAATCGGCCGGGAATCGTCTCCAACAGCGTGGTAAAGGCATCTGTGGTGTCGCCAACAGACTCCAGAGCCGAAGCCATGAGAGAGAGCTCGAAGCCGATCCAGGCAGAGAGCGGAACGATGGAGGCCGGCGAGGATGCCGTCGTGTGGGTGATGAAGGCCAGCTTCTCGTGCGAGACGTAGTAGAGGTCCTGCAAGAGACCTGTCAGTCCAGTATGCACTGTTTCCCGACCGACAGACATCGTCCTACAGTGATTGGTCTCATTTGGTTTCCGACGATAAGGCAAGATGCGTAGTCTGAACGGAGGCGTCAGATGTGGTCCCGTTTTCAGTCGTGTCGCCCCACCGTCAAAAAAGATCAGGATTCCGAGGACCTGCATCGGCATTACGATCAAGAAGAGTTTAGCGTAGCTGAATTGGAACGTACGTATGCGAGCCACTGCGAGCTGTACCGGCTCTTGGCGTACTTGGAGATCGCGATGGCAAGGCCTTCAGCCCCACCACTCTTCTGGATGAGCGCGACCATTGCAGAAGTCCAGAAGGTGAACAGCGTGACGGCCGCGTGGCCAGGGTCCGCAATGGCTTCCACCTTGCGGTGAGGCGTGGGGTGGGGGTTTGCGTGGAGGTTTGCACGTGTCGTCGGTCGCAGCGGAAAAGCGGGCGTCGAAGAACACATACCATGTACGTATCCAGCATCCGCTGAAATCCAATTATAGGGTTGTAATTATTAACTGGAAAAGCGTGCGGTGTGAAGCAGAACGTTGTTCACGTCAGCAACCGATCGCCAGCAGACAGAGCGATCTGACCCACTGAAGGTGGCCGCAAGAAAGACTCCCAGCATGAGCGCAACCAACACCTGTCGCGTCACAAAGGCCACGACGAGCAGGACGATGATTGGGATGATCGTAACTGCCCCAGGCATAACCTGGACCACGTAGCGGGCTTCCGACTCTCCGACCACCACGTTCATATCGTTCCAGCCGTTGAACGTACTAACGTACTCGATCTCAAAGTCCGGAACGAGGATGCCTTCGGCGTTTGTACGGTTGAAGCTGCCCGTCATCAGAGTCTGGCCAGTCGACCTCGATACGAGCGAGTAGGGGACGGGCGTCGCCACATCTGAGGTAGGAGAAAGGTCGAGCAATGGCTTATATCCCGGAACGTGGGAACGGACTTGCCGCGTCCGCCGGCCACTAGGCCAAAGAGTAGCGCACGTCAGTGACATCCAGCAGGTTAGGCATCCAAGGCATGCACCTGGACGAGGGTCTTGAAGAGGCATGGAACTCCATTCAGGCAGACCTTGGGGCCCTCGGTTTCGACGAGAATAGGAAGATCGGCCGCTGCTTGGAAGGCGGCGACCTGCTTGATTTGCGTTTCATTCACCGGCCGGTATGGAAACACGTCCGGCGTGTCGGGACTCCCGGCTAACGCGTTGGCGGCGAGCGACAGGAGCGCGAAAGCGGCCAGCGATGCTCCAACGAGCCGTGATCGAGCCATCGCGATCGGTCGCCTTATCGCCGGCAGGGAAGACCGCAGGGAGGACTCGGAGCTTGGACTATCTGATGGCCTGCGGTGGGGGCTCATTGGACCCTGGGATCCCTCGCTGGTCGGGCATTAGGAAACGGACCTGGCCGTCGCTATAGGTCACAGTGGGGAACACAGTAGAGTACAAATTGATGAAAGAGAGTGCTCCCTGCACTTGAAGTGCACGCAGGCTCGGTGATGGGGCTCTACGAGGCGGGTCGACACACGATCGCGAGACTGTGCTCGGATTTAGACCATCCTTCTCCAAAGGCAACGGTTGCAAAGACAAGCAATTGGAACTAGCGTCTCTCCTTGTATTGTTGGATTTCTTCGTAGAAAGTGGGCGACTTGGGGCGACGGCGTTTTCACAAGCTTGGTGATCGTTGGTCCCTGAAGAACCGCGCTCAACGAGTGTCACCCAACACTAGCAGGTGCGTTTCGAACGAATCCGACCGGCAGGCAGACGCTCCCCATCATATGGAGCCTGTGTTGCTCTCCGGCGCGCCGGCAGGGGCCTCCAGAAGGAATGCTCCGTTCGCCGAACCGCCGACGCCACCGGGAGAACCGGACTACGCCGGTTCCTCGGCCTTGAGCTCTGCCAGACGACTCATTCCAACCGCTGCCTTTGCAGAACATCGATACGTTACTGCAATGCCCGGCCGGGAAGCGCACACGTGGGAGGCGGCGGACGTCCACATCCGGGAGCTATTTGCGAAGGCGGACGCGGACAAGGACGGCAAAATCAACGCTGATGAGCTGAAGGGTCTCCTGTCGGAGATTTCGGGCGACTCGACCACGATGGAGGACGTGGAGATGCTGATGAAGCGCATGGGCCTCGATCACGAGGGGCACATCACGCAGACCGAGTTCGTCGCGGCAATGCTGAACTCGTCCGAGGATTGGCTGGAGGGCGTTGCGTTGGAGCACGGCGCACCGGCCAACGGAGAAGCGGGGGAGGCGGAGAGCGAGTGGTTCGTTGTTCCGTGCTGCTCTGGGGCCATGGCGGTCGGCTCAACCTGGTGTCGGTCCTCAGGGCCGCGGCCGACGAAATGATCCGGGCCGCATTCAAGGAGTTTGATACGGACAAGGACGGCCGCATCTCGGCCAGCGAGATCAAGAGCCTTCTCGGCAAGCTCACGGGCGACCCCGAGCACTCTACGGACGAGGATGTGGCCCTCCTGATCAAGCAGATCGACCAGGACCACGATGGCCTTGTCACCGAGAGCGAGTTTGTCAACAAGATGCTCAGCAGCAGCGAGGGTGGGTGCTTCGCTGGCCGCAGCAGTGTGCTAGCTCACGAGATCCCGGGGCAGATTGGCTCTCCATGGTCAGCCTGGCGTGAAGGAACCAACAACTCAAAAGGCGACAGTTTATTGTATGCTTTACAATCATATTTCGGCAATTCGCATCCGCCAAGTTGACCTAGTGACGTGTCGAGTACTCCCAAGTCCGCATCGCTTCCCACACAACCACGAGCACTAGCAGCCAAGACACGGGCGCTACCTGAGATGCCGAGCCATTCTCGGGCGAGGTGATCGTGACAGGCCGTCCCGATGCGGTCGCGTTTCGAACATCGTCCCTCGCCGCGCCAGTGGGCACGGTAAGCACCAAAACGCTAGAGGATGCTAGCTGGGTCCGTGTAGCAGCCGCAGCTGTCGTGTTTGTGAACCAGGACTGCGTTTTTGTTCTCGACGACGATGTGGCTGCTGTTGTCGTCGTGGCTGTTGTTGCCGGAGCAGGGGGAGGAGGAGGTGGAGGAGGCGGTGGAGACGGAGGGGGTGCCCAATCGTCCTCCAACCACCGCGACTGGCCGATGCAAGAGTCATCGGTGACGGAGACCACTTGCCAGCCGGCGTCCCGAGCCAGCTCTATGCTTCGCCCCAGCGTTTCGCGCACCGTGGTGCCGTAGATGTCATGCGCAAGTACGATTATCGAAGGCCCGGCCGGATTCAACCCGTCCCAGGTCCCGACGGTCCGAAGAGCGCCCCTCATGCGCTCGAGCGAAGCAGAGGCGTCCATGCGCCAATCCCAAAGGTCCAGGTTCCAATTCAGCACAGTGAGCCCGAGCTGCTGCACGATGGCCCGGACGCGCATGTCGTACTCGCCGAATGGTGCGCGGAAGTAGCGGGGGGTGTAGCCGAGGATCTGCTTGAACCTATCCATGGTTCCCATGATCTCATCAATGATCTCTCGCGAGGACAGCTCGGTGAGATGCAAGTGGTTCGTGGTATGGATGCAGAGCGCGTGCCCCTCGTCGGCGATCCGCTTGATCGTCCTGGCCGCTTCGGGAGTGCTCATCATTTGTCCCATGGCGCAGAAGGTGGCGGTGGCCCCCATCCTGGCGAGGATGTCCAGCGCCTCGTTCGTGAACTCGGCGGGGCCGTCGTCCAGAGTTATTGCCAGCTTCCTCGAAGTGCGGCAGAAATAGTGGTACGAGTCGTGGTCCACGCAGCCCGCGACGAGGTCCCAATCGAAGCCTCCCGGAGTCCGTGTCTGCCGGGGGACGTCCCAGTCGATTCCCCGGTGGTGGAACGTCTCGCGGGGCAATGAGTTGTCCAGGAACGCCAGCGCTCCGGGGACCCATGCGGCGGCGACGAGCCATGCGGCGAGCCGCATCAGGGCCCGAGGCAGGCTCGAGCGATTGGCGGCGACGGCGGCGGTGGCGGCGACGGCGGCGGAGGCGGCGTAAAGGACGGCGACTCTGGCAGGTGGGCTTTCCGACCGATTCCGGGGCAGGACAGAGAGGGCCGATGGCAGCGCTAGCAGCGGCGTCTTCTGGCCGATTCCGGCGCAGGACAGAGAGGTATGAAGTGAAAATTGAGACCCCGAGAAGAGGAGAGACAAAGGGACCTTTGTCCCAGGACCCCTCGCGCAAAACACAGTGACTGACACTCGATGAACTGAACGCCAAGTCCACCGATTCATTCAAGAATACGCCAATAAACACCGTCACTCTATCGTCATCGTCACGACAGGTAGAATGCCCAGGCAATGACGAGGTACGTGCCCAGCAGCATGAGGCCCTCCAAGTAGTTGCTCGACCCGTCGCTGATGAGCCCGTTCACGATGAACACGCTCACAAAACTCACGGCCGTCTGCAGAGCAGAGAAGGGGGATCAGATGAATGCGGCAAGAGGCATGAAAGTCATACGAACCTCGAAGATGGTAAACTCGAGCGTCAGCGGCCTTCCGATGATCCAGCCGATAATGACGAGCAGCGGGGCCACCATCAGCGAGATCTGGAGAGAAGAGCCGACGGCGACGCCGATGGAGAGCTCCATCTTGTTCTTGAGCGCCACGGTGACGGCCGTCAGGTGCTCGGCCGCGTTGCCCACGATGGGCCTGCCAAACCGCATCAGCGGTGATCGAGCCGATGGCTCACGACGGAAACCCACAGCAAAATGAGCCCCACAAAGCCCTGGCTGAGGCCCCACTCGTGGCTCAGGCCCTCGATGCTCCCGACCAGGTACTCGGCACACACGCTGATCACCACCGTCGACGCAGCGAGCAGGAGCACCGCGCTCCCCACGTTCATCTGCGGCTCCTCCTCTTCGTCCGTTTCGGTGTTGATCGTGACGAAGGTGGGGAAGGGCATGATGGGCTGCGTCGCCGTCGATCGCCGCCTCAGGGTGGAGTTGAGGTCCGCCGTCGTAGGCTTGCGGATGACCAAGCCCCGGCGGTCCTCGGTTGGGGAAAGGAGAGAAGCTCCCGTCGCGGCTGGCGCCGGAGCAGGCGGGTGCACGGGGATGGGACGGGCGGGCTGGGACGTGGGGCTCCGCGGGGAAGGGGGGCTGCCGACGCGTTGCGGGTCCGGCGCGGAATCCTGGTAGAGGTAGTTGTGCGTGTAGAGCTGGAAAGTCAGGTAGGACACGTCTGGAGGGGCCGGTCAGGTGAGGTGGCGGTGCCGCGGCGCGCAACCGACAGATGAAGAAGAGAATGACAGATGTTCCCCGGCTGAGGTTGAGGACTTTGTGGTCCCTCTCCGGATCGTCGACAAGCTGGGCGTGGAAAGCCGCGGGGATCAGCATGGAGAGCACCGAGATGGAGAGGAGCGAGCCCGAGGTCATGGCAGCGGCTTGGTTGAAGTACTGTGACGACGCGTCGAACGATGACAATCCATCTCCATGAAGCCGCTCTGCAGCTCACCTGTTCCTTGTACCGTATCCCTCCGGCAAAGAAGCAGAGTCCGAGCACGAGCAAGAGGTTTGACAGCACTGATCCCAGCAGGGACGCCTGGACCACCCTGAGCAGCCCATCCTTGAGCGCGATGATGCCGACGATCTTAAGAAGTTCAGTAGTCAGTCCGCAGGTCCGTCGAAACGGGAAACTGCCGCCCACCAGCTCGACGGCGTTACCGAAAGTCGCGTTGAGCAGCCCGCCGATCGTCTCGCCCACGCGCAGCGACAGCTCCTCCGTGGCGGTGCCGAGCAGCTTCGCCAGCGGGATGATGGCGAAGAAGTTGAGGAAGAAGACGGCGGCATCGGGCCAGGCGAGCTCGCCGGCGACGATGCCCAGCGGGATGAAGACCAGCAGCAGGTTCACTGCGGGGGCACTCAGCACGGGCGGAACCGGCCGCGAGGATGGCACGCACGCCATGACGTCAGCAGCGCGTTGTACCAGCTCTGCCTCCACGAGATGGCGGGGCCCTCCGCTTCCCCGTCCACTGCGGCCGGCTCCCCCGCCTCGCCGCCGTCGCGCACGAACGCGCCGCCGCCCTCCGTCGCGAGGCGAGACGTCGCGAGCAGCGGCCGGAACTCGTCGGGCCGCGTCGTCGCCATCGCGCGGGGAGTAAAGGGCCTTCGGGGACACCTTCCCTGCGCGTCGGTGCTGTGTCGGGCTTGATCGAAGCATCAGCATGCACCCGCCCGCGGCCTCCCACAGCGCCTCGGCCATGTCAGCGCGGATGGACGGCAGAATCGTCGGGCATGGGAACCATCGGACGATGGGCTTCATGCTGCGTTGAGGGAACCGTTGTACAGGTCCGTCCGAGTGACGCCCTGTCTGCACCGAAACCCCGTTGTCCCGTAGTCGCAAGGAGCGCCATCAGAAAGCATCATATGAGGCACCGCACACAGCGTGGCCCTCCGGCCTCACGACTCCTTCTTCCCTCCCATGCCCTGCGCCTTCCGCAAAGCCTCCAGGTCCTCGGGTCGATCGGCGCTGAACAGCTTGACAGTCTGGTCGGGCACCACCTGCTTCAACCAAGTCCTAAGGAACAACTCGATGTCCGCGTGGTGGCCTCGCAGCGCGAGCTCGTGCCACACCCGGGACACCAAGGCCGTCGTTCCCGTCTCGGCAAGTGTCAACAGGCAGCCGTTCGCCGTTGGAGATATTCCGAACAGCCACTTTCGTTCCCGAGGTTTGGAGGTGCTCGCCACGAAGCGATAGACCGTCCCGCGGTCCGCGCGCTCCGCCGTGACGGCCGAGAACGTCCAATCCGCCCCCGCGCGCCGGAATCTCGCGGCGTACCGGGCCTCTCCGGCATCGTTCGCAGGCTTGTCCTTCTTTGTGCCTCGCTTGGTCCCAGACAGCGCCCGTCGCGTCAGCTCCGCCGGCGTCTGATCCCCTTCGTCCTTCGCGGGCTCCGCGAACTCCTCGGGGCGCCATTCGACCACCTCCGCCCCTTCCCACCCCTCCAAAGCCCGCAGCTTCCGCAGCAAGTCCTCCGCCGAGAGTCCATCGACCCGCGCGACCCGTGCGGACGCGTAGTTTGGGCCCAGCAGGTTCGCGTAGAGGATGAACGCGCGGGTAGCAACCGCGACCAGGAGGACGATGAGAACGAGGAGCGTGTGCGGGATGTGGGCTTGGAGGAACTCGATGATGGGAGTGAGCACGGCCATCGAGCCGGCGGATAGCGGTTCGGAGCGGCGCTCGGCCCTCACCCTGGACAGGCGCGAAACGAGAGACACGTCGACCTCTCCAGTTTGCCCTTTAGTTTACATTGCATCGAACTAGAAAGGAAGCCAAGAAACATCAACCATACCATACCAGGGTTCGTGACCGCTTGCGTCGGCGGTGGCACGGCAAGGGTCCGGCAGGCTTTCCGAAGCATTTCATCAGCAGACGCTTGCGTCGCGACGGCGGGCGCAATGGCAGTGATCGAAGACCCTGTCGCTGCGCTCCTGGTGCCTCCGGCAACCTCCGAAGTGGCGTAATCACGGGCCGCCGGATCAGACGCCTGTTCAGCCGATCGCGCGGCGATTATCCGCCGGCACCGCCCCCCGAGGGACATCGAGTCGGCGCTTTCCGGTCCTCTCGAAGACTCCCTTTCCGCGCATCGCGTTCAGAGTCATGGCCGCATCGAGCGGAGACGTGCCGCCGGCTGCTCTGCCGGTCGTGGCGCCGGGCCACGCCGCGGACGCGCCGGCCGCGGCCGAGGAGGCTTCGCTCGCGAGCACCGCGGCCCAGGACCAGCCTGTTGCCACCGCTACCGCTCCGGGCCCCGTTGTGGAACCTGCCAGGGCGGCTACCGGTGGTGGTGTCGACACCGTTGCGGTCCAGGCGACTGCTACCGACGTGGACGCCGTCAACCCTGAGCTGCTCAAAGCGGCCGCGGAAGAGGACGCTCCTGTGGTCCAAAAGACGATCTGGGAAGAAGTCAAGGATTACCTCAAGCCCAGCGGTCGGCAGGCGGAGCTGTCGAAGGCCGCCAAGGTCTCGTTCGCCTCCCTGTTCCGCTACAGCGACTCCTGGGACCGATTCTTGATGTTCGTGGGCATCATCGCCGCCATGGCCGCCGGCGGCTCCCAAATCTACGTCGCCCTGGGCATCGGCGACGTCACGCAGCCGCTCATCCAGTACTCGCCGATTTGCGATGATCCCGAAGAATACGCGGCCTGGCAGGCCGCGAACCCCGGGTTCCCGCTACCGCCCATTGACCAGTGCAATCTCGCCTACCTGAACGCGGGAATGCTGAGAGGAGTGATCCAGTTCGCTATCCTTGGCGCCATTTCCTTCACCGCAAATTTCATCTACAATCTCTGTTGGCAACGGGCCGGCGAGCGCCAGTCGAAGCGCATCCGGGAGATGTACCTGGAAGCTCTACTCCGGCAAGAGATCGCCTGGCATGACGGCAAGGACGCCGGGGAGCTGGTTACCAGAATCTCCGGGGACGTCAACTTGATTCAGGAAGGCATCTCGGAGAAGGTCGCGGCCATCGTCAGCTACGTGACCGTCTTCATCGGTAAAGCTTCGATGACGAGTCCGTTCTGGTTGTAGCTTATTCGTTCGTCTTCCTATCAGGTGGTATCGTCATCGCGTTCGTGAGGGGTTCGTGGCGTCCATCTGCTTCCGCGACGCACCGTGGCTTAACCAATCGTCGCAATAGGCTGGCAAATGGCTCTCGTTGTCATCGCAGTGGTGAGAAGACCTGGAAAGTCGCGTGAATGAAGCCTGACCGGTTCCGTCAGTTTCCGCTTTTGGCTGGCGCGGGTGCCATGATGGGTATTCTCCTCAGCAAAGGGACGACTGGGGGCCAGGAATCGTACTCCAGGGCCGGATCCGTTGCTCAGGAGGCCCTTCAAAGCGTGCGTACCGTGCAGGCCTTCGGCAGGGAGGAGACGGAATCCAGCAAGTACGAGGCCGAGCTGGACCAGGCCGAGCGGAAGGGCAAGATCAACGGGTTCATCCAGGGGATCGGACTCGGCACTCTGTTCTGTATCCTTTTCTGCATCGAGGGTCTCGCTTTTTGGTACGGCTCTACGCTGATTGGTGGGTTGCTCGCGGCCGTCTGTCTCCAAGCCACGGTCTTCAACCTCTTTCCCACGCTCAGAATCGGGAACGTACGACGCCGCCCAGGTGCTTTCGGTCTTTTTTGCCCTGCTCTTTGGTTCTTTCACCGTCGCCAACATCGCGCCGAATCTGAGCGCGCTTGGAGTCGCGCAGGGCGCCGCTTTCGAGATCTTCAACACCATCGAGAGGCACAGCGAGATTGATGCGCTGTCGTCCGCTGGTCTTTCGGCGGCGAACCTTCGCGGGGACTTTGAGCTGCGCAACGTGGACTTCTTCTACCCCACCCGCCCTGAATACCAAGTACTCAAGAACTTTTCGCTCACCATCCGCGCCGGCACCATGGTCGCCCTCGTCGGCGGCTCCGGATCGGGCAAATCGACCGTCATCAAGCTGTTGAACCGCTTCTATGACCCTCAAGTCGGGGAGGTGCAGGTCGACGGCCGGAACATCAAGGACTACAACGTGCGCTCACTCCGGAGCAAGATCGGTATCGTCAGCCAGGAACCCGTTTTATTTGATATGACAATTCGATCAAACATCGAAATGGGGCTCGAGAGCACGTCGGCGTTCTCCAAGGAGGAGCTGCACAAGATGGTGGTGGAGGCGGCCGAGATCGCCAACGCTAGGGAGTTTATCGAGGCGCTGCCAGAAGGCTATGACACGCACGTGGGCTCCGGGATGCTTTCTGGGGGCCAGAAGTGCGTGCATTTGGTCGCGACGCGGGTTCCTCGCTGACACTTGGCGGACAGGCAACGCGTCGCCATCGCGAGGGCCATCATTTCCAATCCGAGCGTGCTCCTGCTTGACGAGTAAGATAACGCTGTACACTCTTTCAAGGATGCTGACGTCGCCATGTGGCTCGCAGGGCCACTTCGGCACTCGACACCACGGCGGAGCGGATTGTGCAAGCTGCTTTGGACAACGCATCTAAAAGCCGGACGACGATCGTCGTTGGTGCGTCCTTTCTTGTGCCTAGTTCTCACTCCATTGGCCAATACCCATTGTCTTTGGACAGCGCACCGGCTTTCCACGATCAAGAACTCGGACGTGATCGTGGTCATGGAGCAGGGCCAGATCATCGAGAGCGGCAACCACGAGGAGCTCGTGGCCAAGGGAGGCGTCTACGCGGGCATGGTGCAAGCCCAGGCACTTCGCAACCGCGTCACCGACCGCCGCCAGAGCAAGGCGATCTCATCGCGGGTGCCCACGAACGGGTCCATCGGCAAGGACAACGCCTTTTACCGGAGGGTTTCGAGCGCGTTCCTGGCCAGCACAACCATTGCCCAGCCGATCGCCAACCAGGCGCAGCTCGCAGCGAGCGCCATCCTGCCTGCCGCAGCCCTTCTGCCGCTCGAGGGAGTCCCCATTACTTCCGGAGAGGACGAAGATCTACTTGACGATACGACCGAAGAAGAGGAGGCTGACCATGACGAGCCACTTGATGGCGGAGCTCCCGGCACCGAGGCGGTCGTGGACATGAACGGTGCCAACGACGTCGAGATGGAGAAGCTCAAGATCAAGCGCAGTCGGACCGCCCAAAGTGCGGCGGAGATGCGCAGGCTGCAGGAGGAGGAGAAGGAGCGGAAGCAGAAGGAGAAGGAGGAGCGTATGAAGAAGCAGCCTGCCCCCTGGGGACGCCTGGCGCGCCTTAACGCGCCCGAGTGGAAGTGGCTCGTGCTCGGCGCCATCGGAGCGATCATCAACGGCGCCATCCAACCCGTTTTCGCCCTCGGTGAGGCCAGCCAGATGTCGGATCGGAGAAGCTCCCTGACTCAGGGATTTGCAGTGTTTGCCAACATTACTAGCGTCTTTGCCCCATTCAACCCGAATCTGCGCTCGGAAGCAAACTTCTGGAGCGGGATGTTTGCCGTTCTCGGCGTTATTCAGCTTATTGCTTGGGTCCTTCAAGGTTTGTCGGCGCGAGGGTTCCCACTCGACCTCGAACTAATTCAAAACCCGCTCAGTCGGCTTCTTCACAATGTCGGGCGAAGCAATGACGCGTCGCGTCCGTGCTGACTACTTCCGGACTCTTCTTCGCTCCGATATTGGCTTCCTCGACGACCCAGCGAACTCGTCGGGAATCCTCACCGCACGCCTCGCTACCGAAGCTACCGAGGTCAAGGGCCTTACCGGCCAGCTCCTGGGCTCTATCCTCCAAGTTGTGGTCTCGCTCGTTGCTGGCATCGCCATCGCGTTCGCCAACTCGTGGCAGGTCGCGCTGGTTGTTTTGGCGTGCGTGCCTGTGCTGGTTGCCGCTTCGGCCATCGACATGTCGATCCAGGCCGGCAACACCGGTGTCGCAAAGGAGCTGTACGTGAACTCCAACGCCATCGCCACGGAAGCCGTGTCGGAAATTCGAACCGTGTCGGGTCTGGCGAAGAATCAGTACTTCCAGGAGACGTACAAGGCGGCGCTGGTGAAGCCACACGAGCGGATCCTCAAGGGCACGTGGTCCAAGTCCTTCGCGGCGGGGTTCTCTCAGGGCGGTTTCTTCCTTGTCTGGTGCCTCGCCTACTACGCGTCGGGACGGTTCGTCGGCAATGGGACCAACACGGCCCTGCAGGTGCAGACCGCTATTTTTGCTATCATCTTCGCAGCTTTGGCCGTCGGCCAGGCCTCTACGTTTGCTCCGAACATCGTGAAGGTAGTTGTATCCCAGTAGCTATGCGCGACTGGCTTTTGACCCGCCGAACATCGTCAGGCGAAGCTGGCAGCGCTCTCCATTTTTGAAACCATGGACCGGACGCCCCGCGTCGACGCCGCCTCCGCCTCTGGCAAGGCGGTGGATCAAGTCGAGGGCAACTTCAAGTTCCAGGGGGTTACCTTTAACTACCCAACGCGGCCCGAAGCACAGGTGCTCAAGGGTGTGGACCTGGAAGGCTTCAAGGGGCAGACGGTCGCGCTGGTCGGGCCCTCGGGT
Organism: Hyaloraphidium curvatum; assembly: GCA_025558095.1. Classification (NCBI taxonomy): domain Eukaryota; kingdom Fungi; phylum Monoblepharomycota; class Hyaloraphidiomycetes; order Hyaloraphidiales; family Hyaloraphidiaceae; genus Hyaloraphidium; species Hyaloraphidium curvatum. Next base: position 366,502 of record JAIVFI010000042.1, read on the forward strand.
TCGGGGAAGAGGTGGGGCAGGATTGTTCTTTGATTGTCCGAGTTGGGATTACTGATTGCTTTCGTCATTGCTTCGCAGCACGATCATCCAGCTCCTTGAAAGGTTCTACGATATCATGGGCGGTTCAGCTTCCCTCGAATCCCTCGAGATCCGCAACTGGAACGTCCGCCGTCTCCGCGAATCCATGGCACTAGTACAGCAGGAGCCCGCCCTGTTGGGGGGGTCGATCCAGGACAACATCGCGTACGGCAAGCCGCCGACGCAGGCCCCGGCCACCATGGCCGAGATCGAGGCCGCGGCGCGGATGGCCAACGCCCACGACTTTATCATGGGGCTGCCGCAGGGGTACAAGACCAAGGTCGGGGCGAAGGGAGGGCTGCTTTCCGGGGGGCAGAAGTGGGTGTTTCGCAACCGAAACCGAGGGGATGCAGGTTCTGATCGCCGCGTCCTCGCAGGCAACGTGTCGCCATCGCCCGCGCGCTCATCCGCAACCCTCGCCTGCTGCTTCTCGACGAGGCGACGGCCGCGTTGGAGTGGGTCGCCAACCCGGGCCGCGCCGTCCCGCACACTGACCTCCGACTCCCCTCCTCCTCCGACCCCCCGCCCCGCCCTCCGATCCCCGTCCGCCCTCCAATTCCCCTTCTTAGCGCCAAGTCGGAGAGGGTCGTCCAGGATGCGCTCGACAAGGCGCGCACGGGGCGGACGACAATCACGATCGCCCACAGGCTGTGGGTTTTCCACATCCGCAGCACCGGGCGACCCACTGACCGTGCCGTGGCAGCTCCACGATTCAAGATGCGGACGCCATATGGGTTTTCAAGCTCGGTCGTGTCATCGGTGGGTTCTCGCTGGTGTTGCTGCTATTGCGGCCGAGCGAGCTGATCCGGTCCCCTGGCCCGCAGAGCACGGCAAGCACGACGAACTCCTCGCGCTCAACGGGCAGTACGCCGAGCTGGTTACCCAGCAGTCGCTTGCGTCCAAGGCGGTCGAGGAGGACGCCAAGGACAAGTGAGCCGGCGCGGGGGGGCGGGCGGCGGGGACGGATAGACCATAGAGCTGAGCCGCATTGTTTCTTCTTCATTCTGGGAATGGCAGAGGTTTCGCATCTTCATCCGCTCCAGATCCCGTCCGTAGGTCCCCCGCTCTCCAATCACTCGCACTTGTCCTTCAGCTCGCAGTACTCGTCCGGCTTCCGCAGGATGAAGAAGAACACCCCCGCTCCCACCGGAGCTCCGACGAAAGGGGCCACAACGTAGACCCACCAAGCGTCCTGCGGCCCCGGTATCGCTGCGGCGCCCCACCCCGCGATGTAGGCCACCACGCGCGTCCCAAAGTCCCTGGCGGGGTTGAACCCCGCCTGCGAGATCGGCGCTAGGGTGCAGATAAGCGCCGTGACGGTCAGCCCGATGAGCATGGGCGCGAACTGCTGCGAGAGACTGGTGTTGCATCTGTCCGTGAGCGCCACGATGACGTAGCACAGGATCGCGGTGCCCAGCGCCTCGGCGAAGAAGGCCTGCCCCGGGCCGATGAGCTGCGCCTGGGTCGGGAAGGCGAAGCTCGCCGGGGCCGAGGAGCGGAGGCCGGTGTACACGGCCTGGTTGGGGAAGTACTGCGGCAGAACCATGGCCGAGAGGGCCGACTCGGGGGTGCCCTTGACGATGCCGTTGGTGGCGTCGAAGAGGTCGATGTAGGGGTAGTACATTGCCCAGTTGAGCAGGCCGGCGACGAAGGCGCCGAGGAACTGCGCGAGGAAGTAGCCCGGCACGCGGGCCCAGGGGAAGCCCGAGTAGCGCTTGAAGAGCGCGAACATGAACGTCACGGCGGGGTTCAAATGGGCGCCCGAGACGCTCGCGGTCGTGTAGATGGACAGCGCGACGCCGATGCCCCACACGATGGCGACCTGGCCGGTGCCGACCAGAGAACCGGTCAGCACGCCGGCCGAGACGGCCATGATGCCAAACAGCGTGAGCGTGAGGGTGCCGAGGAACTCGCCGGCGTACGGCAGCAGGAAGCGGCGCCACTCGCGCGGCCCGGCGTCGAGCGGCTCGGCGTCCAGCGGCTCGGCGGCCGGCGCGGTGGTCGCCTCGTTGCGCTCGTGGTGGTGGTGGTGCGGCTCGGCGCGGTCGTGGTGCGCGAGCGGCGCCGCCGACGCGAACGACGCCATCGGCGCCATGTCGAAGCCCGAATCGACGGGACTCGTCGCCGCGGAGATTATCGCAGCCATCGTCGAGGCAGTTCAAGGTCTGGCCGCCTGGGTTTCGCTTCGATCGGGCTGGTGCTCCACGTGTTCCGATCACGATTCTCAAGCAGAAACTGGTGTGGTGGCTAAAAGGCGGCTGCGAACCGGATTCTGTGGCGCGACGATGGATGGCGTTTGGGACGACGTGGCTGCCGCAGCAGAGGCGCTGCCGGCCGAGCGGCGAGCCCGCCTCGACAAGGCCGCGGCCTTTGTTGCGTCCAAGGCCGCCGCTGGCTCCCCGGCGCCGCTCGTCTTCGTGTGCACCCACAACTCGAGACGCAGCCACCTCGGCCAAGTGCTCGCCGCTGCCGCCGCCGCCTACGTCGGCGTGCCCGGCGTGCAGACGCATTCGGCTGGCACAGAGGCCACCGCGTTCAATGCCAACGCCGTGCGCGCCCTGGAGGCCAACGGCTGCTCCGTGCGGCCCTGCTCCTCGCGCGACGAGCTGCTCGCCGCCGTACCCGTCCCGCAGGCCGCCGAGGGCGTCGACCTGGCCCCCCCGGGCAACCCCGTGCTGCTCGTCACTCACACCCCCGGCGCCAAGCCCTCGGTCTGCTTCTCGAAGACCCTGGACCACCCCTCCCTGCCCAAATCGGACTTTTGCGCGCTCATGACCTGCGACTCGGCGGACGCCGCGTGCCCGGTGATCAAGGGCGCCGCCGCGAGGGTTGCCATCCCCTACACGGACCCCAAGGCGTCGGACGGCACCGGGAAGGAAGCGCAAGTGTACTCGGACAAGGTGCGCGAGATCGCCGCCGAGATGTTGTACCTGATGCGGGAGGCGAAGAAGGCGGCGGCTGCGTGAGGAGGCGAGCGAGGAGGGTGGTTCTTTGGTGGCGTGCGTTCGCGGCCCAGGTCGAGCGCTGCGGGCCGCGGAGTCGCCGCAGGACGTGCGGTCGTATACAGGCGGGGCCGCAGCGCCAATGATTGCTACGTATCGCAAGTCCTCAAGCATTGGATTGGCACGAGCCTCCGACGCGTCCGGTCCGTTTGCCCCCCGCACCAGAGAGCCACTTGCAGACCGGTGGACCCGTTCCAAGTAAGCCACCAGCGACCGGCGGCAGCGTTTTTCATTCCTCGCGATCCGACATCATAGAGTTCTGCGGTGAAGCCGGGCACGTGCTGCCCCGATGGCGTCGGAAGCGGCGATGGGTCGATGGGTTCCGAGTCCCGAAAAGGGTCCGCCCGGTGATCGGATCAGCGGATCAGCGCACCTGCTTCCCCTCACGGAACCCCCGGAAACGACCATGCCGCGCACGTACCACGCGTCGTTCGGCCGTCGCCTCGTGCTCACTCCGCGGCCGAGGGCCAAGGTGCGCGCGGAGCCGGCCAAGGCGCGCCGGGAGTACGAGGCCGAGGAGGGTCTAGCGCGGACCGCGTCGAGCGTCCTGAGGGCGCTTGGACTCGACGATGGGGATGGGAACGGGCTTCTTGAGGACATGGACTCGCGAATTGAGGGGCGGGAACGGGTGGGCCGGGGGTAGCCTGCGAGAAAGCAGCTGCGGGGCGCCGTGAGAGCTCATGCTGCAGGCGCCGATCGTCCGGGCACGCCGGATCATCGCGCCCGAGAAGCAGACGATGCCGCCCCAGTAGGCCGGCGCAGACCGAGGTCTGCCCTCGACGGACATGGGACCAGAAGTCCGACTTCCGACTCCGCACAGCCATTAGGACATCGCCCTCGGAGGCTGCGATTCGCCGAACCCAGGCAATGCCGCTCCCTTCTTTTTGGCCCTACTATCGATGTTTGTCATTCTTTCGACTGGATTCTGCCACACATTCGATGTTGCTCTCGGTCGTACGCCGCGTTCGTCGTGACGCTAGCGACCATGATAGTCCGGATCTTCTCCCCTGCCCTACTCATGCGGCCCGACGTGGCGTTGCCACTCTCTCCTCCTTCGATCTCTCCACCTGCTCCTTGGCTTCAGCGGCGGTGGGTACGGCCCCCATCTTCGTCCGCGTGTGGGGAGATCGGCACGACGTGCATGCCCAAACGGGCATGGCCCAACAGCTCAACCGAGTCCGAATCCAAGTTCGAGTCCGAATCCGAGTCCGAATCCGAGTACGTAAACTGAATCGCTTGTCAGCTCGTTGTACTCGTCGGGGTATTCCCGTTGCTCTCGAGGCAGTTCCCGATGTCGTGGCTTTGTGAGTTAGAGGGAGCGGGTGCCGCAGTACGAGACGCAGGCGACGCACTCCTCAGGCGTTCCGGGATAACCGAACTCGCTGGCGGTTCAGAAAACCAGCGGCCGACGCGGGATCCGGTGCGCCGGGAGGCGGCGAGAAGCGGGAGCAGGCACAGCGGCGTGGAATTCATTGTTCGTGAGAGAGCGGCGGACGCGTTACTGTAGGAGGAGCGCGATCCGTTGTCTGTGTCCTTTGTGAGTCGATGAAGGCAGGGTCCCTTCGCTCCTCGGGGGTCGGGGCTCTGAAACATCCGAACACTCTCCGCAGGCCACTCGGGCGCCGAGACCGGCACCGTACGAACCCCCGAGCAGTCCACCATCGTACTACGCCGTTTTCGTGTCTACACGGGCGACGCAGCCCGCAGAAACAGTCTTCCGCGAACAATCCCGTTGACGTCAGAGTCGGAACGGCCCGATCCGTCGGGGCGGTGCGGAAGACCCTATCCAGCCGGCTCCGGCATGATCGTCCCATACTCTTTGCTTCTTCAGCGGTGTTCGGGAGCGCGGGAGCGGGCCGGCGTGGGGGCGGGGGAGTGAGGTCCGTCAAAGATGCGGGCTCCGCAAGGGACGCGCAGTGCCCGGGCCCGGAAAGCAGAGCTCCACATATTATCCTTTGTGTTTTTGAGGCTTACCATGCCCAACGGTAGGGTAAGCGAGTTGCTCACCAAAGTGGCCGACGAGGGGCCGGAGAGGGGCGAGCGCGGCAGGTGATTGGCGGGGACAATGGGAACGGACGCCGTCCAAAAGAATGAGATTCTTCCGAGACGGATGCCCGTTCTAACCATATTCCATTCGTGTCCAGTATCTTGACTCTGATAAGCGCTGACGGAGGACATTGCGCCACGGCGGGCGGCAATTGCCACACCGCGACACCCCGTTTTTTCTCGGGCTCCCTTTTCGCCGATGCGCACCCTCCCGCTCCTCCTGGGCGCGTGCGCAGCGCTCCTCCTCCTCTTGCTGCTCCGCGGCGCGGGCGCGGGCGCGCGCAACGCGCTGGGGTACCGCACGCCGGGGCTGACTGCGGACGCCATCGCGGCGCGCGTGTCGGCGCGCGGGCCCGAGCTGCTGCTCGTGCGGCGGCGGTGGCCGCCGTTCCGCGGGATGTGGGCGTTCCCGGGCGGCTTCGTCGAGTACGGCGAGGACCCGCGCGCCGCGGCCGTGCGCGAGCTGCGCGAGGAGACCGGCATGGCGGTGGCCGCGCGCGACGGCGACGTGGCCGAGCGGGACGCCGCGGCGCGCGCGCCCGAGGACGCTGAGAGGGAGCTGGAGCGGACGGCGCGGCTGGTCGACGTCAACGGCTCGCCGGACGCCGACCCGCGCGGCCACGCCGTGTCGATCGTCTACGCCGTGCGGACGCCGCGGTTCCTGCCCGGCGACCTGGTGTCGGGCTCGAGGGAAGCGCGCAGGCGGTTTCTGGACGCGCTGAGGCCGCGCGACGATGCCGCCGAGGTCGGCTGGGTGGCGCTGGAGGACATCCAGAGCGGCAAGGAGAAGCTCGCGTTCGCGCACGGCGACACGGTGCTGGGACCGTGGATGGATTTCTGGGAGCGCGAGGGCAAGCTGGGGAAGGGCGACGACGCGTGGTTCGTCGAAGTATAGGCATGTGGAGAGAGTTATACCCCTCTTGGCGTTCCGATGTGCCGTTTTAGCCTATGCCCGTGGTGACTCTGGGGCCGGCACGGCAAGCCCGTGCAGATCGGGGCCCGGATCTATCCGTGAGCCATATCGCGCCGATCAAGGCACGCTGAAGTATGTCGATCGATCCTGTAACCGCCCTGAGGATGGTGTGATCGGGCGGCCGCAGGGGCAGGGCACGAGGCTAAATCTGCCCGCCCCGTCGGCCCTGAAACTCCAGGCACCGGTGTCCCCCTCCGGCCGCCCCATTTGCCATCGCCCCACCGCGTCGAGCCCTTCGGAGGCTCAGCAACTCGCCGAGCGCGCCATGGCCGGAGGGCGCACGGACCCCGCGGCGACCGCCAACGCACGTGCGCCGCCCAAGTCCGCCACACCCCGCATCCCGACCCCCGCGGGCGACCCGGCCGGGCAGACCCCCGGGGACGAACTCAACGCGCGCACGCTCGCCCTGGGCGGCGAGCCGTGGCCGACATCGCGCTACTTCCGCTGGGAGTTCCTCTTTGGCGCCGCACTGTGCGCCAACTTTGCCCTGTTCTGGGCGCCCTCGCTGCTGCTGCAGGGGCAGTCGTGGCACCTCTTCTTCAAGCGGTTCCTGCAGCCCGTGTACGATGCCATGGACCGGTCGCCCGCCGTCCGCGGGTTCGCCGAGAGATACGTGTACTCGAAGCCGCAGCACGCCGACTTCTTCGTCACGACGGTCCTGATCACCGTGTCGACCGCGGTGTCGGCCGTCGCGCTGATCGCGATCCAGAACAAGCTGGGGTACCTGCCGTGGACCGTGCTGCTGCTCTACTACAACGTCTGGTGGGTCATCCGCGCGGCGCCTACCGGCGGTGCTGACCGCTTCGACTGCCAGGCTCGGTCTCGGCGGCCGCATGATGGGCGCCACCTACGCCCTGACCCACCGCGAGGCGCACACCCCCACCCTTTACCGCCGCTCGATCCGCGACACCCTGGGCACCATCTCCAGCGACTGGGTCGGCCTCATGTACGGGAACGTCCCCGACCTCTTCGCCACCTCCCACATCTGGGTGCACCACAAGCTCAACGGCGCCCCGCCCGACACCATCTACATGTGGGACAACCCCCGCGACTCGCTCCGGGGTTTCGCCCTCTTCGTCACCCGGATGTTCCACAACCTCGCCGGCACCTCCTCGCTCCGCATCTTCGAGGTCAACAAGCGCCCCGCGCTGCACGCCAAGCTGCGCGCGGGGATGCTCAAGTTCTGGGTCTACACTCCGCTGGTCCTCCTCGTCCTCACGCGGAGCCCGTCGTTCCTGTTCTGGATCTGGCTCCAGCCGCTGCTCTGCATGACGGTGTTCCTGGCCGTCGTCAACGTGTCGCAGCACGCGTTTGTGGAGTACGACGAACAGGGGAAGCTGGTGCCCGCCGTGACCAGCATGACGGTGCTCGACGGGTGGGTGTCCACGGTGGGCTCGCGCCGAGGGATCACCGACCTCACCGCGCTTCGAATCAAGGATGGACGACTACTGGGGCGAGGACAACCACATCAGCCACCACAACTCGGTCACGACCTACTTCCGGGACCTCCCCGAATGGTCCGTGCCCCCCCTGCCCCATCGATCGCGGCACGCTGACCCCGCCCCGCCGCCAGGAACGCCGCCCAGCGCGACGAATGGCGCCGCGTGCGCGCGTCGGTGTTCCGCGGCACCTCCATCGTCGAACTCTCCGTCCTGGTCCTGCTCGGCAAGTGGGACGAGCTCGCGGCGTACTACGTCGACCACTCGGACACGCCGATGGACAAGGGGGAGGTGGCGAGGATGCTCGCGGACAGGGCGAGGAGGGTGCAGATGCGGTGGGAGGAGTACCAGGACGGGCCGTGGCGGTGTCCCTTGCTGGGCAAGGTGGCCGCGGACAAGGGCGAGGAGGAGGACTGATCTCGGGGCCGGGGGGACTCATGCCGGGCCGGGGATAGATGCTAGACGGCGTCTGGAGGCACGATTATGGTATGATGCAATGATATTGCCGCGAAAGGGGAACGATCGCCGGATCGCTTGGCAGTGGCCCGATGACCTGCGGAGCTTCGGGCTGTGCGCGGCCGCATTTTCACCGCAGGTCATCTTCTGCATGTCCCGCACGCGCAAATCGGGCAAGTAGCATGGCGGAATCATTATCCGCGGACCGTGTAGCCTCCGGTGCCACCGCGATGGAGGCGAACGGCCCGCTTGCGGTGTTGGAGACGGTGCAGGACGGCGACGCGCAACCGACCGGGACGCAGGACACCGCACCCCCGGAATCCGCTCCGGCGTCTACGGAGCCGGCCGTCGACGGAGCCCCCGACGGCGCGCCGATTCAGTCGAAGATACCCGTGGGGCCGGCGCCGAAGGACTACGCGGCCAACGGGGCGGCTCCCGTCGCCGAGAAACGGCCGACCGGCCCCCCGGCATGGGCCGCCAAGGAGTACCCGCACATTCCGCTCGCGATCGTCATCATGATCGTCGGCTCGCGCGGCGACGTGCAGCCCTTCGTGGCCCTCGGCCGCATGCTCAAGCAGCGGTACGGCCACCGCGTCCGGCTCGCGACCCACGCGACCTTCCGCTCCTTCGTCACCGACGCCGGCCTCGAGTTCTACCCGCTCGCTGCGGATCCGGCGGAGCTCATGGCGTACATGGTGAAAAATCCCGGGGTCTTCCCTTCAAGGGAGTCGGTTCGCTCGGGGGACATCGGCAAGAAGCGCAACGCGATCGAGGCCATCCTGGATTCCTGCTGGGACGCCTGCATCAAGCCCGATCCCGGTGTTCCCGGCGGACGTCCGTTTCTCGCCCAGCTCATCATCTCGAACCCCGTCACATTCGCGCACGTGCACTGCGCGCAGCGCCTTCGGGTGCCGCTGCACATCTTCTTCACGGTGAGCCGACGTCGCAGAAGAAGTGGGCCTGCGTCGTTCTGACAAGGCGCATGCAGATGCCCTGGACGCCGACCCGCTCGTTCCCCCACCCTCTGGTCCGATCCTCGGGCATAGTTTCGGACGACGCAAGCCTTACAAACTACCTATCATATGGTTTTGTCGAAAACCTCACATGGACTGGCCTTCAGGACCTAATCAACGGCTTCCGGAAGAACACTCTCGGACTCCAACCGATCAGCCAGCTACGCGGGCCGTATCTCATGGGAAGCCACGCGATCCCGACGACCTACACCTGGTCGCCCGATCTGGTGCCCAAGCCGCCGGATTGGGTCACGGGCCCGCGCAAGGGGACCGCGGAGCCGCCTGCGTGGCGGGCGGTGGGCGAGCCGGCGATGCGGCGGACGCCCGAGGACGGCGAGATGATCGACGTGTGCGGGTTCCTGTACCTCGACACCCTGGCCAAGGGGTACGAGCCCCCGGCGGAGCTGGCCGATTTCCTGGTGCGCAGGACGGACCAGAAGATCGTGTACATCGGGTTCGGCTCCGTCGTCGTGCCGGATCCGGACGCGTTCACCAAGGTCATCCTGGAGGGGGTCAAGCTCGCGGGCGTCCGCGCGCTCGTCAGCCAGGGATGGGGCGGGCTCGGGATGAAGGACCAGCCGGCGGAGGAGATGGACGGCGAGAAGCAGGTGCTCTTTATCGGCAACACGCCGCATGATTGGCTGTTCCTGCAAGTGAGAACGATTGGCTAAGGAACATATCGCCGGATCTCATGGTGATCGCCATGATCCCATTGTACAGATCGACGCCGTTGTTCACCATGGGGGTGCAGGAACAACCGCTGCCGGGCTCAAGGGTAGGTGTGGAAGAATTTGCTCTCCTCCGGGCCACTCAGACACCTGCACAAAGCCGACCGGCCGACCTTTGTCGTCCCCTTCTTCGGCGACCAGCCATTCTGGGGCTCCATGGTGCACCGCATGGGCCTGGGCGCAGCCCCCGTTCACTTCAAGGAACTAACAGCAGAGAAGCTCGCCGATGCCATCCGCACCTGCCTCGACCCAGCGGTCGCGGAGAAAGCCAAGGAGATCGGCGCCCGCATGCGCGAGGAGACGGGCGTCCTCAACGCGTGCCGGTCGATCCACAGGCACCTCCCGCTCGACGGGCTGCGGTGCCAGCTCCTTCCCGAGCGGCTGGCAACGCATCGCCTGCGGTTCGGGCCCAAGCTGGCCATGTGCGCCGCGGCGGCGGACGTGCTCATCAAGCGGGGTCTGGTTCCCAAGTGGCAGCTGAGGCGGCGGAACGGCGGCCTGGTCAAGTGGGACATGGACGACGTGCCGATCGAGCGTGGGTTCTGGTGTCCGGAGCGCCGTGCTTTTCTGATGCATCGGCCGCAGTGGTCACTGCCATTTTGCGCATCGGCAAGGACGTCACCCTGGACTTTGTTGAGGGCGCTACAGGCCTCTTTTACGAGCCAGTCAAGGGCGGCCGCGCAGCAACGGCCGAGAAACGTCCCTTGGAAGCCTTCAAGGGCATCGGCAAGGGCATATTCGTCCTCGCCTACTGTCCCGTCAAGGCGGCCGGCCGCATCCTCGGGTACTCCGCCGACGGCCTGCGCAACGCGGCGTCGACGTTCGAAGGGAAGCCCCCGCAGGCGCGCAAGCCCGTCACGTCCCTGGCCACTGGCGCCAAGGCGGGTTGCGAGGCGGTGTACAAGGGCTTCGTGGATGGGCTCGGGGGCTTCTTGACCAAGCCCGTGACCGTGCCGAGGCGCTTCGGCGTCGTCGGGGTGCCGCTCGGCATGGCGGCGGGCATAAGCTCGCTGATGAAGCCGTTCGGGGGCATGATGGACTTTTGCTACCAGATCATCAAGGGCGCCAAGCACGACATCCTGCTGCTGCTCACCCCAGAGCAGGAGGCGCGGCGAAGAGAAGCCGCCAAGGTCGTAAAGCACGTCGGCATCGTCGGCGGGCCCGTGCCGGACGACGCCGGGGACGCACCAGCAGCAGCAGAGCCCCTGCTCACGGCCGAGGAGGAAGAGCTGGTGGTCAAGAGGTTCCAGGAGTTCCGCAAGTCGGGCGGGGAACCGTGGTTCGGATCAGAGATCCGCGCCCAAATGGCCGAGAACGACATGCAGGCCTCGGACAGCAAGTTGCGTTTGCAGAACAACTTCCAGGCAACGGTGATGGGCAGGAAAGCAAGGGCGGCGCAGGGCGCGTTCAAGCCTATTGCTTGAGACTCTGCGTGTTCAACACGAACATTAAATTGACATCTCGGCCTCTCCAACCCCAATCCACTCGTTCCTGCCGTGCTTCAGGGCGAAGGACATGCCACATCCAGCACAATCGCCACCCCGCTCGTCCGCAGCAACGACCACACTGCTGCCAGCACGGTGATCGAGGTGACCAGCACCGTCCTGACCACGGCAACGCCAACGGGAAAGCCAGCAAACCGCGCGCGGTGCCGCTCGGCGGCGGCAAAGGCCGCGAGCACCTCGGCGTGATATCGCAAAGGGCTCGAGGGGTCGCCGCCGGCGGCTACGAGGCAAGCAGTGCGGGCGCGCAAACAAAGGTCGGAGATGGCGGAGATTTCCGAGTTAGAGGCGGCGATGTTGATCAGGTCCGTCATGAGAATGAAGAGGGTAAAGGCGAGGAGGATCACCACCCAGAGTGGGACGCAAGCACCGGCAATCTGTCAGGGCCGGATTAAGACGGTTCTGTGTCGGCCTAAAAGGTGCCGGAAGTGAACCCACGATGTTGGTGATCGAAACGATGCACACGGTGGCCAAGTACATAACCACGGCCATGCTTCCAGATTGAAGCACGGGCGAACGCTTCTCCCAGACCGCGACAAGGCTCAAGTGGAAGTCTACGTACGGCTGTCGGCTCCTGGGGGTCGGCGGCGTTTGCGGCTTCTCCAGCATGTCCATCAGAAGGAGACTCATGGCGCGGTGATGCAATCGCATCGTCAACTTGGAAGCGGAAATGCTGCCCGAGGTGCGGTAGATCGCGAGGCCAGTGAAGAAGTCGGCAGTGTAGGCCAGCCAGGCGGCCGTTATCAGCCCTGCCCACCAGATGCTCCACGTCCAGGGAGCAAGCGTGATGGTAGCGGTCGAAGCCACCAGCCAGAAAGAAGCCACAGGGAGCAGAATGCGAAGTGGGAGTTCCAAAAGGCGCAGGCGGCCCGCGGAGCGCATCAGACCGCCTGCGCAGGAATTCCTGGAGCAGGGACAGAGCTTGTCGGCCGGATCATGCGCCAAGAGCTTCGATGCTAGACCCGCCCGGTCGGCTTCGGGGTCTGCCTCGGAGTCGGCACCGGGCAATGGCGCGTCCAGACCGCTGCTGCCTTTCCTGACCAGCGATTTCCAGCGCGCAAAGACGGCTAGTGGGTGCCCAGCGGCGTCTGCGTCCAAGCCGACCTGCGCGCCGACCAAGGGTTTCCGGAATCCGTGCAAGTAGCCGGCAGAGGCTATTCCCCCGGCAACCACTGCCAAGGAGCAGAGGCCGGTGGATAGCATGGAGGCCAGCATTGCCTGCGCCGAAAACAGCGAGCCGCGCCCGACATAAGTCACGGCCAGTAGCGGCCATTCCAGCAAGGCCAAAATGGCCAGCCTGGGGACGAACGAGGTGCCGCGGCCGACGAACGCAAACTGCAGCCGCGCCAGGCCGCGCAGCGGCTGCGGCAGCTCGGCCAGCAGCGCGCGTCGCGAGAGCGGCGCGTGTTCCCGGGCAGCGCCGGCGGGGTCGGCGGGCGCCGGGATGCCGAGCTCGGGCTCAACGGGGGGCGGCGTCGGGAAGAGCGCGAGCGCCTCCGCCGCGCTGAACATGCCCAGCACAGGGGGCGACTTGTCAGCTATCTCATCGGACTCCATGGTCGGTTGCGCTGGGAGAGGCGCGTCTCGAGCTTCGAGCTTACAGTCAACGATGCTGCAGAGATGCGTGGATCCTTCCGCCCTTCCATCGCGAGCTTCCGCCGTCGAACACTATCAATCTCTCCATCCTGGCACCGGTCCTTCGTTTTGCGCTCAATGCACTCTCTCACATTAAGAACTGTGCCGGATCGTTGATTCTTCCTCGATGGTACAATGAACATTGGGAATTTGGTCGATCCGCACTATTCCGGCCAAATCCACCATCGTGTCTTCCTCACGGGGTAACGTAGAACTTGGAAAGTGCGGGGACAGAGTTCCCGCTCGAACTTGGCTTCGAAGTGATCTTGGCCCGGGCGATGCCAAACTTTCGGCTGGCTGAGGTGGACCCTGCACGGATTCCGGCCAGACCAACCATCGTGTCCTCCTCACTGGCTCAAATAGATTCTGGGAAGCGCGGGGACAGAGTTCCCGCTCGAACTTGGCTTCGAAGTGATCTTGGACCCCGCCATTGCAGGCCAGTTAGGACGGTTACCTTTGAAAGCATCGTTGGATCGGATTGCTTTCGTCGGAGGGAACCATCAACATGACGAGTTGCGGAACGACCTCTAGGCGACGGAAAGGCCGGGACAGCTAGGGCGGCGGAGGGCTCCTTCAATCCCGTTGTATGATCCTCGTGCAAAATCCATGAAGCGAAAATTCTACTGCGTCAGAAAAGGAGTGACGGCCCGAGGTCCGCGCGGGAGCTCCAGGAAAGGCAATCAGGAAAGACGACGACCGGTTCGTCGTACGGGCCGAGCGAGACCGAAGGAAGGCTGCACCAGGACTCTTCCGCCTCGGTCGGCGAGTTGTCCGTCTGCACGGCGATCCTGATGGTGCGATCGCCCCGGGATGCCGCTGGGAGGGTGGCTCTGAGCCGTTACTCGGCCTCGGAGCCCGGTTCCACCGCGCTCGGGTTGCGGATGTAGAATGTCCGGAGGTTGGAAGGCAGGCCCAGGGCCACACTCACAAACTCGAGGTTGGGTCGCGATGCGCTCAGCATACGGAGGCTTTCGAGGCCCATGACGAATTCCCAGACAGTGCGGCCCGCTTCATGATCGTTCGTGGCTTGGATCAAAAGGGCGTCGGGCCTGAAGGCAGGTTCATTCCGGAGCCTGAGCATGGTCGCGACCGAGAGCTTGCCCTCCTTCAGCGTCGCAACAGCTTTAGTACCGACCAGGAGGTCGGCATCGATGTAAAACGCGCTCGACCAGGCGGTAATGCTGTCGGAGCGCGCGATCGCGGCGATGAGCTTCCCCAGGGCCGCCTGCTTCCTGGGGCCGGGGAAGGTACGGTCGCCGTTGGGCCGGAGGATGTAGAGCCGTTCGAGAAGCGGGGGCAACTCCACGGCGTCGAGGTCCTCGTATCCGTCGCTCAGCTGGAAGAAGAGGGATCGTAGGCTTTCCGAACGCGCGAGCTCCCGAAGCACGGGGCTGATTCTCGCGCCGAGTTCCAGGCCGAGAAGATTGACGGTACCGCCAGATATCAATCCCTCGACAAAATGGTCTTCCTCGCCTTCCGAAGGCGAATAAGCGGCCGGCCAAGAAACACACTTCAGCATCCGGCAGCGCCGGAGGAGCTCCAGTGCGTTGATCAACGAATATGGTTCCATGGCTAGGCTTCAATCCGAACAGTAGCATGCTTACGTGCCGAAACTTGTCCGAGTTGGCCGAGTCCCGGAGGAAAGCAGCGAAGTTGTCGGCCGCTGTTCGGGCATTGTTGCTGCCCCGGTGGAACCACGTTTCCTCGATGCGATAGAGACGCCAGGGTTGGAGGAGTTCGTTGCAGCTCCGCGACGCGAGTGCAAACTCCAACAGTGTGCGAGAGTCCGACGGGAAGCAGCGTGCCACGAGGAACAGGACCTCCGGCGGCAGCAGCGGAGACGGAACGGGGGCTCCGGCACTCTCGGCGGCGTCGGATCCGGGCGCGGCCATCGTGGATCACTATTCTCTCGGCTCAGGAATGATGCCTTTCCTTTGGGCAATGACAGTCCTCTCGGGTGGACGCGTTCATCTGCCGCGCGTCGCGGGCGGCCAATCTCTTCGGCCCGTGTCGAGCCGTCGCCCGACCCAGCGCCGCCCCGTTCCCACCGATGAAAGTCTCCGACGCGATCCACGCACGGCACTCGTGCCGGCAGTTCCTCGCCGACCGCCCCGTGCCCGAAGAGACGGTCCGCCGCCTGCTCGAGCTCGCCGCGCGCGCGCCCTCGGGAGGCAACACGCAACCATGGCACGTCTACGTCGTCACCGGAAAGGCCAAAGAGGAGCTTTCCAAGGCTGCGAGGGCCGAGATGGGCAAGGGGAACTTCGCCGACAAGCCCGAGTACCAGATGTACCCGAAACCAGCGGATTCCGCGGCCTACATGGCTCGGAGGAGGTGCGGCTTGGCATTTGGGGCATCTCTGGGCGGCGATTGACCGTGGAGACGTCCTTATGCTGCGTGCCGACGCAACAGGAAGCTCGGATTCGACATGTACGACCTCATGGGTGTTGGCAGGACGGATGCCAAGGCGCGGGGCGAGGCGGCGGCCAGGAACTTTGACTTTTTCGACGCACCTGTCGGTTTGATCGTCACGGTGGACCGCTTCTCGGACAGAAACGGTGGGCGAGCCCTCGGTCGTGTTCTCGGAGGAGGGCTGACGGTTCGATCGCAGCTTGGGGGCACGTGGGGATGTTCCTACAGACCTTCTGCCTCGCCGCCGCGGAAATGGGCCTGGCGACGTGCCTGCAGGAGGCATGGTCGCAGTACCACACGAGGTGGGTCGTCCAGGTGCCCTCGAGGAACCGGACCGGGTACCAACACCATCATCCCCGTGTCTAGCGTCGTCTACAAGAACCTCCCCATCCCCCAGACCGAGATCGTGTGGTGCGGGATCGCACTGGGCTACGAGGACAAGTCGGCAAAGGTCAACACGCTCAAGAGCGAGCGCGAGCCCGTGGACGTCTTCACGAAGTTCTTCGACACGCTGCCGGCGAAGCTCTGAGGCGGGGACGACCGGGGCTACTTATTGTGCTAGAGACACGTGGTCGACACATAGAGCAGCAAACACTCAGTCAGTTCCGTTTCCTCATACAGATCAGCATAACGAGATCAATCAAGCATATTCATCTCCGGCTTCAGATCCTTCCTCTTCGCCATCTTCCGAGTCGTCCCCAGCGCCACCGTTGCCGTTGCCCAGGGGCTCCTTGCGGCTCTTGGCCGCCCTCTCCCGCCTAGGCCTCTTGGATGCCCTCTCTTCCTCGTCCTCGTCGTCCGACTCGGCATCCAACCCGTCTCGCTCCCCGCTGCCAGCGCGCTTCTTCTTGTTCTTCGCCGCCTTCTCTGCCGCCTTCTCCACCTTGGCCCTCTCGGCATCCTCCTTCTCCTTCTTTTCCGCTCTCCGCACGTACTCCTTCACCCTTTCCGCCGCCCCCTCGCGGGGCCAGAACCCCTTCTCGTCCCTGTCCACCTGCCCCCGATCGAAAAGCGTCCGCACCGCCTGGGCCACGTGGGTCCCGAAATCCCGGACGTGGGATCGGGCGACCTGCCCGCTCTGGAGCTGGCCGAGCTGGTTCGCGAGCTGGTTCGCGCTGGCGAAGATGCTCCGGACCGCGGCCTCGAACCTGCGCGCCTGCTCGTGCCTGTCGCGGTTCCTGGAATCCGCGGCGAGCTGCAGGAGGACGTCGCAGATTTCGTAGTTGGAGAGTTTGGGTGCGGGCGGTGGGGCGGGTTCCTCCGAGGACCCGGCCGACGCCGGCGGCGGGGAAGCCTCCGATGCAGGGTGCGTCGAGGAAGAATGACGTGGCGGGGATGCCTCATCGGCCACGTCCATAGTATCCATCGGTTCGGGAGGCGCCGGAAGAGCTTTGGGTCTCGCGGGCGTCGTGGCGAGCGTCAGCAGCCCCGTTCCGCGCGATGCGGGTGGGCCGTGGCGCCCGCTCTCCGCGTCGGAAACATGTCCGTCGTCCGCGTCAATGTCCGCTGCATGCTGTCGGCCACTAGAAGAGGTCGGTTCGGGTGCCTCGAACGCCCGGAGCGCTGCCCCGTATAGCTGCGCTCTCAGGTCCGCCGCCGCCCGGTGCGCTTCCTCAAGCTCGGCCTTTTGCACGCCAAGCTGTGCATCCAACGCCGCCTTCTCGGCGGTAAGTTCCCCGTTCTTCCTCAGCAGCTCGTTTCGGTGCCGTTTCAGCGCCCTCTTCTTCACTGTGGCCGTCACCGCCGCCGCATTTGCCTCATCTGCCGCCTTCCTGAAGGCATCACGCTCGGTCTTGGCCGCAGCCCACCCGGCTTCGGCCTTGTCCCACTGCCGGCGCATGGTTTCGAGCTCGGAACGCAGCGGGGCGGCAACTTCTCTCAAGAAGCTCCGCCATCACTTCCTTCGCAGGGCGCGGCATCTTCTCGTCCGTTTGACGGCGATGAGGAAGGGGAGGAGGCGGAGAGGAGGGCGCGATGGCGGACGACAGTTCGCCGACGCCGCAGCGCGTCGCGACCACGACGCGATCGGCCGCGCGATTCTCTGTTGACAACATGCGCTGAAGGACGATGAGCATGCCCGGAGGCACCTTCCAGCACCGCAGCTTCTTCCTCGAGCTCGAGTCGCCCGCTGCGTTCCGCCCGAAGCCATTCCCGCGGGCTGACGTCGTGCTGGCATGCGCCGAGCAGGCCGACGCGGAGCTTTGCCGCGAGCTGTGGACGGAAGTCGGGCGGACGTTCTGGACCGAACGGGAGGAATGGACGGTAGCAAACTGGCGGGATCACCTCGCGTGGCCTGGGGTGCACTTCGGCATCGCCTCCGTACCCGGCGAACCTGTCGGCTTCTTCGAGTTGGTTTTTGGGGGCGAATGCACCCAACTGGAGGGGTTCGGCCTGCTTCCAGCATGGCGTGGACATGGCCTCGGCGGCGGGCTCCTGTCTGCTGCCACGCGGCAGGCACTCGCTGACGGGGCGGTCAAAATCCGACTGCACACCGCGACGGATGATCACCCGCACGCGCTGCCGAACTACCTGGCGCGGGGATACCGCGTCTACCACGAGGAGGAGCTGGCACATCCGATCCGAACGATGAGATAGCAAGAGCATGATGATTTCAATTCGGCGTCCCAATACACCGGTTCCCGTCATCCAAGCCTTCAGTATCACCCAGCTTCCCTACCCGCTCATGGGGGCCGAACCCTCGAGCCGTTGCGCGTGCAACCTCGCGACGACGCTCCGGCACACGTTATCCAGATCGCTGGCCTCGAACAGGTAGGCAGTCCCCCTCGCGCGGCAGACCTCGAAAGCCGCCACCACGGCATCCCTGGTGGGGACGAGCGAGGCAAGGGCCTGCGTCCGGTCCCAGGAGACGCCGGCCGGGGCGGGGGGTCCCATGGTGTTGTGACGTGTCGGTGACGGGAGCGCCCCCGCGTGACTGCGTTCGACCCACAACCGAGCACCGCGAGCGCGGGTACGCCTCCAACCCGTCCGGCTGACAAGATCTACATTACGTACACACAAACGTCATCATGAATAGGAGACAAAGCTACGTCCCCGGGCGGCCGGCCGCACCGATCCCCGCTCCCCCTCTGTCCCTCCGATGAGATCCTCCACATCCCTCACGCCAGCTCCATCGCCTCCCCGTCCTGGTACAGGAACCCGCCAAAGTCCTCGTCGGGCGGCGGCGTCGGCGGCGCCGGGCCTCCGCCGCGCGCGTGCACCTCGGCCGCGAACCGGAGCGCCACCTTGCGGGCTGCCAAAACGCACGTCAGCAAACAAACACCGACACCACGGAGCACGGGAACCCACGCAGGCCGCCGTACCGCGCCCCCAGCCTCTCGAGAAACATCCCCGCCACCCCCGCTCCGTACTCGAGCCCCTGCACCTTCCCCCCCTGCTCCGCCGGCCTCGCAAGCTCGTCCAGCAGCACGCACCCCGCGATGTACGCCGGCCCCGCCGACGCGTGCGGCGCCCTGTTCCCCTCGGGCGTCCTCAGCAAGCCGTGGAGGTGGTTCGCGCACCGCATCGCGCGCTCGAGGGCGGGGCGGCGCAGGGAGGAGGCGAGGAGGACGGGGAGGGGGCGGGCGTCGGCGAGGAGGAGGGAGGAGAGGGAGGAGAGGGCGTTGGAGGGGGTCAGGTGCGGGGCTGAGAGGTACGCGGCCGAGTCGCCGCGGGAAAAGGCGGGGCCGAGGGCGGGGGGCAGGGAGTCGGGGATCGTGTCGGCGAGCAGGGCGAGGGCGAGGGCGGCGTCGGGTGCGGCGCAGCGGGTGGAGAGGTGCAGGAGGAAGGTGGAGAGGTGCAGGTGGCAGAGCACAGAGGCGCCGGCAAAGGGGCCCGAGGCGAGCAGGCCGACCGCGGTGCGCGAGTGCGGGTGCGAGGGGTCCGCGGTGGCGGGGAAGACGATCGGCGCCTGCAGCACCGCGAGGTAGGCGGCAAAGGCCGCCGTGGCGTCCGGGTGCTCGAACAAGGCATCGGAGCACGGCATGGGCACGCCCGAGGCGTCGAAATAGTGCCCGATCGCGGGCCGTTTGGCCTGCGCCGAGGTCGGCACGTCGATCGAGGCCACGAGGATGCGCAGGCGCAGGACCAGCTCGCGCGTGATCCAGGCGTCGGCGCCCGTGGGGTCGCCCGTCAGCTGCTGGCCGCGATAGAGCAGCTCGGCGGCCTGCGCCGTGCGCCGCATGAGCGGGTAAGAGCCCGAGGCGCCGACCACCGCGAGCACATCCAGCATCAGCGCGCCCGCCTGGGCGGCCTCGAGGTCCGGCGCGCCGCCCGCCAGCATCAGATCGCGGGCACGGTGGCAGCACCAGCGCGCATACGAGAGCCGGTGGCGCTCCTCCAGCGAGTCCAGCCCGCGCGAGCCCACGGCCGCTGCCGCATAGGCGAGGGCAAAGGGCCGGCGGTTGGCGTACACGGCCGAGCTACCCGAGCGGAACGCCGCCTCGAACGACGGCTTGTGGAGCACGGGGAAGGCTGCGTGGAAGTCGGCCCAGAAGCGCGCCAGCGCGGGCAGCATGACGTCTCCAACATCGACTCCCTCGGGCAGGTGGGGTGGGGGTATCGCCGGCAGGGCCGGCCGCGGCGACGGCATGCTCGGCCGCGGGGAGTGCATGTCGGGCGGGGTGGCCGGGCCGCCGGGCGTCGCGGGGCCGACCCAGGCGGGCGGGCCGCGCGTCGGGGTGAGCGAGCGCCACGGCGAGATTGGCGACGCCATGTAGTCCCGCCGGGCCGGGTTCGAGCCCTCCCTCCTCAAAGGAGCTCCGGGGCGCGGCCCGCCGGGCGTGCTCGCCGCAGCGGCCAGCCACGAGTCGGGCACGCGCGAGAGTGAGGCGCCCATGGCCCCCGCGGCGGACGCCCGGGCCTCCCTGGCCGCGGTCTCGGGGCCCGGCAGCGGCAGGGAGCCCGTGCGCACCAGCGGCGCCATGGCCTGCGCGTCCTGCGGCGCCTGCGGCTGCGTGGCCGAGCGGGGGAGCGCCTTATCTGGTTGCCCGATCCCGGCGATGCGCGCCCAGTCGACGCCGAGGTCCGACGACGAGCCGAACGGCGCGGCCACGACGACGAGCATCGGCTGCGAGGTGTGGCGGGCCGCGGCCGGCGGCTGGGCCGCGAGGGCAGCGCCGGCGGCGTTGACAGGTATAGCCGGGTGAGCCCCCCGCAATTCCGGCCCGCCGCGCGGCGCATCGCGGCCGTCCGCCGTCGCCGACAGCGGCATTCGCGGCGGCGCGAAGGCCGGCGGCGCGGCCGCATCGGCGCCGAGCCCGGCGAGGTCGAGCGGCGCCGGCGCGGCGGCCCGCCGGCGCGGCCAGGTGCCGGTGGCGGGTGGGGCGCCCGACATCGTCCCGAAGCGTCCTCGGGCTTCCCGCGCGGACCCCCGGGCGAAGATCGCGCGCCGGGGAGACGCGTCGGGGCGGAGGATCGCCGCGGCTGCGGCCCGACCGGGGGGATCGCCACCGGCCGCACGGAAGGGTGCCCTCGCCCCGCCGACGTTTCCCGACTCGCACCACGCCGCAGCGGATTTCAACGGACCCTGCGGACCCTTCGGAAGCCGCTAGAAGGCAGAGCACACATCGCAGCGCATTTCCCGCCGCCTCCCCGGGCCGCCGTCGGCCGCCCATCGCCGCCCGCGCGCTGCACCGCCCTGCCGAACACCGCGCCGGGAACCCCCACCGCCCGAAGGGTCCGCCACGCCTCCGCCCCGCCGCGCCCGCAGAACCCTACCAAGCCACGGGCAAAACAGCTGCGGATGGCCCGCGGACCCTTCCTGGCCGTCCGAAGCGGCCGCTCGGCGCGCGCGAGCCGGCCGCCGGCATCCCGGAATGCCGCGGTACGGCCATCCCCGGCCGCCCCGGCCCGCCCGGGCCGAGGGGTGCATCCTGGCACGGGGGGCAAGGAATTTGTTCTGCCGGCGGCCAATGACGTTGTCGGCCTCACCGACGTGGGAATTGCCGGGGGAGCGATAAGCCCCGACAGGCAGCAAGCCCCGACACAAGGGCGGTGCATCGCCCGGGGCGGGCCGGTCCTTTGCCTGAACAAGCATGTCGCTGGCCATCCACAGCTGTGGTTCCGAACGCGGCTGCGCGCGACGGTCCGATGAATGGAGTCCCCCAGAATCCCTCTAAACATCGTCCGCGTGGCCGCCCTTCCCAGCGAGCCTTCCGCCAGCGGGAGCCCGGGCGGCACGGTTCCGTACCGCGATGAAGAGAGCGGTCCCGACCTGGAAAGACGCGGTACGATGCTGGTTTGTCCGGGCTTGCGCCCAGTTCCGATCCAGCTGCGCGCGACGCGGCCCGGTCAGGCCGGGCGCGGTGCGCAAGCGGGGCAGCACGGCCCTTTACCGCAAGCAATGAACGATGCCGACCCGGAACAGTGCCTGGCTATGTCCGTTCCGCCTGGATTGTGTCCAGTTTCATCCAGGACCAGCGAAAGGAGAACAATCCCCAGATCAGGCCCGGTCCGATGCCTAGCCTGGGAAGCGCGGTCCCTTACCGCAATTCGGAGAAGCGTTCCGACCTGCCAAAGTGCTAGAGTCGTTGGTTTGACCCAGATGGCGTCCAGGGCCGTCCAGGACCGACCGAGGCGCCCGCAAGCCGGATCGGGCCGACTTTGAAGCGGAGGCCGACAAGCTCGGGCCCTTGCAGCTGTTCCGACATCGCATCCGAGCTTGAGAAGCGCCCAATGGTGTTGATTTTGCTATGAATCTGTCCAGTTCAATCCAGGGCCGCCGGACCCCGGCCGGTCGATCGGATAGGCTTGTAGCGGAGGTCAACAAGCGCGGTCTCTTACCGCACTTCGGAAACAACTACGGCCTGGGAAGATGCACGCCATCGTTGATTCGGCCCAAAAATGCGTCCAGTTTCTTCCAGGAGCCCTGCGGCCAACACCACCTATGCGATCGACGATGACTCCCTCGCGACAACAACATGCGACCCCGCCGGGCTCATCGCAGCCCGGCCGGCCACGCCCGCCGACCCCCCTCCGCAACTCTACGCGGAGCCGCCGAAGGGCTCGCTGCTCGCGCTGCCGCCCGAAGTGCTCGAACGCGTCGCGGGGCTGCTGCCTCCCGCCGATGCCTCCCGCCTCTCGCGGGCGTGCCGCGCGTTCGCGGCCGAGCTGCGCACGCTGGCCGTGGAAACGGCGCTGGATGCCGAACTTACGCGGCTCGAAGTCCAACGCGACCGCCTGAATCGCATGCCGATACGGACCCCGCCCGTCGCGCGTGACCGGCGGGGCCGCAGGATGAACGCAAGGCCCAGCACCGTCAGGGCCGGAATCTCGGGCGAAGCTCTTAGGGTGCTGCAGAGCGCGAACAACCTCCAGATGGACATCCTCGAGCTCGCGTGGGAGGTAGCGTTCGACGCGTCCGGAGCCAACGCTGCGCGGACGATGAGGGAGCTCGGCCGTTCGTGGAAGGCGGGAAGCCGCAACCAATCGGCATGGCCAGAACGGGAGGAGCTCAGCAGGATCCGCGATGATTGGGAGCGGCACCGCGAAAGGGCTACGCGGCCCGGCCGGCCACTGCGTCATGGGATGTCCCCGGCGCAGCTCATGCACCTGTTCTGGGTCGCAGCGAGGGGTGATAACTCTCACCCGGAGCCCTGAAGGGGCTCGTGGTGAACCTCTAGCACTATGGTGACATTAGGCGATTCATGTACGCGTGTATGGACAATCCGGATACAAGGAGCCTTGCGCTAGCAGACCGCCCCGCGCTCACCCGCTCTTCTCCACTTTCTTGGCGATCGCCCTGTAATACGCCGCCCGCATCGTCGCCCCGTCGAACGACCTGTCCGTCATCGAATCCCCCTTCTCCGCGCGCTCCTTCATCGTCCCCGCGAGCCGCGCCATCACCCCTTCCAGGTCCTCCTTGGCCGGGATAAAGTACAACGCGAGGGAAGGCAGGGCGGGCGGGGTGCCGGCGAGGGTGGAGACGAGCTTGTACCGCCGCGCGGAGTGGAAGCCGGGGACGGAGATGACGTCCTTGAGGTGGACGGTGTCGTACCACTCGGCGAATTCCTTCTCCAGGCCCTCGACCGGTTTTGCTGCAGGTGCTACGTCAGCTGTGGAAGCCCAATCCGCGTTCCTCAGACCTACCAAGCACGGCAAGCAAGCCGCCAAGCGGCTCCCCGTCCACCGCCCCATCGGCAAACACAGTCGGGCACGTCGCCTCGCCAAAGAACCCCTCCGTTTTCTCGCGGTCCACAGAATCAGACAGCACGTGCGGCGGCGGCAGCCCCTTTGCCGCCGCTTCCTCCAGCCTCTTCCTGAACTCCCCGCCCGACTTTTGGAACCGCGCTATCCCCGCGTCCCCGTCGAGGTCGTACAACACGAGGTACTTGGCCGGAAAGTCGCCGCCGAGCACCTTCTCGACGGCGAACCGCTGCCCCGCCAGGCACCCGTCGAACGCGACCGCGTCGCGGATGTGGTGCGTGTTGTACCACTCGTTGTGCTCGTCGTCGCGGCCGGGGTGGGCGGCGATGAGTGCGGCGAGGACTGCGGAGGCCATTGCGGGCGCGGAGTCACGCGATTCGTTCCAGGGGCGGCGGGTGGCGGACGAGGGTGTCTGGTGTCTCCCACCATTGATTCCGCCGGTGGGCTGTCCATCGCATCGATCGAACCGGGAACAAGAATCGACGATAATGACATCTCTTCGAACGGGGAGAGAGCTCTACACGTACTGACGCTCCCGATCTCCGCAGAACGGCCCGGCCTGGTCCGGCGCGAGGCGCCGCACCTCCACCCTGAACCTCGTGATCATCATGGTCCGCCCGGACATCCTCACGACGACGGCGTCGATCGAGCCCATGGCGCCGACGAAGCGCTCCACGCTCAACTGCCGCGGAAAGGGCCGCTTGCCGGCGGCGGAATGGCAGAGGCGGCCGACGCCCGGCGACACCGACGCCTCGGGGTCTCCGATCAGGGGGGTGGACCCCCCCGCTACGGCCGCGGCCATCCACCACCCCGCACCGCGGTGCGGGTGCTCGCGGAACAGGGTGGCGAAGATGTCGTCGAACGACAGGTTGGAAGTGCCCCAGTACGAGGCGCACTCGCCGCGCGCGAGGATGCGGGGGGTGCGGAGGGGAACGAGGGCCGGCCAGACGAGGATGCGCTTCCCGTCGGAGAGGTCGTTGCAGATCTCCATGATCGTGGTGGGGATCATTTGCGGGTCCGTCGGGTTGCCGGAGTTGCCCGCGTCGGGACCCGAGGCAGCGATCGTCGCGTTGCCGCCGTCGGTGCTATTGTCCGAGGAGATGGGGTCGTCGATGTCGGTGTCGGAAGTCGCGGAGGCATCGTTCGCGTCGCGGGTGCCGAGGGGGGCCGCCGAGGCCGAGCAGGCCAGGCCGACGGCAAGCGCGAGCAGGAGGATGAGTGTGCTGATCTTCATTGCGACGTCAAGTCTAGTTTTCGTTCTGGAACCGGCAATGTCAGGGACGGCGGGCTTATATAGCGTCCGAGGCCCGGAACGGATGTTTGGGACGCGGACTTCGAGACTGTGGCGGTGCGTCAGCCACCGCCGGCGCTGCCTCGTCCGAGGTCCCAGTGCCACGACCGGTCGGGGAGCGATTCTCAAGGAAACTGGAAGTGACCGACGTGAGCTGCTTCCGCTGAAGCCGGCCCGAGGTCAGGCGTTCGCTGCCTTCCCCGGGGTGAGATGCAGAGGGTTCCGCACCGCCACCGTTCTGGAGTTCGCGGACCGTCATCCGTTCCGCGGCCCGCAGGTACATATACCTGCCGCTACCGGCCTCTGAAATTGCAGATCAACCATCGGACGCCAACGCATATGAAGCTCCTCCCTCTCCTCCTCCTGGCACTCGCCACCATCGGCCTCGCGCACGGTGCCCTCGCCGCGCCCTTCGGCAGGCGCGATGCGGATGCCGACGGCACGAATGCCGGAGCGCAGTTCAACGCAGCCGATGCCGAGCTCTCCGGCAACGACGTTTCGACTGACGGCGCTGCGGAAGGCCCCTCCATCCTGCCTGTGAAAGAGTCAGAAGTAGATGTCGACGACGCCGAACCCACACCACGCGCTCCGCTCACGTACATGGACATCTGCAACTACCTCCCCAAAGGACAGCGCCTCCTCGTCAAGCTCACGGACACCCCGGGTCTCCAGCCGAGGCTCCTCGAGACCGGCGAGTGCGCCACGTACGCCGGCCGCGGCCCGCACCCCCTGCTCCCCATCGACGACGTCCTCGTCACCCTGTACCGCGAGAACCCCGCCCGCGGGGCCGGATGGTGGGCCGCCGCGGCGGTCGCCGGCGCCGTCCGCAAGGAGGACGGCGCACACCCCGAGGCGTCGGCGTCGGACCGCCTCGCCTTACAGCCCGGGTGCGGGGCGTCCCCCGGCAAGCGTGCGTTCCGCTTCGAGGGACGGTTTCCCCAGCTTTTCGGGGGCGCCGAGAACCGCATGCAGGTGTCCATCATGAGGCTGCGGGACCAGGAAGGGAGCAGGGCGTTCAGGGTTTCCGCGATCGAGCTCGGATCCACGCTGGCCGGGCAGGGCTGCCGCATCGAGGCCCACCTGCAGTTCCCGAGCGCTGCCGGCAACGGCACCGGGAACGACGCCTTGCAGCCGCTTTCGATCGACCGTTAGCGGGCAGCGGACCCGATCTAGCTAGATGCAGTATTCCGTTCTCCCAATACATCAAGAAGCCAACAGAATCATCCTATAATCCAACCCAACCGTCCGATGCATCCAGCCTCGGCCGCTCCACCGCGGAACTATCTACACGCCCGCCCCGCGGGCTCCCGGTGCCCGGCACCGGGGATCACTTGAGCGTCGCACGGACGCAGTACCGAACGTTGTTCCCTGCGCACGTTCCGATCAGCCCGTGCCGCACCCGGCGGCCGATGCGCGACCCACCTGCGCCCACGTACGACCATACCCGAACGCTTGATCCGAAGATGCCTTCAATGCGCGCTCCCGAGTTGATCCCGAAGATGGCCTTGTCCCCGTCCTGCCAAACCACCAGCTCCGCCGTCTTGACCGGCCTCGAGAAGGTGAGCACCTCCGTCCCGTCGCTCCGGCGCCACCCGAACAGGCCGTGGCACCGGCGCTCCCCCCAGAGCTCCTCCACGCGCTCCCCGGGCCCCGCGTAGCTGGGCGAGTCGGGATCGGGGACGACGGGGAAGATGGCGTTGCTGGCGCGCATCGGGGGGACGTAGGAAGGGCCGCCGAGGGTCAGGTTGGCGATGCCGGATTCGAGCTCGGGTTTGGGGTCGGGGAGGGGGGTGCCGGTCCCCGAGAGGCGCTGGCCGCCACATGCAGGTTAGCAAAAGCGCGATGCGGATCAAGCGAGGGAACCCACGTCGCTGGCGCGGGATAGGAACCCGCCGGCGGATGCGAGCGCGCTGGCCAGCGCGGCGCCCCAGAGGCTGTTGCTCGAGGGCTTTGCCTGCGGCGGCGGGAGGGGCTCCGCCAGCCCGTCCAAGGGCGGCAGGCCCTCGAAGGGAGGCAGCGCGGCGGCGCTCTCGAAGGTCTCGGCGGGGTGCACGTCCACGGGCTCCGCCAGCGCGTCGGCGGGGTCGGCCCACTCCTCGTCCAGCGACTCGTACCCCGTCTCGTCGCCGCTTTCCTCCCCCCTCAGCTCCACCTCCAGCACATCCTCCTCCGACCCGTAGTCCTCCTCGTCGTACTCCTCCTCCCCATCCTCCTCCTCGCTCCCGCTCCACTCCCCGTCCTGCATCCCTCCCTCCCTCCACCCGCCCCCGCCCTCCCACCGCACCGTCCCCCCGCTGCTCCCGCTCGCACCGCTGCCGCCCCCGTTCCCCGCCGTGCTCCCGCCGCTCCACCCGCTCCCGCTCTCCCTCCCGCTCCCCCCGTCGCTCGGCGTCGCCTCGTCCCACCCCCACCCGGCCGCGGCGGGGGGCGGCACCACCTTTGCCGCGAACGCGGCGAGCACGCCCCGGGCGCGCCACAGCGCGACTCCGAGATCGACGACCACCGCCGCGTGCTGGCCCGGCTCCCGCGGCACCGGCATGTGCAGGGGGAGGCACGGCGCGGGGTCGGTGCCCCAGCCGCCGGCGAGGCAGGGGAGGGCGGGGTCGAGGAGGATGGCGGCCTTGGCGGCGACGGCGGCGTCGAGCTGCCGGACGGTACGGGCGGGTGAGCGGATGCGTGTAAGGGCAGCGGAGGACGTACCGGGGACGGGTGGGTGCGCTGCGCGGCGAGGGTGAGCCGGCACCCGGCGTCGCCGAGGGGCTCCACGAGGAGGACGGCGAGGTAGTCGGGGGCCTGGTGCACGAAGCTCGTGTCCTGCGCCGGGAGGGGGCGGCAGAGGGGCTCGCTGACGCGCGAGTCGAAGTTGAGGAGGAAGAGGAGGGAGGAAGAGGAGAGGGGGAGGGGGTCGGGTTGCGGGGGGCGCGGGGAGGTGGCGGAGCGCGGGGAGAGGGGCGGTGCGTATGCGGGGGATGCGGGGGGGTACGTGGCGTGCGCGGGGGGGTACGGGGCGGCGGCGGCGTACGGGGCGTTGGGCTGGTAGGAAAAGTGGCCGTAGCCTGCGCTCGGGGGGCTGGACGGGGCCGCGGCGGGGTAGGTCGAGAAGAGGTGCGGCGACGCGCCGAGCTCCCCCGATGCATGGTACCCCGCGGGGCTGGCGGGGCTGGTCGGGCTGGGGAACGAGGAGCTGCCCGTGCGGGCGGCGTAGACGTCGAGCAGGGGCGCGCCGTCGCGGCCGTCGTAGTCGCTGTCGTCGTCGTCGCGCCGGCGGGCGCGGCGGTCCCGAGCGCGGGCGGGGTTCTTGGTCCGCGTCCTGGCGGGGGGCCCGACCCTAAGCAGTTGCGGGTCCTGTGCGGGGGGGGGGGGAGGGAGGGGTGGAAGGGGGGCGGATGAGTGCGGGATCGACGGACTGCGAGGCGGCAGGATCCCACATTGGGCCTGCGATCCCAGGCGCACTTGTCGGGCGTGCAGTTGCGGTGGCGTGTGTAGTTGCCAGACGGCCCCTTGCTCATGTTACCGTCGGGCACGCCCTCGTGCATGCCGTGGTGGCAGTAGACCGACACGAAGCGCAGCTGGCCGTCGCCGCCTGCGGGGGCAAACAGCAGCACGTGCGGCGCGGCCTTGTAGAAGCAGCAGGCGGGCAGCCTGTTGAGGAGGGCGGCGAGGTCGGACGGCCAGCCGGGCTGGCGCGAGGCGGCGAGGGCGGCGAGCACGGCGGGCCAGGTTTCGGCGGTGACTGCGGGCAGCGAGCGGTGCACGCGGCCGAAGCCGGGGCGGCCGCCCGCCGAGGTGAGGTAGGCCGAGTACTGCTGCTCGTCGGGCGGCGGCGACCCCGAGCCGGGCGAGCCGGACGAGTTCTCTGCGGCGGCGGGCGGGTCAGCGAGCCCGCGGGTCGCCCATCCCGGATCGGCACCCACCCGACGACAGCTGGCGGGCCGAGCGGGCGGCGCCCGAGGCGCGGCGGGCGTTCTTTTGTCCCCCCGCGGTGGTCGGCGCGCCCGACTTCCTGCGGCCCGCCTTGCCCCGCCCGGCCCCGGCCGCCGCGGATGTCTCGCCGGCGAGCGGCGGCGGCGGCGGCATCGCGGGCGCCGGGTGGGCGGCGGTCACGGCATGGCCGGCCGTCGGGGGATGCGGGGGCGCGCCGGGCGGGCCGGCGGGCGGCGCCGCCATGGCGGTCAAAATGCGCGCGGCGGCGGGGAAACAGCGGCGGCGGGCGGTGGCGCCGGCGGCACGGGCTCCTCTCCAGGCGCCCGGGCGTGCTGCCTTTGCGTGGGGTGCTGATGTCCTGGCCTGGTCTGGAACATCCCAAGCCGGACGCGCAGCCCCACCCGTCGGCACCCGTGTCCCGATCGTCGCATGTCGGGGCTCTCAAACACCGCGGGCACGCTCTCAAGACACGCATCAATCTGTGCGCGGCCGGCAACCCGCGTTCCGCCCCTCCTGCCTCGCCGGCTGCGCGCCGAACCCCCGCTCTCAAACCGCCAGCCAGTCCACGGCTTATCGCGACTGCCCCGCCGAACCGCCGACCCGCAAGCTGCCGCCGCCCCAACACAGCGCTCGCCGCGTCGCGCCCCCCGATCACTCGTTTCCCGGCCCGTCCCCGGCTATCATCCCCGCCCCCGGGCCGCACTCCGCGCGACAAATTCCCGCCGCGCACCAGCCCCGTCCAGGCACCCCTCCGGCCGCCCTCCCTGCCCCTCCCCGCCCACCCCCCGAACACCCACCGCACCAGAACAGCCCCGGGGACCCCCCACATCGTCCCCGCACCTCCCCCCGCCCCGCAACACACGGCCGTCCGGCAGCCTGACCGGGAAGCCAATCGGGCACAGCCTTCCCACCCCGTCCCACTCCGCCTCCCCGCGGCCTCTGACGCCGCCTCGACACCCTCCCCGGCGCCCATCCCCGCATCCCTCTGGTGCGGAGCACGACGGGGACCAATATCCGTCGGTTTCCGGGGCGATCGGCGCGCGCCGCGCCCCGCGGCCGGCGGTCCCTGGCGGGGCAGGCGGCAGAGTTTCGGCGCCCGTGCCGCCCGTGCCGCTCAGGGCCGGCCGGCGAGCGGGGAGGCCCGATGGCGCCGGGTCCATGACGCGGTCGACGGCGCGCCGGGGATCCGCGCGCTTCGTTGCGGGGTCGGGATCGGGCGGGCGGGGGTTCGGGGGAAGCCCGGGACGGGAAAGGCGGGGGTGCGGAGAAACCGGCGGTCCTACGCCGTTCCGCCGGGATCTCCATCCTCCCTTTCGTTCCGAGGACGATCGGCCGGCCGGACGTACGCGGCGGGAAGCACCCGGCCCGGGTGGGGATGGCGCGGCCGGGCCGGGTAATGTCGGAACACGCGGCGGCCGGCGTGTCCGATCGCGGCGACGGCCGGCCGCGTTGAACATCTTGCATTGCGACGCAAAATGAGCCACCTGCGGGACCGGACCGCAGAACCGGACCCCGGGACCGCCGTCGCCCGCCCTCCGAACCTGCGCCCGGCCGAGGGGCCGGACCCCGGACGCACATCCCACCATCGGCCGTCCGGATCACGGCCTGCAGAACGATGCGCTCGTTGTATTGGAGGCAATGCGTCTCCGCTGCACGCACATGTCGTCGAGGGCGGAGGACCGCGTCCCCGCTGCGGCGTCCACCGCGCGACCGGAAGAACGCCCGCCGGCCCGTCGCATCGACGTCGCACCGAGCTACCCGGAACGCCCTGCTCCCGCCCGCCCCCGGGAAAAGCCGGGAATGCCGTGCCCCGATGGGGAGTGAGCGGGGGTGCGGGCCGCGGCCTGCACTCGCCTCCGGCCAGCAGCCTGGGCTGCTGGCCGGGGAGCCCGGTGAGGGCGACGAGGAGGTGCTCCTCCTTGGGGAGGTGATTGCAGGCGTCCATGTACGTCAGGGGAGCACGACGAGGCTCGTCGTCGTCGCCGTCTTCCGTCACAGGCAGGATGGAGGGGCCGTCCGCCGCGCCGTTGAGTCAAAGTGTCGTTGCCGAAGAAATCGGCATCGGTTGCGTTGAACGGGGTTCCGGCATTCGTGCCGTCGGCATCCGCATCGCGTCTGCCGAACAGCGCGGCGAGGGCACGGTGCGCTAAGCCGATGGTGGCGAGGGCCAGGAGGAGGAGAGAGGAAAACTTCATTTGCGTTGGCGTGCGATGTTTGATCTGCAATTTCGGAGGCCGGTAGCGGCAGGTATTTGTACCTGCGGGCCGCGGAACGGATGACGGTCCGCGAACTCTGGAACGGTGGCGGTGCGGGAATCCTCCGCATCCCCCCCAGGGAAGGCAGCGAACGCCTGACCTCGGGCCGGCTTCAGCGGAAGCAGCTCACGTCGGTCACTTCCAGTTTCCTTGAGAATCGCTCCCCGACCGGTCGTGGCACTGGGACCTCGGACGGCGCCGCGCCGCGGTGGCTGACGCACCGCCACAGTCTCGAAGTCCGCGTCCCAAACATCCGTTCCGGGCCTCGGACGCTATATAAGCCCGCCGTCCCTGACATTTCCGGTTCCAGAACGAAAACTAGACTTGACGTCGCAATGAAGATCAGCACACTCATCCTCCTCCTGGCGGTTGCCGTCGGCCTCGCCTGCTCGGCAACGGCAGCGCCCCTCGGGGCGCGCGATGCGAAACCTCCGGCCGCTGCCTCCGCAGCTTCCGATCCCGTCATCAATGGAAAATCAGACAATGGCACCGACCATGGCACCGACGGCGGCAACGCGACGATCGCTGCCTCGGGTCCCGACGCGGGCAACTCCGGCAACCCGACGGACCCGCAAATGATCCCCACCACGATCATGGAGATCTGCAACGACCTCTCCGACGGGAAGCGCATCCTCGTCTGGCCGGCCCTCGTCCCCCTCCGCACCCCCCGCATCCTCGCATACGGCGAGTGCGCCTCGTACTGGGGCACTTCCAACCTGTCGTTCGACGACATCTTCGCCACCCTGTTCCGCGAGCACCCGCACCGCGGTGCGGGGTGGTGGATGGCCGCGGCCGTAGCGGGGGGGTCCACCCCCCTGATCGGAGACCCCGAGGCGTCGGTGTCGCCGGGCGTCGGCCGCCTCTGCCATTCCGCCGCCGGCAAGCGGCCCTTTCCGCGGCAGTTGAGCGTGGAGCGCTTCGTCGGCGCCATGGGCTCGATCGACGCCGTCGTCGTGAGGATGTCCGGGCGGACCGTGATGACCACGAGGTTCAGGGTGGAGGTGCGGCGCCTCGCGCCGGACCAGGCCGGGCCGTTCTGCGGAGATCGGGAGCGGCACTACGTGTAGAGCACCCTCCCTGTCCGCGGGTACAGTGCAGTCGTTTAGGCTTATCCCTCGTTTGCGGAAGTGCGATGGCGAGAGCGGCCGATCTTGCTGGGAGCCGCCGATCATTGGAGACACCGGAACATTGGAGCAATGCGTCCAGGTTCTGTGTCCCCGCCGAGAACAACGCCCGACGGGGCAGGGCAGGGCGAGGAGGCGGTTGGCGGCGGGCAGGGACGCGGGATGGAGATCGCGATGCCACGGAGTTTGGCGCCCGTCCGTGGGTTTGGACCCCGACCAGGGGCCCCAAGGCGAGGCCGCGTCGCGGGCCGTGCGTGCGGGGCTCTGTACGGGACAGATCCGGCCGGCCGCATTGAAGGAGGGACCTTCGGCGGGGATTGGAACGGGACGGACGGAGTCAGATCCGTTTGCTCAGGGACCCGGATGCGGACCATGGGACGGGGTGCGGGCGCATTGTTGGTGCGAAATCGTTCCCTTTTTCACTGTACATACATCGATTCCACTGCTTCGTGTTCTTTTTGGGCTTTCTTCCGTTTGTCTATCCAATCAAGCTGTCTTTGTTTCTGGTCTTTGGTATGCGTCCTTTTGCGTATGCATTGACAACGATGCAAATTGGCATATGTTTTTGTCCTTGGTATCGTTCGTTTATCAATGGTAAGGCTTTCATCGAGATCGAATCGCTGTGGACGGTGGGAAGTCAAAGGATTAAGACCATCAAACTCTCTCGAAAGGACAATCAGCACCTCACCTCAGAATGGCATGCTCAACTAGCTAATCTTCGTCGTTCAGGGGGCAAGGTCGACGATGGCGACGCTCGAAACCCCGACGCCCGCGCCGTGGAGTTCCCTGGTGATGCTCCTGGCAGCCCTCCTTGCTGCCTTCCGCAGCCGAAGCAGCCCGCACGGCTGGATGCTAAGCGGCGGGGGCACCCTCCTCTGGGCCATCAGCTTTGCGTGCTTTGTGACCCTGCCCGGCTTCCTGTTGCCGGTTTTCATGGTGTGGGGCCGGAGGAGGAACCCGAGGCGGTCGGCGTCTTGCACGTCCAGCATGAGGAAGATGCCGATCGTCTCTTGCGGGCGCGCAGGGGCTTGCACGGCGACGAGGGCCGTGTGCTGCGCCGGCTCGGCGTCGGGGATGGCGGATTCGCCGGGGTTGAAGCCCAGCTGCAGCGAGGCGATCATTGGCCTCTCGAGGCGGAGGGCCCTGTTCCTGGCCTCGCTCGCCTCCATCTCGGGCATGGCGCAGAGCGCCATGAGCCGCACGAGGAAGTCCTCGGCGTCCTTTTCGTCCGTTTGCAGCATCGGCGCCGTGGGCACCCCGGCGGCTTCGAGGAACGCCCCTCCCTGCTTGCACGCAAGGAGCGCCCTCTCCACCGCAACGGTGCGGCCGTGCTGCGGCGCTTCTTTCTTTGCGTGGTACAGGAACCTGGCCAGCCGGGCGCGGTACCCCTTGGGCAGGCCGAGGAGGAACAGGGGGGAGAGTAGGCCGATCGCCTTGGCCTGGGCGAGCCGGAGCCCGGGGTCCAGGCGGAGCAGCGAGGCCCGCGTCCCGGCGAGGATCTTGTGCCAGTGGGCTTCGAGGTCCTCTTCGGCGGCAAGCAGCCAGTCGCCCGGGCGGCCCACCGCGCTCGGGCGGTTCTGATCACCCTGATCAGCGCTGATCAGGCGGTCCGGTGCGCCCATGCGGGCGGCCAGCCAGGCCAGGACCTTGGGAAACATGGCGAGCCGCACCGCCAGGGGATCGGCGGCGATGGCCTGGTCAGCGAGCTCGACGCGGATGCCGAACACGGTGAGGTCGTTCGCGCCGGGGAGCGCGGCGTCGCGGACGGCGCCGAGGCACCACGCGCCGTCCGGCACGGTGCCGGGAATGGCTTTGGTGCCCGCGGGGGGTGCGTTCGTTTCGGCGTCTTTGCGCTCTCCTCCGGCGAACCCGCCGTCGCTCGGCCTGGGGACATCTCCTACACCGGCCACCACCCCGACCATCGCCTCCGCCTCCTCCTTCCCTCCTCCAGTACGGGCGTCGCTTCCGCCCTCCGCCGCCGGAGCGGCAGCGTCGGGCGGGGGCGGCGACCCGCCGAAGCGGAGGGCCATGAGGACTTCGGCGAGCTCGTGGGATTCGGTGGGGGGACCGGGCGGGGCCATGCTACCTGGAATCGGCTTGGCGCGGGCTTGGAGGTGACTTGGGCGTGAGTTGGACGGGTAGGGAGGGCGCGATGGGGCCTTGTGGGCAGGGGAAGTTGAATCTGGCAGCTCGAAAGGCAGCGGTTGTGTTCGCGACAAACTCTTGGATTGGTCTCGCCTCCGAGTGCAGTCGGGTCTGGTTGGGCTTCGTGCACCTTCGGATGGCATCTAAACCGCCTTGACCGCGTTCGCGAGGCCTCCTCAAGGCCAACAGGGCACCTATGCGCGTCCACCCCTAGGATGACACAGTACATCACGGATTGGTTGCGTTCGAGCTTTCCACCGTGGACGCTTTCGGTGATTCCTGATTCCGAGCCTGATGAAACAGGGACGAGAACGTACGTTGTCACTTCTCGCCATCAACTCACCAGGGGCAAGTAGAAGGTCAGAGGGGCCCATCGACATCAACCAATCGGCATCGGCCAGCTGCAGCTCGAATCATTGTAACGGCTAAGCATCGGATTTGAACGAAGCACGCGCCGTCAAGAAAATGATTCAGGGAGGTTCGGGTATCGTTGTCCAATGGTGCGATCCGCGCCGCGATCCCAGCGAGCGATCGGTTGGCCACCGCCCCGGAACGCGACCTTCCGGGCATGGAGGGCCGCAAAGCCGCCGGTCTCGGCGGCGAAGCCGCGACCGCGAAACGGAGAGCGCCGGCCGCGCGCGCGCGCGCATCCATCGGGGCGGAGTCGGCGGACGGGGCGGCGGGACGCGTCGGCCCGGCGCCGCTGGCCGCATCGCCCGCGGCGGCCGACGAGCCCGCCTCGCCCTATCCCGCTTCCTACAACGATGTGAAAGTGAACTTCTTCCGGTTCCCGGACCCGTACGTGCAGCCGACCAACCCGTACTCGGCGCTGGTCGACTCGCAATCGTTCGCGGTCGTCGACCGCTTCCGGCTCGAGTGCGGCGTCGAGCTGCGCAACGTCGAGGTGGCGTTCAAGACGTGGGGCGAGCTGGCGGGGCAGGAGGATGGAGAGGGAGACGGCGTAGGGAACGTCGTGGTGGTCTGCCACGCGTGAGTTTCTCAACGACGTGGAGGATCGGGAGCTGGAGCCGGAAGCACCTCTTCTTCCCTCTTCACTGGCTCTTTCGCACCGGAGGATGCTGGTCTCGTGTCAGAGACAGTCGCTTACTGCATTCCGCCTCCAGATTGAGCGGCTCCGCGGACGTCGCGGACTGGTGGTCCTCCCTCATCGGCCCCGGCCGTCCCTTGGATCCCTCCACCTACTTTGTCATCTCGTTCAACGCTCTGGGCTCGCCGTACGGCACCACGTCGCCTCTCACCCTGAACCCGGCGACGGGCAAGCCGTACGGCCCGGATTTCCCGCGCACGACGGTGCGCGACGACGTGGCGCTGCAGGCCATCGTGCTCAAGAACCTCGGGGTGCGCAAGATCCGGGGCGTCATTGGGGGCTCCATGGGCGGGTTTTTCGTGGGTTTCATTGGTCTTCATCGCGGGCAAGCGGGGACGCTGATCGGGCCGCGGCTCTCCAGACCCTCGAGTACGCGGCAATGTTCCCGAGCCTGGTCCATTCCATCCTCCCCATCGCCTCCTGCGCCTATCACTCTGCGTGGACAATCAGCTGGTCGGAAACCCAGGTTCGTGGCTCGTGGGGCGGCCGGAAACATGGAGGTGACGGCGACCACCATGACAGCGCCAGGCCATCTTTGCGGACCCCGCCTATAATGTCGGCCGCTATCCCGTCCCCGAAAAAGCCGGCGAGCACGTCGGCGGCCCCGAAGCCGGCCTCAAGGCCGCCCGCATGATCGCCCTCATGACCTACCGCACCCGCGAGAGCCTGGAGGGCCGCTTCGGCCGCGGCAGGGTGCCGCTGCTGCTCCCCCCTCCCGAGGGCCGCAGGCTGGGCCTGATCGAGTCCGAGAACAGGGGCGTGCTGGCGGCGCCGGCGCCGGAGGACCAGGAGGCCGAGGCCGAGGGCGGGGCCGGATGGGACACCGAGTTCGAGAAGGAGGCGGGGCTGGAGGACATCCTGCACAACGAGGGGATGACGTGGGCCAAGCTGTACGACGTGCGGTACGAGCAGGGGTACGGGAACCGCGGCGGGGGGAAGCGGTCGGACGAAGGCGCCGGCGACGCGGCCGCAGCGGGGAACAAAAGCCTGGGCGGGGAGCAGGACGACCTCGAGACGGGCGAGTCGGACGAGGACGAGACCGAGGAGCCCCGCGCCGTCTTCTTCGCGCAGACGTACCTCCGCCACCACGCCAGCAAGTTCGTCGCGCGGTTCGACGCCAACTGCTACATCGCCATTACCCGCAAGATGGACACCCACGACGTCGCGCGCGGCCGCGTCGGCGCGCGGGACGCCCGCGGCCGGAAGCTCGCGCACCGCGAGCGCGCTGCGGCGGTGCTGGCCGAGATCACCTGCCCCGCGCTGGTCATCGGCGTGGACACGGACAACCTGTACCCGCTGGTGGAGCAGAAGGACATGGCGGACGCGCTGCCGAGGGCGCAGTTCAGCGTCGTGAGGAGCCTGCACGGGCACGACGGGTTCTTGATCGAGATGCCGCAGGTGGGGCGGCTCGTGGACGAGTTCCTGCGCAGGGTGGGTTGGGTCTTTCAGGGGGGTACCGGCTCGGATCTGATCCGGCTTTGTTTGTCCAGGTGCCCGAAGCCGCACGGGCTGCGATCGCGCCCCCGGATGCTGAATTCGTGGCCAAGATCTGAGCGGCGGTCGGTTTCGGGAGAGGATGTAGCCGATTCGGGAGACGCGGCAAACACTGTAAGCTAATCACTGCTCAACACGGTCCTGTTGGCCCTCTTCCATTCTTCAATAGGCTTCACATGATGCTACCCCTTCGGATCTCTACTCCGACTAAGACTGTCCTCGGTCTTCGATTAGGCCCTCGGCATCGAGTCCTTGTTCGGGCCAAGTTGGACCGCAGCCTCTAGGAACTCCTCGAGATCGGGCTCCCGGACACCGCCGACGCCGATCACGAGTTGCCACATCGCGACCTCGGCGATGAGCGCCCGCATGCCTGCGACGCCCAAATCTTCCAGCGACGGCATGCCGAAGCTCCCGACAGAGATGCGGAGGCCGCGGTCGGCTCGGTTGACGATCTCCCTGGGGTCGCCCGGGCCGGAGAGCACCATCCGTTCGACGACCAGCTCCTGGAGCCCCTGCGGCACGCCGGAACGGAACAAGGCCGAAGAACTGAGCTCGCCGATCTCGAGGAACTTGACCGAATCCAGTGCGGCGATGGTGCTGTACGTTGATTCGTCCAAGGCACCGTCGCACGTGATGCGCTCCGGTCGGAAGTATTCCGGGCACATGGCGAGCATGATCAATATCCCGGTGCCTCTCCAGGCCTTGATCTGGGGCATGATCTCTCGGTTTAATAGCACCCAGAAGATTCCGAATTGGGAATCATCGTCGTCCAGCCTCAGGCTGAGATGGTCAAGGACCCCAGCTCCTGCGACGAGGTGCGTGAGGACGTAGTTAAAGGGGTGAATGTCCTGTGCCCAGTAATTCAGCCTCTTCAGATTCGGGAGTTCAAAGGCAGGCGGGCCCGTGGGGTCTTCCAAAACGGTCCCTGAGCTGTCGATGACTTCGAGCTCCCTGACACTCCTCGGCACGCTCCTCAGCACCTGGCACATTGTCTCGTAGTTTCCGAACTCGAGCTTCGCCGAAACGAGGTTCGTTCAAAGAGTCCGACTCCACAAGAGGTCGAGCAGCTCGTCGACGCCTCCCTCCTGCCACGCACCGCAGCCCGACTCGACCCTCTGGACGTGTCGGAGCCATCCGCGTGCGCGCCAGCGCTCGACTCTCTCGTCAAGCAGCTCCAGAGGACGCGGGTCGTGCGCAAAGACCGAGAACGCGAGCGGTTCGACGAGCAGCCCCCGGCGGGGAAGGAAGAGCGCGATGTGGGAGATGATTTCGGGAGGGAAGACGAGGGGAGTGTCGGTTTCCATGGTGTTTTCTGGATCCGTTGTGAAGGAGAGTTGTCGAGTCATCGGTCGGGGAAGCCAGCGCTCGCGCAAGCGCAAGGCTCGTGGAAAAGAACCTCAACGTCAAAGAGTCTCCATCAACCGGGCCCTTTTTATTCAGGTGCAACTCGGCCAACGACCATCACGGCACTCGGCCTGCCTTTGTATTAAGATTGCCCGGCATCACCCGCACGTCGGGTACAGCGTCACCTGCACCCCGCCGCCCCTCAGAATGCTCCACAGCCCGATCGCCAGCGTCAGCGCGGTCGCCGCGACGTTCCTCGCCGTGGCGGCATCCACGCGGAACCCCATGAATCTGGCGTAATAGCCGTCCGAAGCGTCGAAAAAGGCCGAGATGAGGCGGTCGTGGTGCGCTGCGAGGCGCTGCGCAGCTTCGGAACCCGGGCCAGACACGTCGAGCTCGTACCGAGCGCGGCGGAGGGACGTGCGTGCCAACCTGAACAGGGATGAGATGACCGACACGTGCGCGTTACTGGCAGTGAACAAAGCCAGGTCCGCCCCAACGATGAACGCGATCGCGGCGAGGGTGGCGAGCGAGGCGCCGGGCAGGCAGTTGCCCAGCGCGATCCCCGCCACGGCAACCGCGACGGCATACAGCGGGAGGGGGATGAGGACGGAGGGACCCGAGGTAACGCGGTGGATGCGCGTGCGCCATGTGGGGCCGAGGGCATCCTGCAGGAGGAGGTACGGTTCCTGGGGCGGGGGCGATGGGCCATGCCCAGATGCGAAGGTGCGGTATCGCGCGAGGAGCCCGCGGAGGGCAAGGGTAGAAGCGCGGCGGTGTAGCCGCAGGGCAAACTGGATGGCGGCCACGTTGGCGCGGGCGCTGGCGAGTTGGTTGACATTGTGGTACTCCAGCGCCAGGGCTGCGACTAGCACGCAGAGCGATGCGGCCCAAGGGGAGTTCCAAGTGATGGAGGCGTAGGCGACGGCGGGCATTGAGAGGTAGATGGTGAAGTAAAAGGTGAACGATGCGCAAGCGTACCCAACGAACTCGAGCAGGCGAAACGCGGCCGCCCGGCCGGCCAGCTTGCCCGCACATTGGGTGCCGGGACACGGGCACAGCGGATCCGACGCGTCGTGTCGCAGCAGTAACGAGCCCGGCTCCGCGTCGCGCAGCTGCGCGTATCGGGCGAACACGGCCAGAGGGTGTGCCGAGAGGTCCGACGGCGAGCCGAAGCGGCGCGAATAGGCGTTGCCAAAGAAGATGATCACGATGCCGGTCAGAAACGCGTGCAGCAGGGTGACGAAGGTGGAGACTGCCAGCTGCGGCGGAGAGAACCGGCCGAGTTCCCCTGCAAACGCCCACTGAATGGAGACAAGAGCTGAGCCTGTTCCGAAAAAAAGAGCTGCACGCAGATTGTGCCACGGCACGGCGTACTTTGCCAGAACCAGCTGCACGCGCACGAACTGGGTGAGGAGGGGAGACGCCGCGAGCGCCGAGACAAGGTCATCGCGCGTGAGGGGAGACGATACCCTCAGCGAAGCAGCGGGGTCGGCCGATGGCTCTTCCTCGTCCACCTCGTCGGTTCCGGGAACGGTCGGCGCGGGAAAGAGGGCTATCCATTCGCGGGCGGTGAACGACGAGAGGGGTGCCCCTTTGTCTCCCGCGCCTTCCGCCTTCTCCAGGTCCACGGAAACCACCGCCTCGCGCGAAGAGTCTCCCATCTTCCGCGCCGATTGAGAGAGCAGGCAACAGCGGACAACTTCAACGGGGAGTTCAGACGAGTTTTGGTCCCAAGGTCTCCGCGCTCGCAATCCCCATGCTTCCCCAGAACCAGCAGGAAATGACCCATCTGGCGTTAAAACGAAGGTTGGTACAATGTTCCTCTGCAGCCTTAATCGGCTTGGCCCTTTGCAGCTCTTGACCTGCTCTGTGTGTGGCAATAGTGGCAACGCGGTCCGTGAGTCAAAGCTTCAACCTACTCGAGAAGGCTGCACGCGGCTGAACCATGGGATCAGCATCTCCAGCATCAACTGCCCAATCTCCGCCTACAGATGCGTTCTTTGCCGGAAAGCCACGCTGACGGCGGAGCGGGAAAGTATTGGGCGCCACGCCACCCGATCGCGATCGTGGGTCGCGGCGATTGCGCTAATAGCTGACTATCTCCGCAACGACCCTCCCGTTCCGGCCGGCCGGTTCCGCCTGAGTCTCCGAGCGAGCTTGCTCCAAAGCTTCCCGTGCACTGGCCGCTCGGCCGGCGCCCGCCATGGCCAACGCTACCGTCCTCTCCGCCGCTGTCCCCGGCGCGCTCCCTCCGCACCTCCTCGCCGACACGTGGTGGGCTGCCCTCGGCCGGCGGTGGCTCTCGTACGCCGTGCCGATCCACGACGCGCTCGGAGGCTGCCTCACCTTCACGCTGTACTCGTTCGTGTTCCTCTGGGCAAAGTGGGTGTCCCGGTGGCAACTCGGCCGGGCGCTGCCTGACACTCCGAAGCTGGATCCCAATATACGGCTTCTTCCGCGCCGTGGACAAGTACA
The DNA here is from genome assembly GCA_025558095.1 of Hyaloraphidium curvatum. Lineage (NCBI taxonomy): Eukaryota > Fungi > Monoblepharomycota > Hyaloraphidiomycetes > Hyaloraphidiales > Hyaloraphidiaceae > Hyaloraphidium > Hyaloraphidium curvatum. The sequence continues at coordinate 407,091 of JAIVFI010000042.1, forward strand.
ACTTCCTCGGCCTGCAGCGGTACAAGCAGCACCCGGGGCGGTACGAGCCCCAGACGCTCAACGACAAGGTCGTCACGGGCGTGCGGTACGGCTTCTGGCGCGGCGCGATCCGCAACGCCGTGTTCTACTGGGTGTGGTTCTCTCACGGGCGGATGGACATGCGGGTGTGGCCCAAGTCGCCTGTAAAGGTGGCCCTGGACGTGCTGTTCGGGTTCGTCCTGAACGACTTCCTGTTCTACTGGTTGGTGCCATCGTCGGAATGGGTATCTCCGGGCGGTCGGCTTACGGTCTTATGGCAGGGCGCACCGCGCGATGCACCACCCGCGGCTCTACAAGCACCTCCGTGAGCATTCCTAGCCGTTCGTTCCTGCCTTTTCCTGACTCCCGTTTGCCTCCCAGACAAGCAGCACCGTGCGTCCCAATTCGTCTCGCTTTTTGCGCACCTCCTGACCTCCTGCCAGACGAGTTCAAGGTGACCAATGTCGGCGCGACGGCGTGGAACGAGGCCTCGGAGTCCTTCCTCATCATGATCCTGGCCAACACCGTGGCGTGGTCGCTCTCGATGGACCTGTTCACGTGGTGCATGTGGATCATCCTGCAGAACTACTGTGGGTCGCCTGCCGTGCCCGGGTAGGGGTCGCTGACGCGCCGGGAACGGCAGATGACCACTACGTGCACTCGGGCTACGCGTTCTGGTTCGACCCGGGGCAGCTCCTCGTCGACCCGCAGTTCCACGACTGTACGTCGACCTGGAGCCCCCTCTTGACTTGCCCGTGCTGACACCGATTCCAACAGGGCACCACTTTGCCAACGCGGGTAACTACTCCGTCACCTCCATCTGGGACGTGGCCTTCGGGACAGACCTCAACTTCCGCGCATGGTGCATCCCGCCGTCCGGATTCCACGAACACGCCTGACCCGTCCCGCCGAGCAGGAAGATCCGGCAGGAGGAGCGCAGGCTGAAGGGCCTGCAGGAGGAACCCGAGCGGCGGGACGACGGGGACGACACCGGGGCGAGCTCGGGGTACGTCGGGTTCGATGAGGCCAAGGCCAAGTCGGGATAAGCGGACGGTGGGGGACTCTGAAGGTGTGGACATGTGCGTAACTTGCTGCTTTGGCTTCGTTTGGCCTGTAGATTGTCTGTTGCGGACGATAGAGAGCGAAGGAATGGTGGCCCGTTTTTCGGGATCTATTGCTGTCCCAACCGCATCAGAGACGCAGATCAAAAATCCACATCCTGCTCCACAGGGTGCAGCAGTATTTCGTCCACCCGCACGTGCTTGGGCGCCGCCACTGCGTACGCGATGGCCTCGGCCACGTCCTCAGGCTTTAGCCAGCCCTTCTTGTGCTCCTCCCCCTGCTTCGAGTCCGCGAAGTTGGTGTCCACCATGCCGGGCCTGATCTCGCACACCCGCAGGCCATACTCGCGGCCTTCGTAGGCCAGGCACTGCAGCACCGCGCGCTGGGCGTGCTTCGAGGCGGTGTAGAGGGCGCCGCCGGAGAAGGTCCGCGCCGAAACGTCCGAGGTGACGCAGACGACGGTGCCAGACCCGCGGGAGCGGAAGTGCGGGAGCAGGGACTGCACGCACAGAAGCGTGCCGAGGACGTTGGTGTCCATGACCGTGCGATAGTCCTCGGCGGTGATGCCGTCGACGGGGCCGAACTTGCCGACCCCGGCGTTCGCGACCAAAGCGGTGCAGCCCTGGGAAGCCGCGAGCTCGCCAAAGGCCGTGGTGGATGCGGGATCGCGGACGTCCAGGGTGGCCACTGTGAGGTTCGGCGAGGCCAGCGCGGAGAGCGGGGAGGTGTCGCGGGCGCCGGCGACGACGCGGGCGCCGCGCGAGAGAAGGAGGGAGACAATGCCGTAGCCGATGCCTTTAGAGGCGCCGGTGATGGCGATCACGTGGCCAGAGAGGCTCATCCTATGGAGATGCGGGCGAAGGCGGCACAACTCCGTGGACGCGCGATCGGATCGGCACGACCCGAGCCCGACTGTTTACACTTGTTTGATCCCGCCGTCTACCCAATGCCGCCCGGTCTGTAGGATCTTTCATCATTTGTCGCGCTGCGAGGGAAACCATGGACGGCGAGGGCGAGAACCCGGCGCCGGACGCGGAGGAAAACTCCCTGGAGCTGCCCAACGAGCTCGTCTCGCACATCATGGGCTTGCTCCGAAATCGGGGCTGGAACGCGACGCTGCTGAGGCTCATGCTCGTGCAGAAACGCTTCTTTGTGATCGGCCTCCGCATCGTGCTGGACGACCTGCTGCTGGCGCCGGGCGACCCGGCCTGCGAGGCGAAATGGCGGCTGCTCGAGCGCGGCTTCGAGTACGCGGGGACGACGCCGCACCGCTTCGTGCGCGTGCTGCGCGTCAAGCTCGACGCCGACGTTGGCCCGGCCCGGCTGGACGCCCTCGGGAAGGCCCTGCGCGGCGCCGACGAGCTTGAGCTCTCGTGCGACGACCCCGTACGCGTGCGCACGGCGTGGAACGCCCTGGCATGGAGCGACAGGCTCACCCGGCTGTGCCTCCGCCTTACACCCCGGGCGTGGGGCGCCTTCCAGTCAACGAACCGCTTTCCCCGCTCCTTGTCGCGTGTGGACCTCGCCGAGGGATGTGACACAATGGAGGCCCTCGGCTTTCTCTCGATGATGGAGCGGGCCCCCAACCTCCGCGAGTGGGGGCTGGCGTGCTTTGACCACGTGCCGGCGTGGGCGTGGAAGAACCTCCCCTCGCTCGCGCGGAGGTTGAGGACAGCGGCAAGGGTGCGGGAGCACTCACTCGAGACTATCCTCGCCGAGCCGGCATTTACGATCGAGCGGATGTCGGTGTGCGCTCACGGGCCCTCCCTGGGGAAGCTGGACGCGTACATGCCCCTCCTGACCGGGGTGAGGGAGCTCTCCATTTGCACGGGGGAACCGGTGACCGTGCGGCCTCTCGCGTTGCTCCCTCCCAACCTGGAGGTGCTCAGCCTGTGGACCAACTCTAGCCCGCGGACGGTGGAGCACTACGCCGCGCTAGGCCCGCACGGGATGCAGATCCGGACAAGGAAGGAGGAGCTGCTCTCGATGTTCAGGCCGGGGACCGAGGCGAGGACGAGGGAGGGTTTGATGCGGAGCGAGCCCATCAGGGACGATTTCTGCGGGTGCACGGCGACGTTGTTCGTCAGGGATGCCGTAGGGCCGTGATCCCGCCTTTCTGCTGAGTTCGTGCCTTCTCGTCCGTGAGACGGATGTAATCCGAGCCAGATATTCTGTCCTTATCCATGACGCAGGCCAATCGGACTAGGCTTTCCATCGTGCGTGGAACTCGCTGATGCCAGCCCCGAATCGGGCCCGAATCGTCCCCAGGCTGAGGACTGCCAGTGATCGAAGTCCGATAGCCGTCGACTCCGGCCCCTTCGACGCCCGCTCCGCCTTGTTTCTCGACTGCTTATCCGATGAGCACTGAGCCACGCGAATCGTCGGTGTGCTTGGACGCGGGCGACAAGGCCAATGGCGCGGGGGACAGAGACGCACCCCTCGCGACGTTCAGCGCGCGAGAATCGGTTGCGCTCTTCCCAGCGCCGCCCGGCCCCGGGACCGACGAACTGGAGGATACGACCCCGACCGACCCCGCGGCGGAGCTCAGGGCGTCGTGCCCGCTCTCCCGCGAGGACCTGCTTTCCGGGCTCGCCGCGTCTCCCATCCTCTCCCTGTTCGTGCGCGTGCAGCTGGTCCTGGCAAAGTATGCCGTGCCGTGGCACAATCTGCGCGCAGCTCTATTTTTCGGAACAGGCCCAGCCCTTGTTTCCATTCAGTGGGCGTTTGCGGGGGAGCTCGGTCGGTTCTCTCGCCGCAGCTCGCCGTCTCTACTTTCGTCACCCTGCTGCACGTGTCCCTGACCGCCTTTGTGGTCATATTCTTTGGCCAAGTGTACACGCGCCGCTTTGGCTCGCCGACGGACTTGTCGGCACACCCGCTGGCCGTGTTTGCCCGTTACTACCAGCTTCGCTCAATGGAGCCCGGGTCGTTGCTTCTTTGCCACGATGCTTCCGATTCTCTGTGTCCATGTGCCAAACCCCTGTGTGCAGGAATGTTGCTCCGTCGAGCGGCCGCGCTGCGCGTGCTCGAGGCCGTTGTGCACGCCTGCGTTTCGCTCGCTTTCTACTTCACAATTTACCTCTCAATGCCCTCCGTTGCCTACGCATCCATCACCTGGAACTCCCCCTGGGCGGCAGCGCTCTGCGCTGCTTATTCTGCCTTGGTGGTCGAGTACCACTGGGTCAACCATCTTGCCGGCGCGCGCGCCAACGTCGTCGCCATCCAGCTCGCCCTGCGGTTGCACCGCCGCGCCTCCATCCTCGCGCTCCGCGGCCTGATTGCGCGCTACCGCACCCTCGCCTCGGCCTATCCCACGTTTCCTTCGCCGGAGGAGCCGTACCTCCTCTTGCAGGGCGCCCTTGGCCCCACGTGGCGCACGCGAATCGAGCGCGTGACCTCGGGCCCCTCGGTCCTCATCCCCCTCCCCGTGTACGCCGTCGCGGTCGCGGTGGCCGGGATCGCCCTCGGGAATTGCCTGCCGGCTCCTTCGGTTTCGACGTGCGCAGTGATCGCATTCATCGTGACGGCAGACTTGGCGGTGTTCACGGCGAGCAACGCCCACGTGTCGGCCATCACGTCGCTCTTCAGATCGGCGCTCACGTCCCTCCGCCGCGCCCGCTACGAGCTCGACAAGGGCGGCGCCGCGGGGTCCGACGCGGCGCAGCGTTTCGGCGACCACCACGACCGCCTCATCTCGGCCTTTTTCGACGCCTCGGACGGCTACTACGCCAGGTTCATGGGGTTCCGCGTGGATGCTGCCACGGCACGGAACGTTGCGGCGACTGCGCTCACCCTGGGGATCGGGCTGTGGAGCATACTGAGGGGCGGCGGGGTGCAGGTGACGCTGTACCCGACGTGCGGGTGATGCCGGGCAATCTTAATACAAAGGCAGGCCGAGTGCCGTAATGGTCGTTGGCCGAGTTGCACCTGAATAAAAAGGGCCCGGTTGATGGAGACTCTTTGACGTTGAGGTTCTTTTCCACGAGCCTTGCGCTTGCGCGAGCGCTGGCTTCCCCGACCGATGACTCGACAACTCTCCTTCACAACGGATCCAGAAAACACCATGGAAACCGACACTCCCCTCGTCTTCCCTCCCGAAATCATCTCCCACATCGCGCTCTTCCTTCCCCGCCGGGGGCTGCTCGTGCTGGCCGGCGCCTCGCGGTCCGCGCTCGCGCTCGTCGAACCGCTCGCGTTCTCGGTCTTTGCGCACGACCCGCGTCCTCTGGAGCTGCTTGACGAGAGAGTCGAGCGCTGGCGCGCACGCGGATGGCTCCGACACGTCCAGAGGGTCGAGTCGGGCTGCGGTGCGTGGCAGGAGGGAGGCGTCGACGAGCTGCTCGACCTCTTGTGGAGTCGGACTCTTTGAACGAACCTCGTTTCGGCGAAGCTCGCATTCAGCAACTACGAATCAATGTGCGGCGTGCTGCGGAGCCTTATTATGCCGCGGAACATCAGCGAGCTTGAAGTCGTGGACCCCTCGGGGAGGCCTTTGCGTGCGGACCCCCTGGGGCCCTTCGAGATCCCGAATGTGAAGCACCTCAAGTACTCGGCCAAAGGCATCGATCGTCTGAACTTTGCCATCACGCACCTCGTCAGCGGAAGCTTTAGACTGGAAAGTCTCGACCTGGGCGTGGACGTCGAGGATTCTGAACGAGTCCACTGGATGATAAACAACTACTCAATTCTGCGCACGATCACAGCTTGGAGCGGTACCGGCAAGGTGTTTGCTTCGGTTCCTGTGTGATTCAGCCGGCTTCCACCCCCAACGCATTGCGTGCGATGCCGTGGCGGACGGTCCCACGATGAGGGCCCTCGCCGAGCTGCCTTCGGTCAAGTCGCTCAAGATTGCCGAGCTCACTTCGTCGAGCATCATCCACTGGGGCTTGCCGCGGGGTCTTCGGGAGCTGGTCGTGGACCGCCTGGTTCTCTCCGCAATCGGACCCCCTGCGAAAGTCCTGCAGCAAGCACGGCGGTTCGACCTCCACGTTTCCGTCGGTTTGTTCTGCATGCCGCCTTTGGAACAAATCGAAGAGGGCTACAAAGGCGTCGCATCGCTCCAAGGCGAGATCGCGTTGTGGCGGGACGTGGTCGGCGTCGATGTGGTCATGGCACCCGATCTCGCGGAGTTTCTGGAGGCTGCGGACATGCTACGAAGGTTCCGAACGCCGATGTGCTGGGTCGAAAGCGACGACCGAGCGGGACGTAGATCTGATGCCGTCCTGTCATCTGACGCCTATGGAGCCCGTAGAGGGGGAAAAGACAGACTTCCGCTGGAAAATGCTTCAGTAGATGACTGTCGGATGAATTCGCGTCTGCCGCGATGAAGCCGATGCCCGTGGTGCGCAAGTTGGTGATTATGCAGCGGGCCATTCGGCGCAGCTGGCGGCCCGGCCCGTGGCGGGCCCCCGTCTTCTCCGGCCGGCTTCCCCCCGCCAATGCCCTCGCCCAAGAAGCCGTGGGAGGTCAACCGGGAAAGCGGCGGCACGACATCGACCCTCGCAGTCCCGCCGGCGGCCGCACCGTCCTCCGCCGCCGCGCCCGGCCGGCCCGCGTCGCCGCTGCCGTCGTCGTCCGCCGCGGCGCCATCGGTCCCCGCGCGGCCCGCCAGCGGCTTCGGAACCGCTTCGACGGGAACGGTCGGCACGTACGGAGGAGCTAACAGGCCAGGTGGGTTGGGTGCGCCGGTGCCGCCGCCGGCCTCTGAACCGGTCCCTGCCCCCATCGCCCGCCGACCGGCTCCTGGCTCTTCTTGGACCATTTTGCTCGATTGCTTCCTTCTTTGTTGCTCGGACCGGGCCTTCTCTTGTGCCATCGGCCCCCCGCAGGCATGTTCGGCTCCTCGACCTATGGCTCCGGCTACGGCACGGGGGGCTACGGCACGGGCGGCTACGGCTCCACCTACGGCTCCAACTATGGCTCGAGCTACGGCGGCGGCTACAACTCCCCTTACTCCTCCAGCTACGGCTCGGGCTACAACTCGGGCTACGGCGGCTACAACTCCCCTTACTCGTCGGGCTACTCCTCCTACTCGTCGCCCTACTCGCGCTTCGGCTCCTACAACTCCCCCTACTCGTCCTACTCGTCCTTCAACCGCCCTTACGGGAGCATGTACGGCTCCAACTACTACTCGAACGGGATGAACGACCCGAACGCGCTGAGCCGCAACATGGAGCAGTCGACCGCGGCGGCCTTCGGCGTGCTGGAGAACATCGTGTTTGCGTTCCAAGGCCTGTCGGGGATGCTCGAGAGCACGTTTCATGCCACGCACAGCAGTTTCATGGCCATGGTGGGTTGGCGTCGGGGGTTCGCCGGGGTTTCTCTGACTTTGGCCCGGCCTATCCCTTCCCTACCCTCCCCAACCACGCCCAACCTCCTCCCACACCACCTCCCACCCTTTTAACGTGGTCACGTGACCAAATAAGATGTCCTTGATCGACCAGTTCGGTAACCTGCGGAACATGCTCGGCGGCTTCCTCGGCCTCTTTGGCCTCGTCCGCTTCCTCCGCGACAGCGTCTACTGGCTCCTGGGCCGGGACCCGCCCGTGCGCGAGCTGACCCCCGACGAGTTCGCGGAATGGGAGCGCTCCGGCGAGACGGTGCTCCCCGACGGCACCGTCGCCCCCGGCCAGAAGCCGCTCGTCGCGCGGGCCAACCGCAAGCCGTTCCTCCTGTTTTTCCTGTTCGCCATCGGCATCCCGTGGATCTTTTCCAGGCTGGTGAGGTTCCTCCAGGAGCAGCAGCTCAAGCGGGAGCGCCGCGCACTCGAGGCCGCGGCGGCGAGGGGCGACCCGAACGCCAAGGCGATCCTCGAGGGGCGCGATCCCGCGGAGCTCGGGCTCGGGCCCGACGGGCAGCCGCTGCCGGGCTTGGCGGGGCCTCCCGGCGCGCCGGGGAAGCTGGTGTTTGCAAAGGCCAAGCACGCGTTCGAGCCGCAGTCGCCGCAGGAGCTGGCCCTGGAGAGGGGGGAGATCGTGGCGGTGCTCAACAAGGTGCGTCGATCTGCGTCGTTTGGGGCCCGTTGTAATGGTGTTGATTGTTTTGGTTGGGTACAGACCGACCCCGCGACGGGCCAGACGTCGGAATGGTGGCGCGGCCGCACCCGCGACGGCCGCATGGGCTTCTTCCCCGGCTCCTACGTCGAGGAGCTCCCCGACCCGTCGTCCAAGCCCGCGCCGCGGCCCGCGAGCTCCGGGAGCGAGCGCACGGCGGCGCCGGCGGGTAGCCCCGGCGGGCCGGCGGGCAGCCCGGGGGGTGCGCCGGATATGTCGGTGCGGCCGCCGAGCAGGGCGGCGAGCGCGGCGGGGAGTGCGTCGGGGAGGATAGAGGGGGGGGAGTTTTGAGGGAGGGTGATGGGGATTGGGCGGGACGTGGGCTCGTTTCGGACGGACCCAGTCTGGACGTCGGCCCTGCGATCGGGAGTTGATCTTGCGCTTCTCTGGCCAAGTTGTAGATTCTGCGGCGATGAAATAGGAAAAGCAACCGTGATCGTGTTCGTTTGGAGCATCGACCGTCTAATGCTGTCCAATACTGAACAAAAGGGCCTTCCGCATCGGTCCGATTAGGTTGTTGTAGTAGGGCAAGTAGATCAGTTTGCCTCTGAAAAGGATGTTTCAAGCACCGGCTACCAAAGCTTCCATAAGGCGGTGAAGATATTCGCTGCGTGTCGGGCTTCCAGCTTTGAACAGCTCGTGAATCATCTTTTGCTCTTTTCACGCACTACGAAAGGTGCTCCAAATCGATCCTGTTGGCCGCGTTCCCCTTGACGCCGTGATGACCAGCTCACTTTCATCGGAACCAGCGGACGTGATCACGCCGGCCCGCCGTGCCGGCATCATCCTCCTTCTTCGCAGCTTCCTTTGGACCAGCCAGCTCCCGATCGGCAGCACCGCGTTCCTCCTGCTGCAGCTGCTGATCGCCGATGCCGGGCTGCTCCGACTCCTCGTCGACCAGATCGAACTCGGGGTGGTTGGCGAACCATTCGTCGTCGATGTCCTCCGGCAAGAGTCCCCGGAGCCGCTGATCCTGGCCAATGGATGAGCCCGGCCGGCGCGTCCGCAAAGTCAACGTTCACCCACGGCTTCCTCGGCCTCCTCCAGGGGCTCCACGGGCTCCACATCTTCTTCCTCGGACTCGTCCGCGGAGCCCCCCGCCGTCCCGTGCGCGGGCGCCTCCGCCCCGAGGGACTCCCACGCCAGGTAGCACCGCCCGACCGCGTAGGCGCGCTGCCCCGCGTCGAAATCCAGGAAGCCGGGCACTTGCGCGAAGTGCTCCAGCAACGGCGGTAGCTTCGAAAAGGCCGCTTCGATGGCCTGTGGTGGCAGCAGCAGGGTCAGCGAAGCGCGCGTGACCGCGTCCCGAAGGGGCACCCACATGGGGGGGGAGACACCCAATGTGGAACGAACGGTACTCCTTGTACTTGGTTGCCGGCTCCTTCGGGGTGACCTCGCACACGACAGCCGCTACTGGCTCGTTGAGCTGGCGGGAAGAGGCGACGTCCACGTCACCAGGAGCGGGAACAGGCGACTCCGCGTCACGAGGGGCAAGCACGTCAACCGCACTCTACCTACCCTCATCCTCTTGTCCCGGCAATCTCTCTTTCGGCACTTGTCCGCAGTGCTCGCCAGCTGGGCCACAGAGACGCGTAAGAAGCGGGCATCGATCGTTGCGACCGCCCGTGGCCCACGCGGAAGACAACCGGAGGCGCCGTATTGAAGTCGATAGCGGTCCCGAGCCTCTCCTCTTGAAAGGGCTCTACATCTTCTGCCGACATCGTTCCAGGCCGCGGGGGAGGGCTTTGTTTGTTGGCGTCCGGTCGCATCGAGTCCGAGTCACCGACCGATGCGCGCCGGCGTTACCCGCGCCGAAAAGTCGCCGGACACATGAACACACTCTGGAAGACACTACTGTTGGGTGGAATGGAAGGAGTGCAACATCTCTTCGTCTGCAGCAGATGTGGGATTGATTCGAGAAGGTCGCTTCGGACAGTTCGGGAATCATCTTTTGGCTCGTCTGACGGCTGAATCATAAGTGGTCGCAAAGTCGCTCCATCGGCGCAGTGTTCCGTACCGCCGGCCAGTCAGTCTCCGAAACTCCTGCGCTCCTCGTTCCTCCCATTGCCGATCCGCGATGCTCGGCATCCTGCCCGACCCTGTTCGCCCCGCGGCCTTCCATCCATCACCAGCACGTCGGGTAGAGCGTCACCTGCACCCCACCGCCCCTCAGTATGCTCCACAGCCCGATCCCCGGCGTGAGCGCGGTCGCCGCGACGTTCCTCGCCGATCCGGAAGCCCATGAACTTGGCAAAGCAGCCGTCCGAGGCGTCAAAAAGGCCAAGATGAGGCGGTCGTGGTGCGCCGCGATGTGCTGCGCCGCATCGGATCCGGCCGTGCCCTTGTCGAATTCGCAGCGCGCGCGGCGGAGCAACCCCCGCGCGGATCCGAGCAGCGAGGAGATGACCGACACGTGGGTGTTGCTCGCCGCGAACACGACCAGGTCCGCGGCGACGAGAAAGGCGACCAAGGCCGCCGTGGCCAGCGAGACAGCGAGACGGCGGGGAGGCAGTTCCCAAGGGCGAGCCGCGCCGCGGCGACCACGACGGCGTTCAGCGGGAAGGCGATCGCGAGCGAGGGACCGGAGGTGACGCGCTGGATGCGGGTTCTGGGCCATGTCCGGCCGAGGGCGTCCTGCAAGAGGAGGTACAGCTCCTCCGGCGGAGGATATGAGGGATAGGCCGAAGCAAGGGTGCGGTAGCGCACGAAGAGGCCGCGGAGCGCGAGGGTGGAGGCGCGGCGGTGCAACCGCAGGGCGAGCTGGATGGCGACGACGTTGGCACGGGCGCCGGCGAGCACGTTTACAAGGGTGTATTCCACGGCCAGGGCAGCGAAAGCAGTGCAGAGCGCTGCGGCCCAGGGGGAGTTCCAGGTGATGGATGCGTAGGCAACGGAGGGCATTGAGAGGTAGATTGTGAAGTAGAAAGGAGCGAAACGCAGGCGTGCACAACGGCCTCCGCACGCGCAGCGCGGCCCCTCGACGGAGCAGCCTCCCTGCACACCGGGGCTCGGCACATGGGCACAGAGAATCGGAGGCATCATGGAAAAGAAGCAACGACCCGGGCTCCATTGAACGAAGCTGGTAGTTACGGGCAAACACGGCCAGCGGGTGTGCCGACAGGTCCGCCGGCGAGCCGAAGCGGCGCGTGTACACTTGGCCAAAGAATATGACCACAAAGGCGGTCATGAACACGTGAAGCAGGGTGACGAAGGTGGAGACGGCGAGCGGCGGCCCGGGGACCCGCTCGCGGCGACGACCGGTGGTCGCGCGAGGCAGCCGGTCCGACCGAGGGCAACGGCCGTCCGGAGCCTTCCCATGAACGGGGGAGCTTTCCCTGCGCCAATCTGCCGCAAGATGCGGGCCCGATGGCCGGCTCCCGGAGGCGCTCCGGAGAAGGCGGCGGGGACGGAGGGATGGCGCCGCGTCCGGGGCCGACGACCGGGATTCAGTCGGTTCCCGCTTTCTTTGCGATGAGGAAGCTCCCGTTTCCGCGTCCGGATCCCTCGGGCGCGGTCCGCGGAGCCCGCGGGGGGATCGGCGGCCAATCGCAAGACTGTCCGGCGCAACGGTCGACGGGCGCGCCCCGGGATCGACATGGAGGCCCGAGATGTTGCTATGGATCGAAGATGCGGTCGAGTGCGGCGTCTTCCCTGGTGTCGTGGGGGGCCGCGAGGTGGGGGAGGCAAAGCAGCTGTCACCCCGCGTTCGACCGCCGCCGTGGGAGCGGAACAGTACATCGCGCCCGCGGAGCCGCCGGATCGGCATCAAAGACGGGCGAGGGCGGACCGGGTGCGGCACGGCGTCATTGGCGGTCGCGCGGAGGATCGGGCGCGGCGGTGGCGGGCGCTTGCCGTACGGAGACCGTTCTCACGTGCCATCCGCGGCCGGGTGCGCTCCCGGAGGAGGATTCCGTCCGATCGGAGGCCAATCACACGTATCCATCCCACCGCAGCCTGTTCGCTCCGCCGCTTGTGCCGCTGCGGGCGCATCCTAGGTGGGCCCGCGACGATCTTCGGGGCCAGGCTATTCGGGGCTTGGGCCGGGCCAGCTTTGCCGACAAAGGGCCCAGCAAGCGCACCACCACCCCGCACGCACCAGGTGAGCAGCGCACCGCCGCAACGGGCGGGCGCAGCGCGGGCGCGACAGGAGGCTGCCGGCGGCGGCGCGCGGCGCGGGGCCGGGGGCGCCGAGCGCGGGCCGGGAGACAGTCAGCCGGGGGCCATCCCCCGCGCGGGCAACCCCGCCGCGCCAACCCGCGCGCAGCGCCATCGCGTCTATTGCCGCCAGAAAGGGGCATCGGCCGGCGGCGCGGATGGCGGCGGGGCGCGGGCACCGGCGGGCGGCCGCGGGCGGGTGCCGGGAACCCGGTGCCGCCGGCGGATGCGCGCACCAACCCGCCCTGCCCGCGCTTCCAACGGCCGCGGGACGCCTCTCCGTCCTTTTGCCGACCGCGCGCGCACGGTGCTGACGCTCCCGCCCCGCTCCCGCCCCCCCGCGCCCGTTTGTTTCTTTTCCAGCTCTCCCTCCCCGCAACACCACCCGGCATCCGAAATGGGCGGCGTCATTTCGTGCGACAAGCTCTGCGGCGGTGACCCCGACCCGAGTGGGTTCCGCGCCGTCCCGCGTGCTGCCGACCCGGATCACCGTCTGACACATGCCTTCCCCAACCCCCATCGACGCCCCCTCGCCCCTCCTTCCCCCCTCGTCCACCCTCCCTCCCTCCCCCTCCCCTCTTCCGCCCGCCAGAATCCAACCCCGGCCCCAAGGGCTACGCCGGCCCCGGCTCGTACCTCCCCCAGGGCGGCGCCGACGTCTCCGACCCCGAGATCGAGCGGCAGGAGGCCCAGCGCGCCCTCGAGGCCGCGGCCAAGGTCGCGCAGGAGCAGGGCAGCCTGGCCCACGGCACGACGCAGAGGGTCACCGCCACCGGCGCCTAGATGCCGGTGCGGGAAAGGGCGATCGGTGGGCCCGCCGGGGCGAGGGCGGACTAAATGGAGCCCGGGCGGACGCCGGTCGCCGCGTTCTATTGGCCACGGATCAGCGGGGCCGTTTCTTAAGGAGGAGATGGGATGTAACTTCGTCGAGAACGACATAATGTTTCGAGCATCTCTCTGCCGACGCAAGTCGGGGTCCATCCGGTCCATCCATGCCATCCAATCCGCCCGGTGAGCCTGGACGACGCGTCGAATAGTCTGCTGGCAGCACACAGGAGGTGCGCGGGGTCCGAGGGATCTGGAGAGCGGGCGGCGGGGTCCCCCCTTTTGCTCGCTTTCCTCGGCCGCCCGGCACATCACCTTCCCCGGCCGCCAGCCCCATCCATCCCGCATCCAGCACCCCATCCAACCCAATCCCCACCCCATCCCGCCCTCCCTGCCCCGATTCGCCCCGCGATCTCGCCGGATGGCCTCGCGCTGCCCCCGCCGATGGTGGCTGTGGAGGTCCCCCGCAGGGGACAGGGGACCCCGTCAAAACCGGGGCGGAGCAAACCGCCAAATCCCAACCGCAATTGCCAACGCACCGCGGACACCGGGGAGGAGCAGGCAGCCCAGCGTGCGTATCCGAGGGAGGATTGGGAGGCAGAGGGAGAGCTGACGCCGCTTTGCGCCGCCCGGCAGACGCGGAGCCGCGCACCGACGACGACGCCGACCCCGCGCGACGGACCGCCCCTTCCCGGCGCCCAGCGAGCAGCGGTTCCCCCGGCACCCCACCGGGCCCTCCGACATCTCCGCCGCGCGTCTCCCGCCCCCGCCCGCCCGTGGCTCGCTTTGCCCGGAAGCGGCGCACCGAAGTAGCCTCCCCACCGCGCGCCCCTGAACATGGCCCGCCCCGCACTCCTCGCCGCCGCCCTCGCGGCGCTGCTCGTCCCCGCGAGGGCGTTCGTCGACTACAGCTTCCCCAACGAGACCTTCACCTACCGCGGCAGGCAGTGGACGGTGCCGGTGCAGCCGCGGACGCCCGGGTACTTTGGTGCGCCTACCCTCCCGCCCGAGGTCTCCCCGGGCAAAGCCGGTGCATGGAGCTGACCGCCGCATTCGTTTGCAGACTGGGACACGGTCGCCGGGTGCGTCGACTACTCGGGCGCGTACCACTACAACTGCCCCGGCGCGCGCAAGATCACCCTGTCGCTCGACGACGGCCCCGCGTGCGTGCCCCTTGCCCGCCCCCCACCCCCCGCAGCATTGTGCTCACCCCGCTCCCGTCTCGCTGTAGCCCGCTGACGGCCCGCGTGCTCGACATCCTCAGGGAGAACGACGCCAAGGCCACCTTCTGCCTCATGGGGATCAAGATGACGCCCGAGACGGAGGCGCTGGTCCGGCGCATGGCGGACGAGGGACACGACCTCTGCGTGCGTCCCCCGCGCGCACTCCCGCACCCCGGGCCGCGGCCTGACCCGCGTCCCCCGGCCGCAGATCCACACCGAGAACCACCTCCACCTGACGCAGCTCTCGACGCAGAGCATCATCGACGAGATCACCTGGGTCATGGACAAGTTCAAGGCCATCCTGGGCGTTACCCCGCGCTACTTCCGGCCGCCGTTCGGGGAGAGCGACATGCGCGTCAGGGCCGTGGTGGAGCAGCTCAACCTGACCATGTTCCTCTGGGTGGGTCTCGCGACGGGGGCGCCGTCCGTCCGCGGGAGGTGCTGACGGTCCCCCCCTCCGCCCCCGGTGCGCAGAACCTCGACAGCTGGGACTGGAAGCAGAACTCGACCGAGTCGGTCGAACGGCTCCGCGGCGCCATGGCAACCACCGGCACCTGGCAGTGGGCCAACCCCGCTGGCGAATCGTACGAGGTCCTCGCCCACGACATACACCGCGTCACCGTCGAGGAGTTTGTCCCCGCGGTCGTGCGCGAGGCCCGCGCCCAGGGCTGGCGGATGGTCGGGCCCTCGGACGCCACCTGCACGGGCAAGACGCGGTGGATCGAGGGCGGGGAGGATGTCTACGCGCGCGAGAAGGGGAGGGCGAGGGGGCTGGCGGCCGCCAACATCCAGAGCCTGCTGGTGCCGCTCGACTACGAGCAGCAGGGCGCCGCGCCGCCGCCCGAGGCGAGCAACTTTGGCAAGCCGTCGACGTCGACCTCCTCCACCACCGCCGTCGCCACCCCGGCCATGACCCCGGTCCCGGCACGGCCGACGGGGGCGGCGGTGGACGACAACGTGGCCAACGACGCGGCGCCCAAGACCGCCACCGCGGGCAGGCCGACGCAGGTGGCCGAGCCCTCGGTCCCGGCTTCGGCGGGCAGGGCGGCGGCTGCCGGCGCCGGCATCGTCGCGGCGCTCGCGGGCGTCGTCGCGGCGCTGGTCTGATCGGACTCGGGGAAGTTGGCTGGGTGGGGACGCATGGGGACGGCGGGCGCTGGTGTACAGCGGATGGAGGCGGATGGAGGGGAAGGGAGACCCGCATCTACTAGATTAGCACTCGCGAAATGCCGTTGTATGATTTTGGGGGAAGAACATGCTGTGCTTGCAACCTCGTTTCGGCTGGAGGTTGCTTTTGTCCGAGCTTTGGCCGTGGTGACTCCCCTGACTACTTCGGACAGCCACCACTGCTGCAGCTGCATCGTGCCAATCGAGTCCAACGAGATGGCAGCCTCACAGGAATCCACGATCCAGCGCATCGAGCAGTTCTGCGAGGAGAAGCGCATCCCGACGGACGGCATCCTGGCCATGACGGTGCAGCGCAATCGCATGACTTCGTTCTTCTCCATCATCGTCGACTTTGCCGGCGGCAAGCTGCTCCCTCTGTACCCCGCCGAAGCGCTTTCGCGATACTCCGAAATCGTCGTTCCGGACGACAAGCGCGGCCCGGACTTCCTGGTGTGCTACCTCGCCGGCCTCGCCCCGATCCCCAACCAACCCCCCGTCGAAGCCAACACGATGGCCTACGAGCATCCCCCCTTCTGCTGCCGCTCGATCGCGCCCTACAAGCCGCGGCCGCTCCACACCGAGCAGCCCTTCCGCGATCTGGCCGCGGGATCGGGCGGGCACCACCCCACCCTGGTCTTCGAGGTCAAGCGGCAGGTCGACGACGGGCCCCTTGTCTCGACGAGGTACTACCAGCTCATCGGCGTCGGGCTCGTGGAGAGGACGGACGGGCCGTTCGTGGACAAGGCGCACGCCTTCAAGAACTACAAGTGCTCGCGGTACGGGCTCTTTTTCGGCGTCGACCTGTTCAGGGCGCCCGAGGCGGCGGCGCGGGCCAACTACCACCACATGCGGCTCAACCCGTTCGAGCATCGGAACGCCGCGGTCGAGGACGAGTGCTTTGTGGCCGCCGGCGTGTGATCCAGTTTTCGTCCGACGACTAGTGTCCGAACGGACGGATGATGATGGAGTGAGGCTGGATGGAACGCCGGCGGGGGAGAAGGGACACCCTTATCTACCAGAATGGCACTCGCGGATGGCCGATATGTATCATTTTGGGGGGCGCAAATGCAAATGCTCTGCATGCTCGAGATTGTTGGAGTGTCGGTTCCGCTGACGCATCGGTCCGACGGCGACGGTCACGAGGCGCAACCCCCTTCATTTGCCCTTCCGTCATCCGCCTGTTCCCTTCGAAATCCGCACCACAGCAAGATGTCAGTCCGCGGCTCCGCGCGCTCCCCGTCGCCCGCGCGCCTCCGCCGGGACTGGTCCGCCCCACGCGGCCGTGACCGCGCGCCTCCGCCCCCGCACGGCTTCGACGACGGCCACGACACGCTGCGATCGCTGTGGAGGGAGAAGCGCTATCTGAGGTGGACAATTCCTTCGCCGCGGGGAACCCGGGGGCTGATGTGGGACGGGGTGCAGGGACCAGCTGGCGGTGGCCGACGACGAGGTCGACCGCAAGGAGGCCGTGATCATCCGCCTGCTACGCCAGGGCACGGAGCTCAAGGAGCAAGGCGCCGACCTGGAGCTTCACGTGCAGACGGAGAGGGGCGAGAAGAAGGCGCTTTGGGAGAAGGTTGGCAAGCTGGGGAGACGGGTCAAGGAGTTGGAGCGGGAGGTGGGCGGTTCCGAGTGATCGGCACGGAGGAATCAGCTAATCCGTGGCGCTCAATTCTCACGATGGCCCACAGCTGGACGAGGCGAAGGCCGGACAGGACGAAGACGACGACTGCCGCATCATCAAGCCGCTCCCCTATCCCCTCCCCGATCGCGACGAAGATCGCGACACCGCCATGGCCATCGAGCGCTCTCTGCAAGACCACGTCGCCGCCCAGGCGTCCCACATCAAGGTGCTGGAGGACCGCGAGGCCGAGCACGTCGGGCGCATCGCGGACCTCGAGTTGCAGGTTGCCGCCGTGCGCGCGGAGAAGAATGCCAAGGTCGCCAGGCTGCGCGAGATCATCGCGGTGATGGACGTCAAGGACGGGGCCGGCGTGGAGGAGGTCTGGGAGCCGGAGCCGGAGCCAAACGACGAGGAGGTGCTGGAGGATGCGGAGAATTGGATCCAGGTTGACGGGAACGGGGAGCAGGCGTAGGCTTGCATGGGGATGGCTCCGACCGCTACGAATTTGATGCGATTGGATGGCGTAGGAACATCGTTCGTGCTGTTATCTTGAGCAACATGGGGACACGCGGGCTTCGCGTTACGAGTCGACGCACACCCGGAGCACCATGCCCCCTGAGGCGGCGCTCTCTTCCGGCATTTTTCCGCGCGGACGGCGGGTTTCCGCGGGCGTACGGTGGCGGGCGCGGGGCCATGGGTGCGGGCCGACGACGTGCCCCCGGACCGCCGCCACGGCTCTTCCCCGCGCCTTCCCTTGGCTGGCTTGCCTCGGATCGGGCTTTACCCACTCCAAGCGCCTGCCGTCCGCGCGGACCACGGGGTTGGCCGGCGTCGGGACGGTCTCGGGACGTGATCATCCCGCGGGCCCGCGGCGGCGCCCTTCCTGATGTACGTTAACTTGTAGCCCGTCGTGAGCGCGTCGCGCAGGACCTCGGCGAACGGGTGCGCGGGGAACGTGCAGGCGTCGTCGTGCCGCACCCAAGAGGCCTGTGTCCGCCTTGCGCACGTCGGCAACGTAGTGCCCTGCGCCGTTGGGACCCTGGTGCTGGAAGACGCTGCGGGGCGGCGGCGCGATCGGACACGCGGTCAGCAGCGACCAGCTCGGACGTTTTCCGCCCAGTGGCCCGAAGCCCACCGCGACTTCCGTCGAAGGACCAGCCGGACCTCGTCTTTGGGTACAACGCCGGCCTGCTGAGCTACCCCGGCTGGGCCAACGTGCTCATGCAGGCCGCCGTCTTGCGCATCCCGTTCGCGTGCACCGAGTACACCGAGCAGTCGCTCGACACGCAGATGGTGCTGGTGCGGGCAGTGCTCGAGCGGGCCAGAATGTTCGCGGGGGATCGGGCGCCGCGGGAGGCGGACGTGCGGATGGGGATCAACCCGTTCAGGGACCCGGGGCAGAGGCGGATCCCGGCGTTCAAGGTGCCCAACTTCAACAACGGGTTCCTGATGACCATGTATAGGGGTGAGGTCGCCGAGCCGTAGGCCAGCAGTGCATGGGGTTGATGGGGAGGAAGAGCCTGAGCTATAACCGGTGCCAGCTCGAAAGTAGTTTCGTCGATACACTATACCCGTGATGCCGCGATTCTCGGCTATCTGGTGTCCGACAGCGGGATGGTCGCGAGGGGACGACGGCGAATTTGCCCCCGGCCCGCTTCGACGCCACATCGACTCCACGAAACTCTCCCTTGTACACTCCTCCGCGATGCCCCTGCCCGTGGTCGACTTCGCCGGCTTTGGCGACGGCGCCGAGGTTGATTCCCGCGTCGCCTCCGAGATCTTCTCAGCGCTGTCGGCGTCGGGGTTCATGGTGGCCAAGAACCTCTTTCCTCCCTCGTTCGCGCCGCTGCTCGCCGCGGCGTTCGACCGCTCCGCCGCCTTTTTCGCGCGCGACGGCGAGTACAAACGCCGCTTCTCGGACGCCCACGTGCGGCGACCCCGTCGCAGCGCTACACATTGGGGATTCACTGCGTTCGGCCAGGAGCGCTTCGAAGCCGGCAAGGTCGACCAGAAGGAGGTGCTCGACCTGTGCAAGGACCTGCTGCACCGCGGCTCCCACCCGGACGAGCTGGCCGGCCAGGACGCAGACTGGGCGACCTTCGAGACCTTCCTGCGGGCTTGCCACGATGCTTCCCTGCGGCTGTACTCCGCCATCGCCCTCTCCCTCGGCCTGCCCCGCGACCACTTTGACGCCTGGCACAAGTGGTCGCTCCCAGCCGCCGGAGAGGAGCTCCGCTTCCTGCACTACCCGCCGCAGCCGCCCTCCCGCAACGAGCCCGAAGGCCAAATCCGCGCCGGCGCCCACACGGACTACGGCTCGGCCACGCTGCTGTTCCAAAAGGACGTCGGCGGGTTGCAGGTGCTCCACCCGCAGCGCGGCTGGACCGACGTGCCGGTGCTCGCGAAGCCCGGCGAGGAGCACCTCTACACCGTGGTCAACACCGCCGACCTGATGGAATGGTGGACCAACGGGCTCTACCCCAGCACGGCACACAGGGTTGCGATGCCGAGGAACGAGGGCGAGTCCGCCGCACGGTACTCGATCGCGTACTTCTGCCACGCCAACGACCCCGTGCCTCTGGACCCCATCGCGGCGTCGCCGGTGGTCAGGGAGCGCACGGGACTACATCGTATTCGGGGGAGTGGGGACAAATACGTCCCGGGTGAGTGGGAGGGAGCGATCCCGCGGCTCAAGGGGATCGAGGGGCACGTGGCGTGGAACCCCGAGGGCGGGGAGGACGAACGCGCGGCCGCCGGGGACGCCGAGGGATGGCTGCTGCGCCGGATGGGGTTCACGCGCTCGTGGAAGTACGAGAATCGGCAGGAGGAGAGGGCGAGGATGTGAGGCGCGGCGATCAAGGAAAGGAGTGGAAGAGGTACGGGAGCTTCGTCGTGCAGGAGCCATCAGCACTGATAGATAACGTAAGGCGATGCCTCGTGCTTTCATCAATCAGCCTGAGGATCGAGTGAGGAGTGTTCGCGGACGAGCGACCCACCTCCCACAGCTCCGTTCCCGCAAGATGTCCTCCCGCGTCCTCATCATAATGGAATCGCTCGCGGCGCAGCACTGGTTGCGCACGCTGCTCCGCCTGTGCCTCGCGTGCCGGGCATGCTACACAGCCGGCTTGCCGCTGCTCCTGCGGCGCGTGGACGTGGACGCGGGCAACCTCGAAAAGGTCATCGCGCGGTTCGAGGGAGAGAGGACGGAGGGATTGCGGTTCGGAGACGGTGCGGGGGCGCGGGAATCTCGTTTTCGGAGGTCGCGGTCCGCTTCGCGTCGGCGAACATGGCTTCGCTGCTCCGCTTCCTCGTGCCCAAGTTCCGTGGCCTGCAATCGTTCGAGCTGGATCTGTCGGGACGTTGGCCCTGCAGCTTCGGCTCATCGCCCGTCAACGAGGCCCAATCGGCTTCCCTCGCCGTCCGACTCGGGGGCAACATCGCCACCTTCGCAACCCCTGTCTGGATTGCGCTCGGCCTCCTGCATGCCTCCCTTTCGTGGCCTGGAAGCGGGCGTCTGGTCATTTGTGCCCACAATTCCGCCCTGTACGCGAGCCGGGCCGAGCTCGTCCGCTCCGAGCAAGTCGTAAGCTGGCCCAACGCGCCCGCCTTTTTGGGCTCCGGCGGGAAGAGCGCCTGGGAAGCTGAAATCCGCGTCCTCGAAGACCACAGCGCCACCGGGGGAATGAGCTTGGAGGAGCAGCGGGAGTACTGGGTTCTCCCCGGGCGTGGCGCTGCGGTGGTTTCAAGAACTCGAAGTTCGAAGACGGCGCCTCCAGGGTTTCGGCTTCTGCATCGCGAAGGGGAGCACGATGTCGACGAGCAGGTAGGTGAGGTCCAAGGCACCCCGGATTGTGCGCGTGTCGGCGGCCGTCGGCCAGTCCGGGGTCGCGACGAGGAGGACGAGGGCCGGGTTGGATGCCCCGCAGAGTGCGATGGTGTCTAGGAGGGAAACTTCGTCGGCGATGCGCTTCCGCAGCGGCTGCGAGAGGCCGGCGCCCTTCACGAGCAGCAGGGCCGTCATCGTGGGGATCCACAGCAACACCCAGAACGGCGTCGGATCGCAGGCCCCCAGGTCGCCCTTGGTGAGGTCGTCGGCGCACGTCTCCATCTGCTCCACGGTGGGAAAGCCCCAGGCGGTGCGCAAGGAGGGATCGAGGAACGCCTCCGCGTACCGGCGCGCCACGGCGAGCGACTGCTGCAGCGTGCGGCCCAGAACGTGCTGGGCGACGTCCTCCGGGGGAAGCGCCGTGGCCGGGGCGCCTTGTTTTTCCAGAAAGAAAGGCGCCAGAACGCCGCGCTCGCTCCACTCGAAGGCGCCGTCGGTGACCAGCCCGAACAGCAGCGCGCGAGCGGCGTGCAGCTCCTGCTCGCAGGCCATCGAGGGGCCCTGCGCGGGCTCTTCAGCCAGCCTGGACCGCGGGAGCGTCGGGCCGCCTTGCATCTTGTTGACGAGCTCTTCTAGGCCGACCGTCGCGCCGGTGAGGTGGCCCTCGACCGCAGCCACGAAAGTAAGCTCGGGTTGCTCGGGAGCGTCTTTTCAGAGCGGCATGCCGGATCCTTGGGGCAGGAGGCGCGGTCTTCGGAGGATGATCGGGGTGGCCATCACGGCCGGAACGTGGGACCCTCCATGCCGGCGCGCCAAGCAACGGATTCGACGCAAAGTAAGCTCGGGGCGCTCGGGAGCGTCTATTCAGAGCGGCATGCTGGATCCTTGGGGCAGGAGGCGCGGTCTTCGGAGGATGATCGGGGTGGCCATCACGGCCGGAACGTGGGACCCTCCATGCCGGCGCGCCGCGCAACGGAATCGACGCAAAGTAAGCTTGGGTTGCTCGGGAGCGTCTATTCAGAGCGGCATGCTGGATCCTTGGGGCAGGAGGCGCGGTCTTCGGAGGATGATCGGGGTGGCCATCACGGCCGGAACGTGGGACCCTCCATGCCGGCGCGCCGCGCAACGGAATCGACGCAAAGTAAGCTTGGGTTGCTCGGGAGCGTCTATTCAGAGCGGCATGCTGGATCCTTGGGGCAGGAGGCGCGGTCTTCGGAGGATGATCAGAGTGGCCATCGGGGCGGGCTGATGGGACCCTCCATGCCGGCGCGCCGCGCAACGGAATCGACGCAAAGTAAGCTCGGGGCGCTCGGGAGCGTCTATTCAGAGCGGCATGCTGGATCCTTGGGGCAGGAGGCGCGGTCTTCGGAGGATGATCGGGGTGGCCATCACGGCCGGAACGTGGGACCCTCCATGCCGGCGCGCCGCGCAACGGAATCGACGCAAAGTAAGCTTGGGTTGCTCGGGAGCGTCTATTCAGAGCGGCATGCTGGATCCTTGGGGCAGGAGGCGCGGTCTTCGGAGGATGATCGGGGTGGCCATCACGGCCGGAACGTGGGACCCTCCATGCCGGCGCGCCAAGCAACGGATTCGACGCAAAGTAAGCTTGGGTTGCTCGGGAGCGTCTATTCAGAGCGGCATGCTGGATCCTTGGGGCAGGAGGCGCGGTCTTCGGAGGATGATCGGAGTGGCCCCGCCTCGTCGAACGTGCCCCACGACACGGCCATTTGAAGAGCCGTGCAACACAGTG
Organism: Hyaloraphidium curvatum; assembly: GCA_025558095.1. Classification (NCBI taxonomy): domain Eukaryota; kingdom Fungi; phylum Monoblepharomycota; class Hyaloraphidiomycetes; order Hyaloraphidiales; family Hyaloraphidiaceae; genus Hyaloraphidium; species Hyaloraphidium curvatum. The sequence goes on from JAIVFI010000042.1 coordinate 429,793, forward strand.
TTTGCAAATGCGAGGAGCAGCCTAACGCTGGGAACGTAAAGTGGCGAGGCGAGGGGTGCGGCCGAGTGCTCCGTGTTGAGAAGCCTCCTGGCCGCGGGCGACTATCTCGCTCATCAGTTCTCTACTCCCGGGGCTATTCACCCCTCCACCGCTGATCACACAATGGAAAAGCAGAAATCCGTAGCCTCGTGGACAACAGCGCGCAGAGATGCGCACACAAAGAACGTTCCTCTTCCGGTCGGCCTACAACGACCCCGCCCCTTCGTCCCCGGTCCGTGCCCTCTCGTAGCCCATCCTCAGCCTCCCCAGCAGCGTCGCCATCGCCGCCTCCACCCCGCTCCCCGCCATCTCCCTCCCCCCCGCCTGCTCCCCCTCCGCATCGTCCGCCCCGCGCCCGTACTCCTCGCTCCCCCACGTCTCCGCAACCTGCACCTCCCCGCCGAACCGCACCCGCCTCCCGGGCCCGTAGGCCGGCAGCTCCGCCAGCCTGTCGCCGCCACCCTCGGGATCCGGCGTGCCCCCACGTGCCCGCTCCGCCGCGCAGGCCCAGCACGCGCCCCTCTCCCCTTGCGGAACATGCGGGCACCCCGACGCGGCGCGCTGCGCGGCGTAGAGCGCGGAAAAGTCCGCGCGGGAGAGCGACGCCCGTGGCGAGGACAGGAACCGCTCGAGCATCAGCCTCAGCTCGGCGTGCGCGGCGCGGTCGGTGGCGTCCAGAAGCGCGAAGCACGCGCGGATGTCCTCCCGCAGCGCGGCGTAGGCGCCGGCTTCGGCTTCCCCGCTGGGTGCGGGGAGCCGCTTGGCCACCAGCACCAGCAGCCACGCCGCGTGCGCCGCTGCGAAGCACGCGATCGGCACCAGTATGCTCCCCGCGAGTGCCGGCCGCGGGATGGACCGCGCGATGGCGCGCGAGATGGCGGCGGTCTCGGCGCAGAGCAGGAACGCCGAGGAAAAAGCGGGGGAGGAGAAGTACAGCCTGCGGAGGGCTGAGGTGTGGGTGTCGGTGCCGTCGGGGGAGGCGGCGGGGGGACGGGGGGAGCCGGGGGGGCCGTCGACAGAGGCCGAGCCCGAGGCGTCGGAGGTGTTGTCCCCGGAGCCGTCCCATCCGCCGTCGCCGGCCTCCTCCCCATCCTCCGAATCGGATCCAGAATCGGATCCGGAATCGGATTCGGAATCCGAATCGCCCCGCAACCTTGGCCCAGGATCGTCCTCCACCTGGTCCGGCGACACTAGGAGCAGCCGCACCCGCCACAGGTCCATCAGCTCCGCCAGCAGCTGCACCCTCGACGCGTCGCCCGAAAAGTAGGGGCACTCGGCGTCCAGCGCTGCGAAATCGGCGGAGCGGAAGGCGGCGGAGAGGCCCGGCGGCAGGGCGGCGGTGAGCGCGCCGACGGCTTCGGAGAGGAAGGCGAGGCGGCGCAGGGATTCTCCCAGCAGGGGGTTGGCCAGCGCGGCGCGGACGCGCGCGGGGTCCAGGTCCGCCAGAGCGGGGTGATCGCCCGCCCCCGGGTCGCCGCCGGCAGCGGCGGCCCTCCGCAGCTCGCCCGCGACGAACAGCTCCAGCATCGACAGCCCCGCCTCGTCGGCGACGAACCGCCGCAGCTCGTGGACCTGCCTGAACGCCAGCGCGACCATCATCCACAGCCTGCCGGCGGCAAAGTACTTGAGGTCCGTCACGTAGGTCCCCAGCATGCCCGCTCGGACGGCCGGGTCCACCGGCGGGGAGAGGTTCGGGTCCAGCCACCCGATCAGGTCGCGGCACGTCCCCCTCGTGCGCAGCATGCACTCGGCAAGCACCTCCGGCACGGGCCCGTTGGCCCGCCTCCGCGAGGGCGGGGGCACGGCGCGGTGCACGAGCTCGCTGGGGAGCGCCACGGGGACGTCCGGGAACGCGGCGGCGGGGTCGAGCACGGCCCTCGTGCCGGCGACGGGGCCGATGCGGACGCCGAAGAAGCACGCGGCGTAGAAGACGTTGAGCCCGATCTCGTCCATCAGCAGGTCGTCGGCGCCGTACTCGGGGGGAGGGGGTCGGCCGCGCGGGGGGGAGGGCAGCCCGGCGGCGCGCCAGATGTCGGCCAGCTGCGATAGGATTGCCTTGGCTGCGTCTATGCGCATCATGTGGAGGTACACGCCCGAGGCGGCGAGGATGGCGGCCCACTGGAGGGCGAGGCAGCGCGGCGTGCGGAGGTGCGGCTGCGGCGGGGCGGCCGGGGCGCCCTTGGCCGGGCGGCGGTGCGGTGCCGCCTCCCAGAAGGCGGCCAGCTCGCGGCGCAGCAGGGAGTCGAAGCGGGCCTCGAGCCGCTCGACGAGGGCGCCGTCGACCGCCGCGCCGACGTCCACTCCGGCGGCCGACGCCGCCAGGAGGGCGTAAGCGCCCAGCCAATCGACCACTGCGACCATTATGTCCGCGGTATAGAATTCCCTGAGTGCCGGGTGCGCCGCCGGGGGTTCGGGCCCGTTGAGCTCGAGGAACGCGGCGCCCGACAGGATCGAGATGTCGGGCGGCCCCGTCGAGAACATCGCCCCGACGAACGCCTGGCGCTCGCGGAACCCTATTTCGGGGATGCTGACGTCGCTCATCGTGGGGCGGCGCGGGGCAGGGGTCCGGGGGAGGGGCGGCCGCTAGTGGGGGACAGGAGCGGCCGAGAAGGGATCCGGATCTTGGACCCTCGGGAGGCGGTCAGGGGTTCCGGGCTCCGCCCCCTGCCGGACCCGCCAGGAACTCGGGCACGGCTGGATTTCGACGCGCACGGTGCCCCCTCGGTCGGCCGCCCTGGCGGTCCCCGCCGGCCGCCCGTGGCGCTCACCAGCCCCGACCAGTCGCATTTAGCCCCCCATCCCGCATCGCCGCAACCCCACCTCCGACTCGGAGGTGCGGCAAGGGACCATCGACTGTCGAAGAAACTGACGGCGGCGTCGGCCATCCAGGTCCCTCTCGATGGTTTTCGGCCGGAAACGGAAGGCTGGGCGGCCACTTCGGGCAAGAGCATCTTCCCAGCACCCCTCGATGGCTCTCCACCCGCATTCCGCACGGGCCCCTGACGGGCCCGATTCGCACTGATTTTGGATCATCCTCTGTCCCTTTTCGTCGGCGGTTCGGATGGATTCTGCCTGGTTGTTCCCTAGGATTCGGCCGACCGTCCCCACTGCGCGAATCTGGAAGTGCCTCGCGAGCCACCCGAGGCATTCCGTGAACCCGAGGGCCTCGGTCACGCCCTCCGGGAAGCCATCCCTCGCGTCCGGCGACCGCGTCGGACGTGCGGCGCGTCCTCCGCGGAATGCCTGCGCCCACTTCCATCCCCCTCGCGCTCCCCTTGTTCGCGCTCCTCGCCCTCCTCGCCGCGTTCCCCCTCCTACCCTCGCTCTCCCCTTCGATGCCACCCCCGCGGCGCGTGCTCGCGGTCGGCGACTCGCTGACCGAGGGATTCACTGCGGGCGGCGCGGTGTTCCACCCGTACGCGATCCGCCTGCGCGCCCTCCTCGCCGAACGCTTCCCGGACGATAAGTTCGAGGTGGAGGTGCTGGGATTCAGCGGGTTTCGCTCGCGGGAGGTCCGCGGGCGGCTGGACGCGCATTTCGCCCGCAACCGGGACGCGCAGTTGGGTTACGCGGCGGTGATGTGTGGGACCAACGACGCCGGCGATCTCGCTTCCCTGCCCGAGCGGTCGTTCCCGGCCGCGTTGGATGCCGTGGTCGCAGAGCTGGAGGCGATGCACGAAGCGGTGATCGCCCGCGGGGCGAAGCTGCTCGTGATGAACCTGCCCGACGTCTGGGCGGGCGGCGCGGCGGCCAGCCCCGTCTATTTCGCGCGGAGGGACCAGCTGCGTTCCCGCATCCGGGTACTGGCAGAACGATACTCCAAGGAAGGCAAGCCGGTCGCGTACCTCGACCCCGAGCCGCTGATCCCGCTGCGGGAAGGCACCACTCGCATCGCGGACGACCCGCGGAAGAGGGGCAACTGGGACAGGGACGGACTTCACATGACCGCGAAGGGGTACGACGCGCTGGGGGAGCTGGTGTTCGGGAAGCTGTTTGACGAGGCGGAACCAGGGTGAGCGGAGGGCGGTGCCGGGTACTTTCCGGCCTGGACAACTTCCGTCGACACGACGGGTGCTCCGGCTGCTGGGCTGGAGTGCCTCGCGTGCTGTTTGCGGCTCCTCCCGGAAGCCCCCGCCCGCCTGAGCGAAGCCGAATGGTGCGCTTGAGGCGGAAGATTTCGGCACGGTTAAGCTGCGACATGCCGATAGCGAGCGCGTCCGAGCCCTCATGGCCGATTTCATGAGCAACCATCCGGCACCGCTCACTTGACTTTTCGCTCGCGGGACCGCCGCCCGCAGCCTCGGACTGGTCATCGGCCTGTCATCGGCCAAATCCGCCTCGAGCTTCGTGATCTGCGAGGGGTGGTCGGCTTTCTGCTTCTCGGGCTCCAGGAGGCTCCGGCCAGCTCGACGCTGCGACCGCGACTGCCAGAGGGCGTACTGGAAGCAACACAAAAGGGTCTGCGCCGGCACAAGGACCTAATCACGCGATGGACTGCAAGGGACTGCCCTTGGGCAGAAAGGTGCGTGGGGGACAGGCGGGGCGGGTCGACGTCCTTTCAAACGCGCGAACACTATAGGCGGGATCCATCAGTCAACGGCGGGGAACAGATCTACAACGGTCTCCGTCTAGAATCTGGAAATGAGCAGGCGGGAGGATTTGAGCGAGTTCCTACACAGAAGCCCCATGCGCGGAACCCACAGCTTCATAATCTCCCTGTCCATGTCCGCGGGCGTCATGGCGCCCCACCGCTTGGCCTCGTGCCTCCTCAGGAAGACTGGACACGGGCGTAAGCTGAGCAAAGCGCCCAACGGGCGACGACCCACCGATGCCCTTGGCCAGCGGTCCCAGCGCCTCAGCCAGCACCGCGTCCTTCTCGAAGATGTCCGTCGCCTCCTCCAGCGACCCCGGCACCGGATATACCCCCTGCTTGGCCAGCTCCTCCGCGCCGACCCTGAAATCCAGCGACTTGACGGGCGGCGGCAGCTTCATCCCCTTTTCGAGGCCGTCGATCCCCGCCGCCAAGAGCCCCGCCAGCACCGCGAACGGGTTCCCCGTGCAATCCGAGAACCGCCACTCGACGTCCCGCGCGCCTTCCCTGTTAGTCGCGAGGCGCAGGCACGCGTCGCGGTTCTCCAGGCCCCAGCAGGTCCAGCCGCCCGCCAGCATGCCGGGCTTGGCGCGGACGTACGACGGCACCGAGGGCAACGACACGGCGCAGAGCGCGCGGGCGTGGGAGAGGATGCCGGCGACGAAGGAGGCGCCGATCTCCGAGAGCCCGTGCGGCGAGGAGGAAGAGGGGAACACGTTGCGGCCGGTGGAGAGGGAGCGCAGGCTGAGGTGCACGTGGCAGCCCGTGCCGATTTCCTCGCGGAGGGGCTTGGGGGCAAAGGTGGCGTTTACGCCGAGGTTGCGGGCCGCTGTGGGTCCACAACACCGAGGATCGAGTCGGTTGTCAGGTGCGATCGGCGGAAGGCGACGGCGGAAACCCACTCCCGCGAATCACTTCCCTCGTCAGCAGCAGCTCGTAAGCGCACCGATTCGCCTCGCTAGGATCCGTCGCGATCTCGAACTGCCCCGGCCCGATCTCGCTGTGCGCGTCGTACACCCCGATCCCCGCCGCCTTGACGGCCAGGATGAGTTCCTCGAAGATCCGGCCTGCGCGGCCGTACAATGCCCAGGCGGCGCCGTACAGGGTGCGGTCAAAGGGAATGGGGCCGTTGGTGGCGGGGTCGGTGTCGTCGTAGAGGTACTGATCACGGTGCGAGGGGCGCGGTCAAAAAAGTGATCCTCGAGACAAGGGGCGATAGAGATCGGGTCGGTGACACCCACGAACTCGGACTCGGTGCCGCAGATCATCTCCAGCCCCCACTTGTCGCGCAGCTTCTCGGTCAGCAACCTCAGTACATTGCGGGGGTCGTAGTTCCACAGCACCGTCTCGGGCCCCGGGGCTGTCCAATCGCGGCGATCCCAAAAGTCAGCACTCGCCCACAATAACGGCGCGGGCCGACAAGACCACCCACTCCGAAGGATGGTGTTGCCCATCACGATCGCCTGACCCGGCGCGTGCGGCAGGTACCGGAACGTCGTCCAGTCGGGGAAAAAATCGAGCTCCTGCTCCAGATCCACCAGGCCGGCGTCTATGATCCCGGGTGCCGGCTCGTCCTCCCCCAGGCCGAACGAGTTGAGCGCCGGGACGAGGTTGCGGCCCTTGACCGCATGGCGCGCGAAAAACACGTCCGCGGGGACCAGGTAGGTAAGGAGGGAGGCGGAGCTTGCCAAGAAGCACATCCTGACGATCCGCACGCCGTCCCGGGCGCACTGCGCGGCGAGGGCGGCGGCGTCGGCGGCGACGGGGAACGCGCCCGGTGGAGAAGTGAGCCGCACGGCGGGCTGCGGCGGCGTCCACGCGGTCTCGGCGGGTGCGGAGAGATGCGCGGCGGTGGCCGCGAGGCGGGCGGACGCGCCGGACATGGCGGTGGGCGGAGTTGGCGAGATTGGCGGCGGGGGACAGTCGTTGGCGGCGGGGAGTCACTCCGATCGGCATCCGTTCCGCCTTCCGAGCCGCGCCCACTCGCCTGGGACACTGGGACACCGGCGGGCGGAAAGTCAACACGAGACATGATATTGTTGTTGGAACCTGCGATCCGCAGGAATCTGTCGATAGGGGCGGTTCACCACCCGCCGACACGGCCGCCGAGTCACTAGCGCGGAGTGGCACAGCCGTCGTATTGTGTTCGAGCGAAGCCCGTTGGGCAATAAAGGATGGCAGCTCACGGGTGCTGCGCATTGGGCTTGAGATGTAGGGCGAAGGTCCTCACTCTTTGGCTCCTCCCTGGGGCCCGTCGCCCGGCCGCCGACGCCAGCCAGAGTCATGCGCGCCGCCCACCGCGAGCCGCGATTGGCGGCGATGTCGATCCGACGTCTCTCATGGATTTCGGCCCCGGAGTGGATGCCCCGCTCGATCCCTCGAACCGCATGGGTCGTTTGGTGCCCGAGGGCACGGAATCCCAAGCGGATGAGGGCCGGCCGCGCCTGGAACGGCCGGCCATGGGCGCCAACCGGAGGAGTGCGGCGAATGCTGGCGCCCGCGTTCCGCCGTCGGCCAAACCGCCGACACCTTTCCGCGACGAAGTCCCGTGCGAGCGGGATCCCCTTGGTCTCCTGGGCCCGGCGGCGGCCACAGGGTAGGGCCGACGCAGAAGGACCTGGACCCGATGAGAGCGAAGCGAGGTCCGGGCCGCAGCCATCCGCAGAAGCCGAGCCTCGGACACGCTGCGGTGGGAGATGGACCGTGGTTTCCGACCGATAAGAGGGCGAACAGTGGTGTGCAACGCGAGGACGGCGCCGGTCCCCACGGTGGTTTCGGCTCCGGGCCTAGTCACCGCGGTTTCCGATCGGCGAGTGGCCAAGGCAGCGAGCGAGCGACTAGGGGTTGCGGGATGCGCCCGGACGGGCAGACGGCCCTTTCCGTCCCATCCGGTCGGGCTGGCCGGCGGCGGATGCGAGGGGCCGAGCGTGCGCGAACGGGGCGCGACATCGGATTCCGCGCCGATTCTGGCGAGCCGGGCGCCGTTCGGCTTCCCCCGATCGCCGATGTCGGCGCCGCGGCGCCGCGTGGCGTGCCTCAACTGCGCGCAGGCGCACCTCAAGTGCGACCGCGTGCGCGACGGCTGCGGGCGGTGCGCGAGCCGCGGCGAGGAGTGCGTGTACCCAAGAAACCCGGGACAGCCGCCGGCGCCCGCGCCCGCCGCGGCCACCAGGGGCAGAGGTCCCGCGGCGGGGACGGCGCACGCCGGCCGCAATCCCGTCGCCGGCCCGAGCGGCTGGCCGCACGCCCCCGCGCCGCCGTTCGCCGGACCCGCACCGCCCGCGCCGCCGGGACCCATCGCGGCCGGCTACCCTCCCCATTACCCGCCCCAGGGGTGGCTGCCCCCGCCTCCGGGGCAGGGGATGCCGCCCTTCCTGCCGGGACACCCGCCGCCGCAGTGGCTTCCCCCCGGCTGGCCTCCGGTTCCCGTTTCCGTGCCAGAGGGGCAGCCCTGGCCCCCACCGGGCCGGGGACCGCCGTGGCAGGGGTGGCAAGCACATCCCCCGCAGCAGGCACAATGGCTGCCCCCGGCGGGAGGGGAAACGGACCGCCCCGCGTCGGCGGGATCGTCCTCGCACCGCTCACGCTCCGAGTCGCCGGAACCCGACCCCGACCCGCAACGGGAGGGCTCGCCGCCCGCGCCGGGCAGGATGTCGCTGGCCTTTTTGCTCGGAAGCGGGGGCGGTGGGCGGAAAAGGGAGCCAGAAGGCGGTGCGGTGCGGGATGGGGGCCCAGAACGGTGACGGCCGCCCGGGGTGCCTTGCCGGGCCCGTGGTGCCCCGGGATCGGGCCATGCCCGCCCGCCAGCATTGCCAGCTGGACCAGAGATACCTGGCAGGGCGGATGCCGGGAAAGGTGGCCGCGTCGACGCGCCTCGCTTCGGGGAACCGCGCCCAGCGTCGCGCGCTCGGCCCCCCCGGAGCCGACTTGGCATCTCGCCAGAAGACCGGCACGGCGAGCGATTTTCCCGACGCCAGGTGGACCTGCTGCCGGACTCTCGGTCGGAAGGGACGAGCCGCCTCGCGGAGCGCGCCCCTCGCTTCGAGGGCACTGTTTGCCCCTCCCACGGCCGGCTTCCTCGGCGACCTGCTCCGTCGCCCAGGCGGGACAAAAGGGGGCAGCCGGTACCCCGCCGCCCGCGCACGGCTCCGGACGCTCCTCGCGGCCGGGCGGGCCCGCCCGCCGCGCGGCTTCCCTGCGCCGCGCGCGCGTGCGAGGGGAGCCGTGCCGCGACGGGGCCGCCGGAGCCCCGACCCCGCCGATTCCCGCGCTCCTGCGCCGCGCGGGCGACGCGCGCTGCACGGGCTCCCGTCGTCCCCCGCGAATGGGACGGCGCGGGATCGGGGCGGGGAAGACCGGGGAGCACGGGGCAAGGATGACCGGCCGGGCGCGGCGAGGCCCGGACGTGCCGCCGCACCGACATCCGGCGACGGAGGACGGACGCGGCACCGCCTGCCGTTCGTCGGCGCACGCGGTGCCGCGGGAGGGGACGGCGCGCGACGGACGCGGACCCGGGCCGGGGGAGCGGGGCGGTTTCCGCTGCCCCGCACGCCGTCGCATTTTCGGAGGCACGGCCGCCGTACGGGCCGGCTTGATGTGCGGCGCATTGCCGGACCTCCTGCGAGGGGATCGAGGGATGCTCGGGCCGGGGCCGGATCCGCATCAGCCCAACGGGGATGCGAGGGACGGGGATTCCGCCACTGCCGAGCCCTTTGCGGTACCCTTGCTGGCTCTCCGGGTCCAATCGCGGTCGCAGGCATCCGCTGTCCCCGTTGCCGGCATCCTTGTAGCGGCGGATCGAGATGCGGACGCCGGACGGCCCGGGCAGCGGACTGGATTCTGAGCGACAGAGCTCGGCGGCGGGCGTCCGCTTGCCGGTGCTCCCCCGCGGGATCTGCGCGCAAGCTTCGGGATCGTCGGCATCCGTGGTGCCTGTATCGATCTGTGGACGGAGACGGCGGTTGCGGTATTCGGCACGGAGCGCGACCCACGACCACCTTGCCACGGCGTAATATACCCTCGGTCCGCGGGGCGGCGGAGCGGGAACCCGCACTCGGGGATGCCATCCATCCGTTCCGCCCGTCCGTTTCGGCCCCTCCGTCTCCCGGTGCGAGAGGCGGGCGGCAGCGAGATGTGCAGCCCGAAGGACCCTGTTCCCACCCCGCCCAAGGTGCCCCGGCCACCGCTCCGCCCGACGGCCGCCGAGGATTGACGCCACCCATCGGCTATTTAGTTCCGCCTGCTCCGATCTCTTTGTCTTGTTGTCCGCGGGACGGCAGGGGGGTGCATGACGGGCGGCCGCCGACCCTCCGGACCGTCGGCCACCGGCCGGCCTCTGAATACCACGGATTCCGCCCCCGCCCTGAGGCATTTCCCGGTGCGGGATCCTGCCCCCATGCCGCGGCGAAGGAGTTCCGACCCGTCCTGCCGCGTTCCGCCCCGCGGCGCGGCGATTGGCGGGGAATGCGCGGCGCCGGGGACATCGAGCCCTGCGAAACGCCGCAGCGCGATGGCGCCGCCGACGCGGGGGCGGCCGCCATCTCGACCCCGGTGGGCGGGTTGTGGTCGGCGTGGCAGCTCGATCCGCCGGCTGTGGGGCGCCGCGGGGCCTGCAGGCAGCCCCCGGACGCGGTCCGCGGGCCGGGTCGGGCATTGGGCGGCCGGCCGGCGGGGCCGCACAGGGGACCGACTTCGTGCCCGCGCCTGCCCGGCAGCAGACCCGGCGGATAACGAACCTTCCCGCTGGCACCGCTGAGCAGCCCGTGGGGCGCCGGGAAGGCGGCACGCGGGGCGCGTCCCTCTACGGGCCGGTCGGTGGTTGCTGCCCCCGCCCCTCAACCTATTTCCAAGGACGACAACGCCCGATAGTGGACTCAGCACGACCCAGGGAGCCCGCTGGCATTGTCGGATGCGGGGTGGGGACCTTGTGTGGTGTGCGGAGGTACCCCGAGAGGGCAGCCGGAGGACCGCGGCCTGGAGGGCAAAGGGAAGGGGGATCCGCCGGGGATCCCCGGCAGATCTGCGACGCGGCACTTGCGGACGTCGGCCTGACCGCGGACGGCAGCGGTACTCGGACTTCGGCCTCGTTCGCAACGTCGGCGGCCCTCGAAAGTTTCGCCTGGCTACCCAGGAACCAGGACCGTGCCCACGGAACGCTCCGCTCCGACAGCCGGACCGATCGCTGCAGCACCTGTCTTCCGCTGCCACCCCGATCCCGCCGCTCCCCGGGACGATCGCAGGCCTCGGCGCTGCGGGGCACCTGCGGACGATTTCGGCGCCCGGACCACGGTAGCTCCCGATCCCGTCACGCTGCTTTTCCGGCTTTCTCCCACCGGCGATGAAGGAGCGGATACCGGAACGTGTGTCTGCACCGCGGGAAGGGCATGGAGTGGAGCTGTTGGATCGCGAACGGACCCGGCACGGAGCCGCCGCTCATGCCGGCAGGAGCGCCCCCGACCATAGATTCCCCGCCACTGCCATCGCCACCACCGCCAGCGGACTACTGCAAACCCCCCGGACATACATCTGGGCCCATCTGACGGGCGCTGTCATGCCTTTGTGGTGCGCGGATGTTGACGGGTCGAGACACCTCTGCATAGCAAGCCCAAATGAGACTTGCTCCGCTCATCCGCACCGGATCCCGCGGCGTCAGGTGCTCTCTGTGCCCTGCCCTGCGCAATCCGACGTGAGCGGACCTCGCGGCTGCTCGGGAAACCCGGCGCAAACTCGGAAGGTCGCCTGCACGGACCGCGCCTGACCTCTTTGCCTCCCGCGGCCCGGTTTCTCGGGGCGCCACTCTTCCAGCGACGGTTCCGCAGCGTGCACCTGGCTGTATCGGCAGCAGCGGACTTGGTTGCTGTGGAATGGATCGACCCCTTTGTAAACCCTTGCCTTTGTCGGACTCAGCGTGCCCCCAGCACCCCCACCGCCGCGGAACGAAGCCAACGTCCACCCCGTGCTGCTGGCCAGGATCACCGGCGGGGTATCCTCCATGCCGTGATGGCGCTGGATCAGCGACGCGGGTTTCGGGCCGGGCAACCGGCGTCGGACCTCTCTGGGGCATCCGGGGTTTGCGCGGCTGGGGTCTGCGCGGCTCCCAGACCTCAGTTCGTGTGACACGCACCGAGAATCTCCCTGCGACCCATCGGGAGGTCCATGGCGCGCCAGCCATCCGGCCGACGCACCCCGCCGCCGGCCAACGGCACGCCCGCAGCCTTCGCCACACCGCGGATCCCCTGCCGATCCCCCGCGCCCGCCCGGTCTCCGCGCCCCCCCGCGAAGCAGGGCGATCCATCCGCCCGCTTTCCGAACACGAACCGCGCTGGACGCTGCTTATCGCGCCGGTAGTTTGGCCGGATGGCACGGCCGACCGCGCGGGTGCGGTCCCCGCACCCTTGCCCCCTTTGCCCCCCGCCCGCCCGCGGTCGGCCGCGTCGGCCGCGCCGGCCACGGCCCGCTGCAAGGCCGGCGCAGCGATCGTGCCCCAGTGGTGCGACGTTGTTTTGTCCGACGCTGAATGGACCGGGCGGGGGGCGGCTGTCAGTGCCGCGGGACGAAGAGTGGGGCCGGACACCAGCCCCGACGTCCCAGGGACGGTCCGCGCCGCGGGATCCGCCGGTGCGGGGGAGGATGCGGATGATGCGCACTCGAGGCCGGCGGGTCGAGCGACGTGCGGGCCGGGCGGGGGCCTGGGCGTCGGCAGGCGGATGGTTTTGCGGGCAGGTGGGAGGCTGGTGGAGCCTAATGGCGGTGGGAGCGGGTGGGGAGGTGAATTCGGCGATCGGCGGGCGGCGGGGAGAGCGGAAGTGATGCGGGTATTTGATTGCTCCCCCTATCGTTCCGGCCCTTGCCGGCGGCCGCGCGGAGTCGCGGGGATTTCGGTCTAGGGTCCGGGGCGGACGGTCCGGGGACCGATCGCGGGCACGTCGGCGGCGTGGGCGGCTGGCAAGCTGCGTGCGTGTAGCTGACGGCGTCGCTTGCCGGAGGGTTTCCCTGCCGGCGGACTCGGACACGGCGGAAAGTCGCCGGGGCGGGGAAATGATCGGGTTTGTGGGCGGGTGGGCCCGGGCCTAGCCCACGGCCGCGGGCCCGATTGCGCCTGATTGCCAGGCAACCCGCGGCCGGGCCACCGAGGGCGGGCCCCTGCGGACCCGCCAGCCACACCTGCCCGCCGCCCGGTGCAGCCGGCATGGCGGCGCCGTCGCGGCCGGCCAAGAGCCGCGTGTCGTGCCGCTCCTGCGCGCGGAGCCACATCCGCTGCGACCGCCTGCTGCCCGCGTGCTCGCGCTGCGCTGACCGCGTCGGCGGCGTGCCGTGCGAGTACCCCGACCCGGCGCCGCGCCCGCTGCGCTCGCAGTCGGACGACTTTTCCGGGGCAACCACCGGCGGCCCAACCGCCGGCGGGCCCCCCGCGCCCGCCTCGCCCTCCAAGCGGCCGCATTCGCCGGACTCCCTGCTGGCGCTGGCACGTCCTCCCCCGTGGGGCTGGCAGGGCGCCGCCGGCCACGGGCAACTGGGGATGCCGCCACAGCCAGACTACTACGGCCAGCAACAATGGCGGCACTCGGCCCCGCCGTACTGGGCGACCCCTCCTACACAGCCGTCCTTGCCAGGGGGCAAGCCGCTGCCGCCATGGGCACACGCCGGCCCGCCCCACGTCGCCCAGCCACAGGCCCGCCCGTACTCCCCGTGGCCGTCGGTGCCCCAGCCCTCGGGACCCGCCCATCCCGGCAACTACGGGGGCGAACACGCGCAGCTGCCCGTCTTTGACTCGGGGGCACCCCCCTCGGATTTCTCGCGGACCCTGTCGGTCCGATCCCCGGCACCGACTTCGACCTCTTTCACCGCCTCGACCTCGTTCGCCGCCTCTGCCTCCCTCAGCCTCGACCACGGGATCGGGAAGGTTTCTCCGATCTCCCCCTTCGTCCCTTTCGGGGCAGGCGGCCCATCCGCCGCCCAAAACGGCGCCAAAGCACCCCCCGCCGCCGACCCCGGGCGCCGCGCCTCGGCCCCGGATGCGGGGCGGATGTCGCTATCCTTCCTCCTATCGGACGGCGACCCGCCGTCCGTACCCCGCCGATCTTCCGCCCATCGGGATGGGGGCGGGGCGGACGGCGGGGAGGTTTCGGCGCCCGATCCCTCGATCGAGGACGCGCCCGAATCCCCGGCAGGGGGCCCGAACTGACCGCCGCGGGACGGCGGAGGAAACACGCGGGATGGCTGACAGATGCTGGCCGATTGCCTTGCAAGGATGTTTATAGACCGGCGCGGGTTCCCGCCGGAGCAGAGTGTGGTAGACAGCGCGCGGAACACCCCCTCCCCCGACTTCCCCCTGTCCTTCCCCATCCACCCCCCGCCGCGGCCCAACCGTCACCCCCCGTATCCCCCGTCCTTCTTCCGTCACCCCTTCACGGCCGGCCCAGCCACCGCCCGCCCGCCTGCCTGCCTGGCCGATGCCGCCCGCGATAAGCTGGCGATCCCGCCGCACCCAGGCCCCCGCGGCCCGACCGGGCCGCCCGACCTGCCCTTGCGCACGCCCCGCCTGCGACCGCCGGCCTCGCGTTCAAATTGGCCCGCGGATGGCATCGCGCGGCCGTGCTGGGACGTGGGATGCGAGGGGGGCCGGGGAAAAAGGGCCGACGGGGCAAGGTGCGGAAACGGCCACGTAGGGTGCCGCACCCGCCGGCCGTGGGATCGGCCGCGGGCGGTGCCGTCGGCAAGGCGGTCGGGCGAAAACCGGGGGCAGAAGCGCGGGATGTGCAGCCGTGGAGGGCACGGATGGCGGGACCGCGTGCTCGGGGCCGGCCGGATAAAGGGGACGGAATGGGAGGCAGGGGCGGTGTTCGGGGCTGTGGTTCGAGGGGAATGCCCAAAATCGCTTCCGCGGGGTCCGGGACACAAGACAACAGTTGGTTGGAATCCACTTCCCCTCCGGTTACCCGATCTTTGTATCGCGCGGCTGCCCTCGCGCTGGCCGGGCGCGAGTGGTTTTCAGCTTTTTGAGTCGGCCGTCCGCCCTCCGAAATCACGCCATTCCCACGGCCGATGCCGGCGGGAACCTTTAAAAGAAGCCTAACTGGTACCACCGACCAAAGTGGAAGTCGGCTGCGGGTGGTTTGCTGACGGTTTTGCCGCCGGCCGCCGAGGGTCCGCCCGGCTCAGCACGGCCACCTGCGTGCTGATTCGTCGGCAGCACCGAGCAAACATGCCCCGCTATAAGTTGGCCGACCCTGGGCGTTGCTTCCAGCGGACTGCACCTCGACGCCGGGAAGACTTTCCCCACACCGGATCTCCCCGACCTCCGCGGGCTCCGTTGTTGCAATGCGCCCCGCCGCCCTCCTCGCCGGCCTGCTCGCCCTCTTCGCCGCCCCCGCGCTCGCGCACCCAGGTCACCACGACGCCGTCGACACCGCCGCGCTGGCACGCCGCGCCCCCGTCCGGTGCGGGAAGCGGCAGCTCGGCTGCGTGCTCGCGCCCGAGGTGCGTCTCCCTCGACGCCTCCCGGGAGGGGACTTGGCCTTACGTTGCGTTCCGCGAGCAGATGACAGAGGGCCCGTACTACTACTCCCAAGACGCCGTCCCCGTGCGGGCCAACATCACCGAGGACCGCACCGGCATCCCCGTCCGCCTGTCCGTGACGGTGGTCGACGTGACCACCTGCAACCCCGTAGCCAACGCCGCCGTGGACATCTGGCACTGCGATGCCGCGGGGACCTACTCGCACTACACCTCGGGCAACGCGAGGGTGACGGACGGGACGACGTTCCTGAGGGGGATCCAGCTCACGGATGCCGAGGGCAAGGCAGAGGTCGTGTCGGTGTTCCCGGGGTGGTACAACGGGCGGACCACGCACATCCACCTGAAGGTGCACCTGTGGGTTGCTCGCATCTCCTCCCGCCCGTGTCAGCATGGTGACCCCGTTGCGCTTCCCAGCGACGGCACCATCTCCTCTGACGGCACCCGCTACGTCGGCGGCTCCGTCCCTCACACCGGCCAGCTCTTCTTCCCCGAAAACACCACCGACGCCGTGTACGCCCTCGCGCCCTACTCCTCCCGCGACGGCACGCGGATGCTGCTGACCCAGGACGGGATCTACAACCAGGGCGGGTCGTACGGGCTGCTGACCGTCAGCGGGAGCCCCGGGAGCGACGGGTTCACGGGGAGCGTGACGGTGGGGATCGAGGGCGGCGGGACGGGGGCGACGGTGACTACTGCGGCGGCGGCTGCGACATCGACCAGCGCGAGCAGGGCGGCAACCTCGACCGCGGCAGCCTCTGCGGCGTCGAGCACGACCAGCCGGGCAACATCGACGCAGGTGCCTTCGGGCGCAGGGAGGAAGGAAATCGGGGCGGCGCTGGGGATCGTCGCGGCGGCAGCAATGATGCTGTGATGGATGGTGTTCCATTTGAAGTACATTTGTTTCGCAGCCGATCTCGCGCCGGGGGGCCCGCATTCGTCCGTTCCGACTGTCGCGACGCCGATGTGTGCCCGGGGATGATTCCAGGGGCACCTCGGAGCTTGCTTGGGGCACGGACCGCGACGACTTGCCGCCGCAACACGGCGCCGATTCGCGGGAGACAAACACTCCTCCGCGCCTCCCGCTGCCCCATGGCCGCAGCACGGATGCCGGCCGGCAAGCACGCCGGCCCTTTCACCCGCATCGCCATCGCCGGCGCGCTCAAGACCTCGGCGGCGCACTCGACCGGGAGCCACATCGCGCGGGCCGTGCTCGCCGCGAACCGCGTCGCGCCGGGCACCTTCTCCGACGTCCTGCTGGTCGGCCGCGGCGAGCTCTCCTCGCTGGACGCCGAGAAGCGCGCGTCGGCGGCCGAGTTCATCGCGATGGGGGCGCGGTACGCCGCGGTGGACTATTCCGACGAGGAGCGGACGGCGAGGACGCTCGAGGGGATCCAGTGCGTGATCTCGTGCCTGTCCGTGTCGGACGCCCAGGCCATCGGGGTTTCGGAGCCGGCGCTGGTGCGGGCGTCGGCGAGGGCGGGGGTCACCCGCTTCTTCCCCTCGCAATGTGGGTTTCCCGCTCCCGAGGCGTCGGACTCTCGCGCTGACGAGCTGTCCATTCTCACATCCGCGCCTATCCCTTCATTATGTGTGGACAGACGGCCCTGACGACGAGAACCTCCCCCCCGAGCGGATCTGGCGAATCTCAAAACGCAAACGCGCGGTGATCGACCTAGCCCTTTCCCTCGGCCTCGAATACACTGCCGTGGTCACTGGCATCTACTACGATGTCATCTGGGCCCACAACGGGGTGATGAATTGGTACGATGAAGGCGGCAAGGCCCGCGCTGTGGTGGCCGGACCGGACGGCAGCGGGACGATCATGTCGGTGTCGCTGGACGACATCGGGGCCTACGTGGCGGCGATGCTCTCGGATCCGGACCAGACCAAGTCGCGCAACCGGACCGTGAGGCTCGTCGTGGATACGTGGAAGACGGGGGACCACGTGAAGCTGTTCGAGGAGCTGACGGGGCGCAAGGTGGAGGTGGAGCGGTATCCGCTCGGAGACGGCGTCGGTGGGTCGCTCCCCGGCGCAAACGGCCTGTGAGCCCCATTTGACGTTCCTTCCTGGCGCCCAGCGGACCGTTCGGACTACCCACAGTACCCCCGCCTGCTCGCGCACAACCACTACCGGATCGACCCCTCCCTGAGCGACATCGGCAAGTGGCCGCAGGTCCGGCCCAAGCGGATGCGCGAGTGGCTGGCGGAGAAGCTGGCCGGGGGCGGGCTGACGCGGTTCCCGGAGCCGCGGAGCGGGAGGCCGGCCGAGGCGCCGGGGGCATCCAAGATGTGAGGCGTCGGAGGGGGCCGGGGCAGTGACCCGGCGGACGAACGGCTGCGGAAGACGATCGCAATGTATAGTGGGACGAGTAGATGGCCTTGAGTTGAAAGACAGGAAACTTTGTTCACTTGTTCCGTAACCAACGATACAACCTTCCGCCGCCTCAGTTCTCCATGACACCGTCCCCTTGCTCCCATAGATCCCCGCCCGCACACTTGAAGAGAAACGACCGCCGTCCCGCGGTCACCAGTACGCCCTCAGGTTGGGCAGCTGCCCCACGTCGACCCCCCTCGCCCCCAGCATGCTCGCCAGCGCCGTGTCCCGGATCAGCGCCTCTGCCCGTGCTGCATTGGCGTACATCTCCGCATCCTCGGGCAGGTCCGGGGCCAGCATCGACCTGGCCGGGTACTCCTCCTTGGAGTACGTCTCGCACTCCTCCACCTCGTCCGCGAACCGCACCCGCCGCGCCCTCCTCCCCTCGGCCGCGCTCAGCACCGAGCCCCACTCGCTCGACGACTCGTCCCTGTCCCCCTCGCGGGGCTGCTCCGCCGCGCACGCCCAGCACTGCCCCTCGCCGCCCCACGGCGTGCCGTGCGGGCAGTTGCGCGCCGTCTGCGAGGCCAGCCGCATCATCTGCACGTCGGCGGGGGACAGCCGTGTGCGGTCGCCTTCGAGCAGGGCGAGGAGGAGGAGGCGCACGCGGCGGTGGCCGTCCCGCCCCGAGGCGTCCAACAGGTCGAGGCAGGAGCGCACGTCGGCCGACAGGCCCTCGTAGAGCTGCAGCGCCCTCGCCTGCTCGTGCTCGGGCGCGCGGGCGACCATCCAGCGGAACCGGCGCAGCACGAGGAGGTGCATCCACGAGGCGGCGGTGGCCGAGTGGCACGCGGCGTGGACGAACGGGTCGCGGGCGACCTCGGCGGCGCCGCGGGAGAGGAGCATCCGCGCGGCGCCCGAGATGGCCATGGCGCTGCGCGCGGCGTCGGCGAATGCGGGGGTGAGCGACCACAGGTGGATCAGCGGCGAGTCGTCGGGCGAGCCGGGGCCGTCGGGCTCGGGGCCCTCGAGGTCGGCAAAGGGGGCGGGCGACGAGAGCAGCATGGCGTTGAGCCGCAGCAGGGTGAGGTAGCCGAGCAGCTGCTGGCGGCTCAACTGCGGCATGGCGAGCGCGTCGGCGGCTGCGTCGAACGCCGCGGCGTCGGCGTCGCGAGCGGCGTCGGCCAGCGCGGGCGGCAGGCTCGACTCGATCGCCGCGAGCGCGCGGCGCAGGTACGTCCGCCGGCGCACGGCCTCGGTCAGGAGCGGGTGCGACACGGCGGCGGCGATCGCCGGGTCGGCCCGCTCCCCCGGCCGCTGCAGGGCGTCCTCGGCGCACAGCAGCTCGACCACGTTGAGCCCGGCGTCCTTGAGCCAGTTGCCGAACTCGGCCGTCTTGAAGTGCAGGTAGACGATCAGGCCCGCCAGGTGGGTGTCGCCCGCCTCGTCCAGCCGCGACACGCACGCCTCGAGGGCGGCCTCGCGCGCGGCCGGGTCGTGCACGGGGCGGAGCGGGTCCAGCCACCCGAGGTAGCCCGTGCAGTCGAAGGAGGGGATGCGCGCGCGCAGGTGCGGGGGCAGCTGCGCGTCGGGCGGGCGATGGCCGGGGCCGGGGATGGTCGAGAGCAGCCGCGCGGGAAAGGGGAAGGGCGCGGTGGGGAAGTCGCGCAGCGGGTCGGCGAGCCGCTGGTCGCCCTGATCGAGCGCGAACCAGCTGAACGCGGGGGGTCAGCGGATCGGCGCGCACCCGAAGCGGCGTGCAACCCACCCATCAAAGCTCATTGCGACCCAGAAGATGTTGACGAACTGCTGCCGAAACAGCCACTCGTCGAGCGCCTCGTCCGGCGGCGCCGGGTGGTCCTCGTCGCCCGGCACGCCGCAGCGCCGCCACATGTCCAGCAGCTTGGACAGCGTGCCGCGCGCCTGCACGCCGATGTACACGATGCGCACCAGCAGGGCGACCTGCAGCGCGAGGTGCTCGGGCGAGGAGAGCTCCTCGGGCGGCGCGGCCCAGAAGGCGTCCAGGCCGGCGTCCAGCAGCTTTTGGAGCTGGGCGTCGGCCTTGGTGCGCAGCTGCCCCAGCGGCACGGCGGCAAAGCCCTCCTGTGTCGCCGGGAAGACGTGCAGCAGCGCCTCTGCGCCGACCCAGTGCACGGCGGCGCGGAAAGCGGGGTGGCGGTAGTACGCCCGCCACCGCGGGTCGCCGCCGCCCGCCTCGAACGGCGCCCCCTTGGCGTCCCGCCAGTCCGGCTCGTCTGCGTCGGCGACGCCGTGCGCCTCCCTGAACGACGGCCGGTGCAGCGCCGGCGAGTCCGGGGGCACGGCCGCCAGGAAGGCCTGCAGCAGCGCGGCCTCGCCCTGCGGCGTCAGCTGCAACTCATCGTGGACGTCGTCTGCCGCCGAGGGAGTGCCTGCCGGGGGCGCCCCTTGGGACGCCTGGGGCCCTCCCGGCCGGGGCTCCCGCGGATGGCCGGCCGGCGGCCCGCGCGACGGCTCCCGCGGGGGCGCCCCGAAGCTGCGCCGCCGCGGCACCGCCGTCTCGCCGCCGCGGTCCGCGACCGCCGTCTCGTCCATCGCCATTGGGGCGGCGGAGGTCGCGGCCGACGGCGGGGATGGCCCAGACCGGCGGCCTTGCGGGCGGCGACCTCCAAACCGCAGGCCACACGGCCGACACACCGCCGGCCATCCTCGGCCCCGCCGCACCGCCGCATCATCTCCAATAGCCGCACCGGATTCATTCCCGCACCGCATCCCACGCCCCGGGGGACTCGCCGCCGTGTAGGATCGACGAGTCACCGGGCGTGCGTCCCTAGCCCTGGAATTAGGCTCCCCCCGGGACCCCCGCCCAGACCCCTGCCGCCTCCCCGCCGCCCCTTGCGAATGCGGGGCCCGATTGCCCGGCACCCTTTCGCAGAGAGCTTCCAGTGTCGGCAACGAACCGCCCGTTCCGGCCTGCCCGCGCACCGCCGCCCCGCCGCATGCACCCCCCGCCCGCCGCATGCCGGCCGTCGCCGGGTCCGCCTTGCCGCCTGCCGCCGCCTGCCCTTGCACCGGATGGGAGGCAAAGCACGCGGGAACCACCGGGTGGCAATGCGCGTCCCGCCGTCGGCGGCGTGTGCGCCCTGCGCGGACCGGCGGCACCAGCCTCCTTCGGGTCGCGCTCCCGCCGGGCCCGGGGTGCGCCGCCGCCGGGCTCCCATCGCGGCCGAGCCGGAGGCGACGGATGCATCCCAGCGGTACGGTGCCCGGCATGCGGTGCCCGAAAACGCATTGGCTCCCGGTCCCAGCGGATCCGTCGAGGCGTTCCCAGACTGTATTCCATCCACGCGTTCTCCAAAGGCAAGAACCCTCCCCTTCCCACCGTCTATATCCCTCGCCCGGCCCCGGTCCGCTCACCACCACCCCATCGCCGTCATGGAATGCAGCACGCTCGCCAGGTCCACGCACTCCTGCGCCACCGCGTTCCACAGCGGCCCCGTCCACCCCCCCGCCGCGAGCACCATCTGGCACGCCGACGCCGCGGTGCCCCACCTCACGGTGCGCCGCGCGATGCGGACCACGCGGCGGGAGAGCGCCGCGAGGTCGTGCACCCGCGAGACGTCGCCGTTCATCACCACCACGTCCGCCGGCTCCGACGAGAGCGAGGACGGGTCCACGGAAATGCCGACGTCCGCCGCCGCCAGCGCCGCGGCGTCATTGGCCCCGTCCCCGACGAACGCCACCGCCCCCCACTTGTTCCTGTAGGTTTCCACCATCGCCGCCTTTTCGTGCGGCAGGCACGCGTGCCACTCGTCCGCGCCGAGCTGCTTCGCGACCGAGGCCAGGTGCGCCGACCTGTCCCCGCTCAGGACCGCCACGTGCGCGCCCGAGGCGCGGAGCTTGGCCACCAGCCTGACGGCCGACGGCCGCACGGGGTCGCGGAAGGCCACCGTCCCGCGGGCGTGCTCGGCGCCGTCGGGGGCGACGATGAGGAAGCACGCGCGCAGGGTGTCGTCGGCGCCCCCCGGGGCGGGCACGCCGCAAAAGTCCGGCGCGCCGACCTTGACCCGGAACCCGCCGACGGTGCCCGAAACGCCCAGCCCCGACTCCTCGCTGAAGTCCTCCACGCTCGGCACGGGGTCCGGCATCGCCCCGCTGTCCCTGGCGTGCCGGAACACCGCATCGGCGAGCACGTGCTTGCTCAGCCTCTCCAGCCCCGCCACCATGCCCAGCGCCTCGTCCCGCCTCCCCTCGGGCTCGCAGTGGACGGCGACGACCTCGGGGGTGCCGAACGTCAGCGTGCCCGTCTTGTCGAACACCACGCAGCGCGCGTCGGCGAGGGCTTCCAGCGCGTCCCCCGACTTGACCGTCGACCCCAGGCGCCGGCTCGCCAGCGACATGCCGCTGAGCATGGCCACGGGCACGCCGATGGCCGCGGGGCAGGGGGTCGCGGACATGAGCACCGACAGCACGGTGTCCCATGCCTCGACGGGCGGGGTGCCGCGGCGCAGGGCGAGCAGGTATCCGACGGCCGCAGCAGCCAGGGTGAGCGGGGTCAGGCCGTCCGCGATCCGCTTGCTGTTCAGCTCCACGTCCGACTTGCGCTCCAGCGCCGTGCCCAGCGTCGTGCGCATCTGCTGGAACACCGAGTCGGCGTAGGGCTTGTCGGCCCTGACCCTGACGGCGCGTGCGCCGCGGTTGACCGTGCCGGCGTAGACCGAGTCGCCCTGCCGCTTCGGGGCGGGCGCGGGCTCGCCGGTGATCAGCGCCTCGTCGATCGCCGCGCCGTCGTCGAGGAGGGTGCCGTCGACGGCCACGCTCTCGTTGGCGCGCACCACGAAGACGTCCCCGGGCTTGACGGATTCCGCGGGCACGTCCTCGCCCGACTCCAGCCTGGCCAGGCCGGGGTTCTCGACCAGCAGCGTCTGCAGCGCCGTGCCCGCGCGGTCCATGGCCACGTGCTCCAGCGCCTCGCCGCCCGTGATCATCAGCAGGATCACGGCGGCGGCCCGATGGTGGCCCATCAGCAGCCCCAACGCGATGGCGAGGCACGCGGGCACGTCCGCGTCGCCGCCCGACAGGAACTCGGCGATGGCGGGGGCGGCGGCGAGCGCGACGAACGGCGCGAGGAAGCGGTCGAGC
Source organism: Hyaloraphidium curvatum (assembly GCA_025558095.1). Classification (NCBI taxonomy): domain Eukaryota; kingdom Fungi; phylum Monoblepharomycota; class Hyaloraphidiomycetes; order Hyaloraphidiales; family Hyaloraphidiaceae; genus Hyaloraphidium; species Hyaloraphidium curvatum. The sequence continues at coordinate 452,376 of JAIVFI010000042.1, forward strand.
GTGGGCGCGCGGCGGCGCGAGGCGAGCGCGAGGGCGGCGGCGGCGCAGAGGGCGTAGAAGCGCAGGCCGGGCTCCCACTCGCCGTCGTCCTCGGCGAGCCGGCCGCCCTTGGCCTTTTCCTTCTCGGCGCGCCTCGCGCGGTATGCCTTGTACGCCCCCGCGGCCGCCGTCGCCGCCGCCAGCAGCGCAAACGCCCGGCGGCCCTTGGCCGCGCGGTACAGCGCGGGGAACCGCGGCAGCAGCACCGCTCCCGCCGCCGCAGCGGCAACGGGGAGCAGCTTGTCGGGCGCGGGCAGCGGCATCGCGAACAAGGGGGGCGGCAAGGTGGGATGGAGGGAGGCAATGGCGCGATGGCGGGCAAACACCGGGCCGGCGGCGAGGGGCGTCGAAGCCCGCGGAATCCATCCCCCACCGGCCTAAACAGCCAACCGGTACACCTTCCTGGCCGTCCCTGCAAAGAGCTGCCTCCTCTGCTCCGCGCCCAGGCCCATCTCGCCGCAGACGATCCAGTAGGCCCCCACGAGCTCGCCGTACGACGCGCAGAACCCGTCGACGGGGAAGTTGGAGCCGAACAAGCACCTGGAAGTCAATGTGTGAGCCCCATGTCGGCATGCGTCGGCCGGAACGCCCACCGCTCGGTCCCGAACAGCCCGAGCGTGAACCGGACGAGGTCGCCGAACCGGTTCCGCGCGAGCTCCGAGGCGAACGGGCCCGACGACCGCGGGTGCTTGTCGTAATGGACGCCGAGCTGCTCCATCAGCCCCGAGACCTTGCAGTAGAAGCCGGGAATCCTGGGAAAGGATCGTCAGCCGACGGAACCAAGCAAGCCTCGTCGAGGGCCCACTTCTCGAAGGACCGCATGCACGACTTCCACCTCTCGAAGCACTCGGCGTCCTCAAACACGTGGAACGGTGTGCCGAAGTGGTCGAGCACCATGGTCAGCCCGGGCGAGTCCCGCATGATCTCCGCCACCGAGGCGGCAATCTTCTCCATGTTGTGCGGGCCTGGCGAACGGATCGTTAGGAGGGGCCCAAAAAGGGCGGAGGCACCGCGACCCACGCATGATGTACCACAGGTCAAAGACGAGGCCGAGCTTGCCGAGCGTCTTGAAGTTCTCGCGGACGTTGGGCTGGTCGAGGTACGACGGGTCCTCGTCGAACGTGTGGAACAACCAGTCCTTGTCGGGATCGTGGGGCTGTCGCGCAAGCAATCGGTCAGGTTTGGGAAAGGGGCGGGGCGGCGCCGCATCCCACCCGCCACCTGATCCCTCGGAAGTTGCCGAACCGCATGTGCTCCCGGATCTCCTTCTCGAAGTCGGCGGGCGACAGCTGCATGTCCGCATAGCCCTGGATCCCCGTACCGACGCGGTTGCCCGTCTCGGCGGCCACCTGCTGCAGCCATTCCGTCTCGCCGGCGCGGTAGGACCGGTCCGTCCAGCTGGCTCTGAAACGGGTGCGTGTCACGAACGACGCGAGGCAATGAAAGGTCAGGCAGCAGCCCACTCGAGGTAGACGGTCCCGGCAACGTCGACGCCGGCCTCGGCAAAGTCCCGCTGCAGGTCCGGCCAGTTGTAGTCCCCCAAGGTCGTCAGCGGCGTCCCGGCCGCCACCAGCGCGTCCACCGCGGCCTTGGCCTCCTCATCGTCCTTGAACAGCACGGCTTTCGGGTGGCGCGGCTTGCCCGTGAGGGGCGTCGCGTTCGCCGGAGGCTCGACGCCGTGCTTGCGCCAGTCCAGGCCGACGAAACGCGTCAGCCGGCTGGGAGCGGCGCATGAGGAAGAGCTCGGGCGTGATACGCGTTGAAGCCCACCGCGGTTGGGTCTCGGCCTCCCAGATGTGGTGGTGGGAGTCTGTTGGGCGACGGGTGAGCGCGGGGGCCGCGAGCGGGAGACAGAACGCGTCCGACCGATTACGGGAAAGTCGATCTCGGCGATGGCCGCGGCCGCCTCGGCAGAGAGTGGAGGAGCTCGGCGCATTGCGACGGACGACGGCGGACGAAGCAGCAGCAGAACTCGCAGCTGTTTGTTCGGGATGGCGTCGCCAGCGGCCGCGCACAAGCCGACCCCCGGGGCGAGCAGCCCCCAGGTCAACGATTGCAACAAAACTCGGCTAATTTCGAGGAGTGTTCCGCGATCTCAGTTTTGGGCATAGTCAGCCGACGTCGGTTTTCGCGAGGGCGATGCTGGGGAGAGGCGCGAGTCGCGACCTGATGCGGGCTTCGCGCCGACGACAACACATCTGGGCAGATCGCGAGGATGAGTCACTTTCCAGCTCTATCAGTTTAGACCGGTTGATTCGTGGCGCACGCGTCTCATAGCTACCGCTTCATTGAGCCTTCGGGTCCGGGACGCGTGTCACACTTGCCTCGTGGGCTCGCGATGCCATGGAGCCTTCGGCCGGATACGCGGACGTTCGCCTTCGCCCTCTTCGCGGTTCTTTTTCTCTCGTGCTGGCACCTCGTGTTCCGGCGCCCGCCGGTGGGACACTGGCGGCCGACGGCGCCGGCGACGCGTCGGGACGCGGACACGCTGGCGCGGCTGTTGGCCGAGCTGCCCGCGGTGCTGGACGCGCATTTCGCGCCCATTGCTGAGCGCGGCGGCATCTCGCGGGCGGCCATGGACGCCGTGGCGGCGGGCGCCCATGGCAAATACCACGGCTGCCGCGTCGTGCAGCGCGTCGGCGGGCAGACGTACCTCGTGCCGCTGGGCGGCGAGTGGGCCGCGTGGACGGGCGGCCAGCGCTTTCAGCTGAAGCGGCTGGCCGCCGTGCTGGCGCTCTTTCCTTGGCGCGAGGTCCGGGACTTGGAGCTGGCCATTGTAACGCGCCGGCGTCGGGGCAAGGGGGACGGTGGTCCCCGGCGAGGGAAGACTAGGCGCAGTGCTGTGTAGTGACTCCTCAACGTCGTCAACACAGGTCTTTACGGGTCCCCCGCGCCCCGTCCTGACAGTTTGACGACGTTCCAACCCTGAATCCACGTTTCCCGTTCCCCGTGACCTCGCCCTCGGTGCAGCATGGCTGGCGCCGACGCTCTCCGCGATCTCCTCTCCGCGACCCCGGACCCCCAGACTCCCATCGAAGTCCTTATCGAGCGCGAAAGGGTTTTCCTTGATACCCTCGAGCCGCAGGAGCGTGCTGCTTTCGTCAGCTTCTGGGACGCCCTCGGCGACGCTCAGCCCGAGTTCATCGCGCTCCCGATCCGTGCCCAAGTCGCCACCTACCGCGCTTCCCAAGCAACCCACGTCGCGCAGCACGCTCCTCTGTCTGCTCCGATTTCGGTGTCCGCCGCTGCGCTCACGGACGCGTTTGTCGGCTCTGTCGCGCGCATGGGGTTCCTGCCCCAGCACGCCGCTGCTGCCCCAACCGCGAAACCGATCAACGTGCCTACCCCGGACAAGTTCGACGGGACCGATCACGCACGCACCCGTTACTTCATGATGGAGGTCGACAACGCGCTCGAGCTCAAGCCGGAGCTTGCCTCGGACGCCCAAAAGATCGCGTTCTTCAGTCTGCTTCTCAAGGGCGATGCGCTCCGCTGGTTTGCTGCCCAGCAGAGCAGCTCCGGGACAATCGCGCCCTCGTGGATCTCGCTTCGCGAGGAGTTTCTCTCTACCTTTCAGATGCCACTTCGACACACTTCCGCCGTCAATGCGCTCCATGCACTCGTCCAGAAGCCCGGGCATCTGGCTGAATACGCAGTCGAATTTGAAAGCCTGAAGCCGGATGTCGAGGGCTACAGTGATGCCACGTTCATGGATATGTTCCTGGCTGGCCTCTCCGCGGAGATCGTGAACCAGATGGGCCAGCATTCGAAGCCCAGCACGTACCAGGAAGCGAAGAAGATCGCATTCGCTGCTCAAGTTCGCCTCTCCGAGCAGCAAGCTGCGCTGCGCAAAGCTCGGAGCCGCGACCGGCCCACCTCTGGGTATCCCTACCCCGGAGCGATGCAGTCAGTGCCCATCGGATCGCATGTCTCTCCGGCAGCTCCTTCCGCAAGTGCTTCCGGCCCCGTGCCGATGGTGCTGGGCTCCGCGTCTGCATCTGGCCAGCCGGGCGGGGCTTCAGGCTCGGCGTCCTCAGGGTCGCGCGCCAAGCTGACGCCGGAGGAGCGCCAGCGCCGCCTTCGCGAGGGGCTCTGCATTTACTGTGGTCAGCCCGGTCACGTCAAGGCCTTTTGCCCCGCCAAGTCTGCATCGTCGTCTTTTTGAAACGCCAGATCGGATTCCGGGGCACCTCCGACGCTGGCGATGCCAATACAAGTCTTCAGTTTTCCCGTGCCCCTTGCTTGGCGGCGTCTTCCGGGCGGCCGCCATTTCCTCTGCTCCGGTCCGACCCGATTCCTTCCTTCATCATTCCCGTGCGCATCGTGCTTCCGGACGGCCGGCTTCGGATCGTGGACGCACTCGTGGACTCCGGCGCCGACGCCTGCTTCATGGACGTGACTTTCGCGCGCTGCGTTGGGTACTCTTGCTTGCCGCGCTCCACGCCTTTCGGGCTCGACGTTACTTAGGTTAGGTTAGGTTAGGTTAGGTTAGGTTAGGTTAGGTTAGGTTAGGTTAGGTTAGGTTAGGTTAGGTTAGGTTAGGTTAGGTTAGGTTAGGTTAGGTTAGGTTAGGTTAGGTTAGGTTAGGTTAGGTTAGGTTAGGTTAGGTTAGGTTAGGTTA